>WWET01000420.1:707959-719049 GCA_011038615.1 Limnodynastes dumerilii
GAGACATGATGGGGGATACTGGGTGCTAGGGATAGATGATGGGGATACTGAGTGCTGGACAGACATGATGGGGGTGCTGGGTGCTGGACAGACATGATGGGGATACTGGGTGCTGGAGAGACATGATGGGGATACTGGGTGCTGGACAGACATGATGGAGATACTGGGTGCTGGGTAGACATGATGGAGATACTACGTACTGGACAGACATGATAGGGATATTGGGTGCTGGATACACATGATGGAGATACTGGGTGCTGGATACACATGATGGGGATACTGGGTGCTGGGCAGACATGATGGGGATACCGGGAGGTGGAGAGACATGATGGGGAATACTAGGTGCTGGATACACATGATGGAGGATACTGGGAGGTGGAGAGACATGATGGAGGATACTGGGTGCTGGATACACATTATGGTGATACTGGGTGCTGGGCAGACATGATGGGGGATACTGGGTGCGGGAGACACATTATGGGGGTACTGGGGGGGGTTTGGAGACACATGCTAGGAGTATTGGGGAGCTGGAGACACATGATGGGGATACTGGGGGGCTGGGAAGGCACGATGGGGAATCATCCTGGGGGGCTGGACATATGGTAGTACTGGGGGGGCTGGAGACACAATGGGGATTAGGAGGTGCATGACGGGGATACTGAGAGCCTGGTGACACATGATGGGGATACTGGGGGGGCTGGAAAGCCATGATGAGGGATACTGGGGGGTTGGAGACATGGGGGTAGATCCAGACGGCGGCCGTATGGGTAAGACCGGCATTTCTGTAATCCATGATTCAGGGTTCACTGAATCATGCGTCTGTACCTACAACGTAGTTACGGATGATGGGTCGTGCTGCGCCATAACTACGTTATAGTTACGGAAGGTAGGCGGGGGGAGGGAGAGTAATTAGGTAGTGAGGGCAGGGTTTAACAGATTACATTCCTGTGTGAACGTAGTTACACACATTTACGCCGGCTGAAGTTAGGGTAGCCTTCAGCCGGCGTAACTGTGTGTAACTACGCTCACACAGGGGGGAGTGCACCAGAGCTACGCTGGCCGTACTTACAGACAGCGGCCCAGCGTAGCTCTGGATCAGGCCCATGATGAGGACTACTGGTGGAGAGCTTTGAGGGTGCGGTGATGACGGCTGTGGGCCCTTGTATCAACATGGGCCCCGGTGCCATTCCACCAATGATAGTTCAGCCCCTGTTGTTAGAGCGTCTCCTTGTGTTGAGCCTGCTCCTAGTATTCCAGTTCTCTCGTTACTTTTATCAGCTGCATTCTGCAAGGTTTTCTCTTCCCTGGTTCTCTCCCTTTGTCTCCTGTGTTCCCTTTCCACCCTCTGTTCCAGACCTCTCCATTCCTGGTTGGTTGCGCTCTCTCTCCTTCCATTGGGTGCCTCCTCAGTGTGCAAGTGAATTTGCCACAGGGGGCCACGATCTGAAAAGTGGAGATGTTGCCCATAGCAACCAATCAGATTATTGCTCTCACTCTCCTATTACATAGTAGAAAATGTTAGCTAGAATCTGATTGGTTGCTATGAGCAACATCTTCAATTTTCCATTCCCGCAGCATAGTAAATCTGGCCCTTGGTCTCTGGTTAGACTCCGCACCTCGGTGAGCTTTTCCCTCATTGCTGGTGCAAGCTCAGGATTTCCATATATATATTATATATTCTGTATATAATAATAAGCATTACAAAATAAATATATATACACAAACACATGCTGTACCATAATGTTAGATGATTCCCCATGATTCCACATAGTAGTGCCTTAAATTATATGACACCATCTCAAACCTTCCATTAGTGGGGTAACAGCTGGTTACCACCACATCAATATCAACTCCAGAAATGTCTGTATCCTCCCTTAAGCTGAAGACTGGTGACAAAGAAATGAATTATTAAAATGATTGTTATTATAAACTTTTCATTATACTACATATACTGTAAAGTATAATTCTTCTATAGGATTTTACAGCTTTAATTGGGAAGTGTTATGCTAGTATCAACCATGTAAATCACAGACATTTCTTATATACGGTCATATAAAGTCCCTTTTTACTGACAGCACAGATCATATATGCAGGAAGACTTTGTTTGACATAGGGGAGAATGATACCAACAGTCTAGAAGGCAATCTCACCCTGCACTGATGTACATTGTTCAGCTGAGCCAGTTGTCATTGTCTAATGTGGGCAGATAGTAAAGGGGAACTCATCATGCATAGAGACAAAACAAGCTAACATTATATCTGGTCAGTCACTGTCCTCTGCAGTGGTTTGGTGTGGGATCAAGGAACAGGAAGGAGAGAAGAGAGGGAGTAAGCCTTGAAACAAGATGCTGTAGGGTGGCCACTAGTGGCCAGAGAACGAAATACATGTTTACAAAATAACACAATTCTCATATAGGAATATTGTTCATTTTTCCTAGAGGTGGAGGGGTGTTTCAAGCAAAATGCTTTCTGAGATGCTAAATAATACCAGGTATGGAATACCATAGAACAATATGATGACCAGTGGTGTAACTACCGTGGGGGAACGTGGTATGGCCCAAGACAGCCACCCTTCTTGCACCACGGAAGACACGGCAGGAACTGTCAGCGACTCTCAGTTTAGGCAACGCTCAGCACTCAGCACAGTCTATACTATAAGTGCTGAGTGCTGATTACAAATAACTAACCAGCAGGTGAGTGCTGCCTAACCTGCAGACAGGAGGTGCAAATATCCCCCTCCCCCATCCAGACATCTGCCATCTATAAAGACCATCTTTCTCTGCATACGCCCCTGATGATGGACAGCACTGAGAAGTTAATGACAACTGTAAACAAAACTATCATGTCTTCATTTATTAGTTAAAATATGTTGGTAAGTAGGCTCTTTAGTGTTATATTATGTTTAATTTTTCAGAACTGAAATAATACATTTATTAAACATGTTAAATATGTCCATTTAATATACACAAATGTATTATTTAATACAGTATATTACATCTGCCTGTATTGCATTAAGTCGTTTTTTACTTTTACAGCTATGATGTGATTAAAGCGTCCATTCCTCCTCCCTCTTCTCCCTGTTCCTGTTTCTTTGGCGTTTCTATGCAGGGAAAGGTCACTGACACATTACTTTAACGACAGCTTCTTGCTTTGTCCTTTTCAGCTCCTTATTGTCAATATGTCCCCTGGTTGTGAAGATGGAATACAATAGGAGCTCTGATCTTAGTCAAACTCACCTAAAAGGAATAAGAGCAGCAATTGTCTGTTATATTCTCACACATGTCACTGAAGAGAGTGAAAAAAAGAGCCTGGAACAAGTGAAGATTTGAGGAAGGTGAAGTTGACAGAGGGGTTTATGGTAAGACAATGAAACAAGATGGAAAAAAGGAATGTGTGCAGATGGGTTAAAGGAAACTAGAGGTGGGGCTTGTGATCATAGTGGTTCACGCCCTGGAGGAGTGTTTTTGGACACTAGTGCGCAGTGCCCTGGGGTGATTCCAGCAATTCATTAGAATAATGCTCCTTCTCTCTGATAGGCTACTTTGTCAGAGTCCAATCTCTGCTTCACTTTGATTGATTGGCCCAATGATTCTAATTGGCTGAAGAGGTGCAGGCAGAAGACTTCACTTCCTCTCCAACCATCTGAGCAATGAAGCAGGTTCAGGCAATATTGTATGTACGTGATACCGACATATGTCACAAGGGACTGGATCTATGATAAGATACCTATGAAAACAGACACATCGCATCAGATGTGTAGACAAGGGTTTAGGATTAGGAACTTAAAGTGGCCCTGGGAAATAAATCTGCAAGAGATCACTTGTAGGTTGGATCAACTATAGACAGGGTCAAAAAACATATGTAAAGGGATAATTACAGAATAAATAGCCTTAATAAGAGCAGTGCAAATATATAATATTGGGTCAATTTATGTAGAGGCAATTAAGAAAAAGTGTTATGTAAAAAAGTTACAATGAAGTATAACATCTACTGACTAGTATGTCACAATCCAAGAAACAGATTTATAGTGACTTCTATACAATGCAGGTTGTTAAAACCACCAAACACATACAGCATACATGTGACTGCCACCCAATACAGATAGCCTCCTAGTGGCTACAAACCAATACAGACAGCATCCTAGTGACTGCCAACCAATACAGACAGCATCCTAGTGACTGCCGTGACTGCCAACCAATACAGACAGCATCCTAGTGACTGCCACCCAATACAGACAGCATTCTAGTGACTGCCATCCGATACAGACAGCATCTCAGTGACTGCCACATGATACATACATCATTCTAGTGACTGCCACCCAACACAGACAGCATCCTAATGACGGCCACCCAATACAGAGAGTATCCTAGTGACCACCACCCAATACACAGATCATTTTAGTGACCACTACCCATTACTGTCAACATTTTATTCCTCCTCTTTTAAAAATGGACTGCTCCATGTGTGGAGAGGACTTCTTATACCTATGGTCTACCATAACTTTTCCGACTCTTGCAAAGGTAAACACGGAAGGCTGGATCGGTGTGCAGAGAAAAGAAACTCCTAAACTGCTCACTGCCATACTAAGGCCCGTATTCAGAGTACCGGACGTATAACATATACATCCGGTGTTTAGCGATTTTTACTACTGCGCATGCGTAGTCATTTTTTATCAGAATCTACGTATCTTTTTCTTACGTAGATTGCGTAAATGTGGTCTGAAAGAGGCTGGTGGGACTCCAAAAGTAAGGTCCCAAAGAGATGATGAATGTGAAACAGGTTCATCCTAGGACAAGACAATGCTGCTTGTGAAGCTTCAGATGATGTGTGAGGAGAAACAGCAGTCTGACTGCTGAGAGCGGTCTATAAGGAGCCAGCCAGCAGCTGACAGTTTAGCGCTCTCCGTCTTCCTGGGAGAGGTCTTGCTGCAAATTATAATGGTTTTTGTAGCATGTAATAAAAAACTATTTTTTATTTAGCACATAAACCCTGCACAGGTTTCCTACAAAGCAACTTGGGGCCAGATTTACTTAGCTGTGGGTTTGGAAAAGTGGAGATGTTGCCCATAGCAACCAATGAGACTCTAGCTGACATTCTCTAGTGTGCAACAGTTAAATGAGCTCTAGAATCTGATTGGTTGCTATGGGCAACATCTCCACTTTTCTAAACCCGCAGCTTAGTAAATCTGACCCTTGGAGTTGATAAAGGATACACTGCTCTCAACTCTCACAACTGCTTTCTTTGTATATTTGCTCTCTTTCTCCCTTATAAATACACCACAAATGTGCATTATCCAGATCCGTACAACACAATTGTTCATTATTGAGCATCCCGGAGAACGGACTGTGACTTCTACCCCCGGAGGATGTTTCATGTTTTCCGCTGTCTCGCGTCACACATGTTTACAGAAAAACGCGTTTGTTGTGTCTTAGCAAGTGGCAGGTTACCCCTCACTTCAGACAACAACCGTGCTCATTAGCTCATTAAAAAAGACTATTTTTCCTAAGGAAAGTTTTTATATGCTAATTTTATCTATAATAGGGTTGTGAATCCCATGGTCAGATTAAGTCCTCTGGTAAAGGAAAGTCTACTTCAGTACAAATCATTATTAATTGCGGCTTTAGAAATTACCCAGAATACCGCTGGTAACGGACAACTTGCTTACATAGTGCGAGGCTTCAAAACAGGTCAAGCCGCAAACTGAACTGCACTTGGTCAAAGGTTGTACTCATTAAAAAAATAACTATGTAGAGATATTAGGGTTGATCCAGAGTAATGCTGGGCACACACTGGAGGGTTATCATGCAGATCACACAATAATTGACAGATAGCTCACAAATGGGCTCGTACGGAAGAGAGTTCTGTACGAAGTTTGCAACGCTAGGGTTACCATCAAAACATCTAGAGAGCGCATGCGCCCTGCAGTCGAATCAGGCCATTTAAGCACCTTGTGTTACGTAGGTCTGGATCTAGCCCCCAGTGTTTCCCCAGCAGAGGAACAAATCTGCACCATGGCAAAACCCTGTTGAAGAGCTGGGGAAAGCAAATGTCAAATGTGCAAAGAAAATGATTTATGAGGTGATGTTTTGTAGTTAAATTCTAAATTAGAGTTTTAAATAAAGTCGTTTTTTTGTGCAATTACACTTAACTCTGGATCAGCCCCATTACGGGGCTTATAAAATAAACAGCTTGTGCGTATCAGTAATTTTAAAATGGTTTTGTCATAAAAAAAATTGACCTGTTGAAATATTGCTGGAAAAATATCTCATTGGTGCTAATTTGCAAGTCATTTCTTAAGAATAGTGCGACTCCTGGATCCACAAAATGAGGCAGCAGCCTGGACAGACGGTGGAACCCCCTCAACTGTCTCCCACAGTTTATACTCAGAGGCGCAGCGAGACTCATCTGCCTCTCTCACATCATTTCTCTGTCAGATGCTGCACTGGCTCCCCCTCTACTACAGAATCCCTTTCAAGCTCCTCACCCTCCCCTACAAAGCTCTCTCTAGCTCCACACCTCTTCTCCCACATCTCCAGTCACACTCCCTCTCACACTGCCGTCTCACCATCCATAAAATCAGCACATCTCACTCCTGCACACAAGACTTCTCCTGTGCTGCCACTCTCCTCTGGAATGATTTCCCTGAACCTATCAGGTTTTCACCTAACCTATGTATTTTCAAGCAATTCCCCAAAAAGTCATTTCTTCGAAAATGCCTACCCCTCCTCCACACAACCTCACCCCCAGAGTCATAGCTAGATATCTTAGTGATGGGGGCAAAAAATGTAAATGCTGAACCCAACCTTGAATTCATCACCAGTTTAATCTTAAAAATGTTATTGGTGACCCAATAACATTTCGGGCTTTGTGCCCTCTATGACTGCCCCCATTGCACACCCCAAGTTATGGCCCTGCTCACATCCCCCCCTTGTTTTCCATTACCCCTTGACACCCTTCACTCTTTCTACCATGCCTCTCCCTTGTCCCCTTACCTCACTCTAGTTCTCTAGTCCCCTCCATCGCGTGTTTTCTGTTAGTCTCCCCCTACTTCAGGGTTGCCGACTCTCCCGGAATATCAAAAACACTCTCAAATGCCTAGATTGGGTGGTTCTTAATGACGTGCTTTTCATCATCAAGCCCCACCCACCCCCAGGAACACTAGGGGTCGCAGTAGTGCTGGACAGGGGGGGGTGACACGATTTGCTTCGCCATGTATTCCGTGCTTGTACGTTACCTGTATGGCGCTGCAGACCTTTTATAGCGCCTATTAAATAAACATTATTAAAAATAATAATAATAATTATAATAGGAATGGACCGGATCCAGAATGAAGTCCGCACAGTGCTTGTAAGTCTCTGCGGCGGAAGCAAATGCACACCAATCCTGTATTCCGTACCTGCGAAAAGAATACACTCACCTTGAACGTACAGAACTTCCGTACCCTGCACCCTTCCTTAACTTATACACACATGACCCACCTAAAATAAGGTTGGTGCGTATTTGAGGATCATATGTAAGGATCTTACAGTACGATTTAAATTCCTCCCCCTCCCAACATTCTTACACGCTGAACATATGACGGGTCTCCTGGCCCCGCTATCTGAAAGACTCACAGTGTATAATCCAGAATCATTCATAGTGCGTTACAATGGGCCTGATTCAGACCTACACTCGCGAGCGTAGCGTATGATCGCCCGGGCGTATAAACTTTCACGCCCATGACACTCCCATTGATTGTACCTACTTACGGCGGCTGAACCCTACCCTAACTTTTTCCAGCCTACGTACGAATTTTCGCACCGATACACTGGTCGTACGGGGCTTAGCACGCCCATACTATACAATTTAAATGGCTATCCCCGCTTCTGTGTAGTAACTCGAGCGTCCGGACTATCGTCGTACAAAACGCACGCCCCTTGGGCGAAAAATACGCTCAAAATACGCTCGCTGTACGCTCATGTCCTTCGGACGACCGGAAGTTGTCATACTGCACATGCGCAGTGCCTTTTTTCGCCTGGTTTTACGCTCCCGACCACCGTACGATCGCTCGCGGGCGTAGGTCTGGATCAGGCCCAATGTGTCACCGCCATGTTCAGGCCAGCAAAGAATGCTACGGGGGCCCGGAGGAGAGGGGGCCGCTCCCTGTGCACTGTAAAAAAGCTACCAGAGACTGACAGCTTAAAACAGCGCTTGGCGGTCTATATATGAGTGTATGTATGCATAGCGCTGTAGCCTCCCATCCAGCTCCGCCCCCATTTCCACCTGGCTCCGTCTAGTCCCGCCCATCCAGGCTTGGGCCCCGTCTCCTTGCTACGGGGATTGAGTCTGTTACCTTCCGCCTCTGGGTGAAAGTATTAGTAGTTGGGCAACAAAAATGTCTCCAGAAAATTCATGCTTTAGAGATTTGGAAACCACTTTATAATGTATTAATAATATACATATAACTGAATGTTTAATAACCCAAAACATGGCACATGCATTCACATTCAATAAAGCGCCAAAACAGACTTTTATCATCCAATACCACAATTATTCAATTTCACCTGGCTTCTTTCTCATAATGTGGAAAAGTCAAAATGATAGCTTAATAATGTGAAATTTTTATGTGTGGGTAGATTCCCATTGAATTAACTTCTCTTCCTTCTGATAAATCTTCTGCCATATTTCCTGCTATTGTTGGTCTCCGATGCCACATAAAATACCATTTCCATTGCCTTTTCCAATAAATTATGAATAGAGGTTCCCCACTTTGTATGGAGAATGAGACCTCTGCACTATAAATATATCAGACCATTTTATAAGCTGTCACTGACAATCTGGTGGCTGCATTGGAGGAGATATTATTATGACTGGCAGGGAGAGCACATTATTCCGTGAATGCTTGGAATTGCTGGAACCAAACGCGCCATAACAAACTCCTGACATTAGTAATAATGGAATCGGATCACACGGTATGTGGAAGGTATTATTATTTCATGTAACGCAGCTTACAGGCGGGACTGTCTCCGGTGCGTTAAAACTATTTCTTTAAAGAATTTGAAGCAAAATATGGCAGAGATAAAGGTTAAAATAAGGCAAAATGTCATAGATATAGTAGGACAAAATAGGTATTGCTATTGGGCAGCACGGTAGTTTGCACTTCTGCCTCGCAGCACTGAGGTCATGAGTTCGATTCCTGGACGAGGCCTTATCTGTGTGAAGTTTTTCTGTTCTCCCTGTGTCTTTGTGGATTTCTGCCGGGTGCTTATTGTTTATTCCCCCACTCTAAAAACATGCTGCTAGGTTCATTGCATACTGACTAACCCTAAAAATGAATCCGTGTGTATGGGAATTTAAACTTCAGGTGCCAGATTTACTAAACTGCGGACTTGGAAAAAATGGAGATGTTGCCCGTAGCAACCAGATTCTAGCCCTCACTTTCCTATTACATTCTAGAGAATGTCAGCTAAAATCTGATTGGTTGCTATGGACAACATCTCCATTTTTCCCAAACACGCAGCTTAGTAAATCTGGTCCCAGATGTCCACATTCCAATTATCTGATTTTCAACAGCTGTCTTTGTGGATTTCTGCCGGGTGCTTATTGTTTATTCCCCCACTCTAAAAACATGCTGCTAGGTTCATTGCATACTGACTAACCCTAAAAATGAATCCGTGTGTATGGGAATTTAAACTTCAGGTGCCAGATTTACTAAACTGCGGACTTGGAAAAAATGGAGATGTTGCCCATAGCAACCAGATTCTAGCTCTCACTTTCCTATTACATACTAGAGAATGTCAGCTAAAATCTGATTGGTTACTATGGACAACATCTCCATTTTCCCAAACACGCAACTTAGTAAATCTGGTCCCAGATGTCCACATTCCAATTATCTGATTTTCAACAGATCACATTCCAGCAATTAAATGGCGACGGCAGGTGTTTAGCAGTTGCAATGAGATAGTGTAGATACCGTGAGTGCACGGCATTTGAATGTTCACACAGTGACAGGTACGGTTTTCATCAGCTTAACCATAACCACTCCATTACCCCAGCCAATCCCTAACCATCCCCTAACCCTAATTACTGCCAGATCAAAATTTTGAAAATCTGTTATCATACAGCAATGACTACTGGAATATACCCTCCAACATGACCCATTCCATTAGGTACAAAATACCCTGCTCCTCAGTTTCCAACTGTCAGTTACTATGGTAACCACCTTTATTGAAAAGACAAAGAGTTTTGTTTGTTTTTTTTTTAAATATAAGTTAAGTCATTTAAATCAGGGTTAGTGACAGTTGGAAGCTCAGGTGTGGAGTATATTGTACCTTATGGAAGGGTTCGAGGGTATGCTGGAACTGAATCAGCAAACACTTCATGGAGATCACCCCCACAGAGAGTCTCCCTAATATTCAGGAAGAGTCGGCAACAATGATGTATGTACCTTGTACGGCTCAGGACCCTTCAATAAAAACAATTCACAGAAAATACCATCAAGCTTCTCTAACCATCATCAAAATCTCCTCCTAATTTTCCTGTCATCCTTGACAATAACTATTCACAGCAGCTGAATTCTACAACATTACAAAAAAAAATTAGGCAAAGCTAAAATAAAACAATTGTGTTTTTAACACTAGACAGACAAAACACAAAGTGGAAAAGTGGATATATTGTCCATAGCAACCAATCATGCTACCTATCATTTTCTTACATGCGTTCAGCCATAATCTGATTGAGTGCATTGTGTCTTCTGTTCTCTATGCAGTGCTATATAGAGTTGTAATTTTTGTTTACTAGAATCATCAGGAGCTGTTTTTCTGCTTCCATTACATAACACTGGATTCAGTTAGTACATTTCTCTGGTTTGTCAGTCTACTCTTCAGTGAACCTCTATTAAAATGAAATAATTAAGAGCATGAACTTCAAGAACTGATCCACTAAAGTGTATTACAAACCAGTAGTGCCTTCTAGTGGTGAAACATTGTATTGCAAATTAAAATGGTTAGATAAGGTATAGTATTTCTAATAGTAAACAGGTAAATCATAAACTGAAAACAACAGAAAAATTATTTAAAACATACTTGCCAAGTTTCTTTGGTCCGGATTCAC
>WWET01000421.1:28778-40391 GCA_011038615.1 Limnodynastes dumerilii
GCGATGTTACGCTGAGCGCTACAGCGCTCAGTGTAACATCGTAGCTCTGGATCAGGCCCTAGCACACTGTTCAAATGGAAGGATTGTCTTAATACAGACCTCCTGAGAACACCTATAGCGAATGGATAGGGCCTCACCTGCAGAAGGTGCCTTGACGCTGGACAGGTGAGCTTAACCCAATATATCTATCTATAATGTGAAGTAAACCTCCTTTTTATGTATGTGCTGACACATAGTGTTATATGTTTGTATGGAGCGCCAGACCTGTCTTTTGTTCCTTGTAGTTACACAATGTTCTCACGTAAGTTGTTAAATGTATTCATGAATTTCAAAATGTTTCAAATTTCTGCATCTAAGATTTTAATTTTTTTATGACAAAAAAATGTTTTATGTCTTAAATGTAATACATATTTACAAAGGTACTTAAATGCCAAAGCGATGTAATGCAGTTCATTTTAATAAAAAAGAATGAAATGCCTGTGATTGAGTCTAACATACAGGCGCATTTCTAGTGTGTAACAAATTTTTGGTCTGTACTATTTGTATTCATCAATGCATAAAACTAATACAACAAAATAACACTTAGCAATCATATTAAAAAAGCAAACAAGCCAAAACTACTTACTGTTCATATACCTGAGTCCATACAATGTGTCCTCCATTGTAGGGTGACATGAATATTCAGGGACAAGGCACATATTGGGACAAAACCATCAGGTGGATTTTAGTGGTTTGTCACAGAGGTCTGTACACTGAATGTCTTTCTGTAGACATAACTCACAAAAAAAAGAAAAAAGAGTTTGCGAAGGAGACTTAGGGAATGAGCTCTCATTAAAAACTAAAGCAGTAGGAGGCACTCAGTCCAAAGTTACTTTTAATAGGTAATCATTTTATATTCAAACACATTATTTGATATAATAGGGCATCTGATTAACTATGAGAGAGGCAGTAAGTTTTAAAAGAAAATTTTAATAAATAAAATAATATAAGGAAGAACATAAAATGCATTTAGGATAAAGATACAACATAAGGTAAAGAAGAGTAAGGAGAAGATAAAGATATAACATATTATAAAGAAAAGCGTTGTATAAAAGCTCCGATCTGGAGGAGTCAGAATCGCCGCTGGGCTAACAGTCCTTTTTCGTCGGCCAAAATTTTCTCTACTCGACGTCTCTGCAAAAACAACATTAAAGATTATTTAGGATTTCACTTCCTGACTTTCACAAAAATGTTGCTTTAACATTAACCAGATAGACAGTAATCTCATCTGTTCCTAATGTTTAGGCTTATACCTTTTTCTAATAATTAATCAGCTAATCATACCATAGTACAAAGACAACTCCTAACCAACACATCACTCAGATGTTCCTAGGAAATCAAATTCTTACTGCTTCCTAGTTCACAAACCTCTCCTAACTCTTCCCACATCCTAGTCCACAAGGCCTTTCCCCAACTCCTCAGATCCTTGTTCACAGACCTCCCCAAACTTATAGAACGCAGACCTCTCCCACACCTTCAAGTCCAGAGGACCTCTCCCACACCTTCTAGTCCAGAGGACCTCTCTCCACCTTCTTGCATAAAGAACTCTCCTGACTTCTAGTACACTTTTGAATTCATAGGTATCTCACTTATACCTAGTACAGTAAAAAGTCACCATCTCTATTACCCATCACTTTGCATTTCCTTATATAAATGTACCTGTCCACTCTCCTTTCATTAACATAGAGGTCTCTCATCTCTTATCTATTTTTCTTAAAGGGGTAGATCCAGATCTAAGTTCTTGTTACATTACATCACGTAGCGTATTTTCTATGCACTCCCCTCGCTCGTATGTACTTTGGTCGTTTTACGTTTCCCAAACCCTACCTCAACTTTTCATAGCGTAGGTACTGACATACGTAATTGATTCAAGTACGTAATGGCCTAACCCGGCCCATACTGTACAGTTTAAATGCCTCCCTCCGCCTCCAAAGCACATTTCCGGGTGTCGTATGGGTGACCTGCCCCTTCGTTCGTAGTTACGCTGATGGTACGTACGTTCAGAGTTATGTGATGTAACATCTGCCTCACACATGTGCAGTACATAGTAATTGCTGATTTTACATCAGCGGCTAGCGTAAAATTTTGTGCTTTGGCCTGGATTTACCATAATGGCCCAGATCCAGAACAACGCTTGTGTGCAAATTTACGCGTGGCGGAGACGTAAAATTGCGGTTTGGTAAGTACTGCGCATGCGCACCATACAAAAAATGCTCCGCAACGTAGCGTAAATGTGGACATATGGGCCATTCACGTATGTGTCACGTAAATTCTTACATGTGGGCGTGCCAATTTTACGTGATTCAAAAATACGTCTGAAATACGCTATGTAGGCGGGAGTTTGTATTTAAAGTGTACAGTATGGGCGTGCTTAGCTGCGGAAATACGTGTTGCTCATACGAACATGTGTGTATGACATTGGTTACGTTGCCAAAAGATAAGGTAGGGTTTGGAAAGCAGATCTCGGTCAAAATACATACGTCAAGGGGTGTGCCAAGGGGAGTATATAGAAGGTACGCATGCATAAATACGCTACACGAGTAAACGTATGGCAAGCGGAGTTCTGGATCTACCCCAATGTCTGTAACTTAGTTCCCTCTTTTACAAAGACCTTTGGCCTGTTCCTATGAGGTGGATTTTTTTTTTCCCTATCAATAATTTTTATTAAAGTTTTTCCAAGGGAAAGGGGTACAAACTGAAAAGGGGGAAATGGGAAAACACAAAACCTGGGGGGACACAATGAAAAAATTTGAATTTAACAATTCTAAAATTAGATAAAAATACTATCAGCACTGGAAAAGTGCGGAAATACACGTACAGCGCAAGGTGGCCATGCACTAGGACGAGGGATGGCGCGAAAAACAGGACGATTTCCCACAAGGGAAATGTTCTGTTATCGGCACCATACACCTCCTCTGCTGGGACCGATAATCCTAGCAGAAGAGGAGGGGGGGGCATGGCTCTCAGTGCCGCACCATATTTATGTACAAAGCTGCTCTGTCAGCTTTGAATTATACCTTCAAAGCTGTCAAAGCAGCATAGTACATAGGTATACAGCAGCAGTTATTGCAGGGAGAAATACAGACAAGAATCAGCCGAAACTGCGCTTCACACAGCGCTTATTCGACTGATCCGTCTGTACTACTCCCTGCAATAGCCACTGCTGCAGATGTATGTACTATGCTGCTCTGACAGCTTTGAAGGTATAATTCAAAGCTGACAGAGCAGCTTTGTACATTGCAAGGATAGGGAGCCATTCAGCTTGCTTTTTATTAAACTTTTCAAAAGAGCAGATAATCGTACCAGAGCATTTCTGGTACGTTTATTTGGTGTTTGAAAAAACAATCTTGGCCATACACCACAGCGATTATTTGCCCAATCACTCGATAATTGGGTGATGGGGCCAATAATGGGGCCGATAATCGCTCTAGTGTATGGCCACCTTCAATTATAACCAATTCATTAAGGCTAAACAGCATAGGATCTGTATCAAGTAGATCTGGAATTAGAAATGCTCCTTCACCAATTGTTTCATGCTCGTGCCAAGTGATCCACTTAATCAGTTTCGGGATGTGCTGCAGAAAGCGCATTGGTTGCATCTGCTTATGGTCTATAATGTAGAACAATGTAGAACATGTTATGTCCTCACCTCCTCTTGGCTTAGTGGGTCCTGAAACTTTGTGGGATGGGGTTTCATTAATTGTTCAAGTTTCGCAGCCCTTAGCGCATTGTTTTGCCTGGCGAGTTCTTTTAATTGTTGAGCCTGGAATGACAAGTACCACAGGACGTAAATAAGCTGATCCCTAACATATCACCCATGTTATTATAGAGATATGTAACTATAAAATCACAAGCACAAAACGCCAGTCCCTTACTTAATCAGGATCCAGCCCAATGGGCCAGATCCAGGGCTACGGCCGCCGCCGTAGTTACGGGGGCCGAATGCGTAAGAATGGCATATTTGCCATTCTGCGCATACGCCGGGCAGATGCTGCCTGGCGTAATCAGTGATTCAGGGTTCCCTGAATCGGGTGTCCATAACTACAACATAGTTACGGATGAAGGGACGTGCTGCGCCGTAACTATGTTGTAGTTACAGAAGGTAGGTGGGGGGATGGAAGTTAGGAAGGGGTGCAGGGCTTCACTGATTATGCTTCTGTCTGAGAGTAACTACACTCGGTTACGCCGGCTGAAGTTAAGGTAGCCTTCAGGCGGCATAACTAAGTGTAACTACGCTCAGACAGGGGGAGTGTTAGGGGGAGTGCACTGGAGCTACGCTTGCCGTAATTACGGACAGCGGACCAGCGTAGCTCTGGATCTGGATTCTTACATCATCATCATCAAGAAACTCTATAGAAATAAACTGTTCTTTAACATTCTTTAATACGGAAGTTATTATTAGTTATCAAGATCTACTGTAAGATGTAAAAAATTTTCTCTTACCTTCATTTTTGCATCCTGAATTTTACCCATGTGCAGGCGTTTTTGGGCTTCCATGGCCTTTGGGTGAGCTCCCGCCGTTTTGCTGTTAAAGTTCCCAGCCTTTAGAACCTGATGTTTGGGTTCTGGGATGGTGGTTTTTGCAGCATACTCTTTTACCCGTTTCTGGGCAGCCAGAATGGACTCGGCTACCAGCTTACTGGGCGTCTCAAAGGCCAAGACCTTGGCTCTCTGCACTGAATGCATTGTCTTTTTGTCTTCATTACCAACAACCCTTTTCCCTTGAAGGTTAAGGTTTGGTTTTGGCAGCTTCTTTCTAGAAGACATGGTACATCAAGGGAATAGTGGAGTCCCTTCCTCTCTCCCACTTTCAGTTTTTTTGATTTTTTTTTTTGTCAATCAACAAATATTTATGACTTTAGGATGCAGAGCTTCAAGTTCAGCAACAGTCAGACCTTGTCTCAGTGAAACAATGGCACCAACAACTTAGTGCTCTACAAACTCGTAACATCGTCACAAATACATTACAATAATCCTGCTCTGATGTTACAAAGGACAATGGTTTGTATCTGTGCAAGGCCTCGTACACATCTTTTATGTAATACTATGTACGTTATTCTCATAAGTAACACGAGATTATCATCTCTGCATAGCAAAAAGCAGGTGGCCACTCACCCATAACGATCTACAAATTACTGTACTACAATTTTATTATTATAATCACCAATGAAAAACAATATTAAAATAACGTAAAAAAGACAGGTAACCGGGGACCTTCTATAGATCCTATTCTCTTTTATCCATTCTGGGGACACTGAACCATGGGTGGCTTGAGGCCTTGTAGGAGTTGGCACTTATACAGTTAACGAGTTTAACTGACGGGCTGCTCCTCACCTCTGCTGTCCATGCGGCTCATCAGTTGGTCCTAGTCAGCCATTTATTACTTACAATTTGCTTATTATTATTGGATGATCCTAAGTTCCAGTGATCAATCAGTGTGGTTTAGAAAGACAGACTCACACCATACAAAAATAAAGATACTAGATTTTATGAAGACTGATTTCTTTAGAAATGGAAAAATAAGTTTGTGCTTCTTTGTCAGAGGGGAAACATATATGAAAGGAGGGCAGGAGCTGTGGGAACATTGAAAAACTTCATTAATTACAGCAACAGCGCTGTCAGTCTGCAGGCAGAAATGGCTGTTTTAGATATAGAGACGGCTGAAAGCTCCGTTGCGGCTGTCTCTATTTCGAAAAATAGCCATTTTAGCCATTATTATGTTTTCCTTTTCCTTTTTGGAACCCGATATACTGAGGAATTGAGGGCTGTAATCACAGATGTGTTTTCACGTGAAGTAGCGTGTGTATTTTTAGGTACTTTTTAACCGCGCACGCATAGTAAGTTTATTTATGTAAGTAACGTAGAATATACACACGTAAGTGCTTTAGCCACGGCTATGTGAATCGCACTTGGGGACATACTTGCGGATGGGAGGTTAAAATACGTACGTACCTGAAAAGTTACGTGAAAGAGGGCGGGGGTTTGCCCTTTGAAGGCGAGGTGACATAGAATTGCACGTACGGCATAGATATACGTATGTAAGTACACAAGTATAGTTAGAGGTGGTTTTGGAGGCGTATGTATATAATTGCACGGCCATGAGAGGGGAGTGTCATAGGTGTTGGTGGGTGTTGGCGTGATACGTGCGTGCGTGTAATTACGTACTTTTGAACAAACGCATCTCTGAATACGGCCCTGAATGCTTAAACCTTTCTTTTACTAAAGTAAATGAATTTTTTCCTAAATCTTCCTAAAACATCCACAGTATGAAAAGAGGAAACACTTCTTTAGATATATAAATAAATGACAGACTTCTTAATGCTGAAATGAACAAATCAATGGGATGCCACAATCCTGATTTGTAGTGATAAGAAAGGTCACACCGGCTGGTTTGGTTTTATGGACATAGTAAAAAGAATGATCACTGATGGTACAATGTCAGACAAATGTGGGTAGTGTGTATACAGGTCTGTCTGGCTTATGTGCAGCATAGACAGACACATGTACAGTGTATACACGATAGTTTCATCAGACGGTTAGAAGATATGATGGTAAGTTCATATAGTGGGTTGTAAGCAGAGATAACCCCCCGTGTTTTGATTTTGGTTTTGTTTCTAAGGACCAGGGGCCGGATCCAGAACTACGTCCGTCTATGGTCTTTTAGACCGCATATACGCAATCTACGTATCGAAACGATACGCAGATTACGTACAATAGCTACTACGCATGCGCAGTAGCTATTGTTCAATTGAATTACATCCGTCTATGGAAGAAGTTCTGGATCTACCCCCGTATTCTCAGTCCCGAATTTTTTTCATTTTACGGGCGCACTTTTACATTTTACACATGCGTAGTAACCCTTTTATGCTATTTGCGTAACATTTCGTTACCCAGATTGTGTACACGCGGTCTTTAAAACTGCTTTATGCAACCTACGTAACAAAATGTTACGTAGATAGCGTAAAACGGTTACTACGCATGTGTAGTAGCTCTAAATGTAAAAGCACGCTCGTAAAATAAAAAATTCGGGACTGAGAATCCGGTCCTAAATCTTCATCGTATTTTGGTTTTGTAAAAAAAATTAAATGTTTTGATTATGGTTTTGGGTCTGTATTTTATTTTAAATTGCTAATTTTTTAGGAATCTTATGGCACTTAAGAGTTCCATAGGGCTTTCTTAACCGTATATTTTAAGATAAAAAATATGCAAGGAGAATGCCTCCACCCCCCCGCCCTCCTAATCTAATCTACATCTCTCCCCCCACCTTCTTCTTCCTAAATCTTCCCAGAGGCTGCCTTGGCATGTCCCCTGCTACCTAACCCACTACCTGTGGTCTTTAAAGACTGCATGTAGTTAATCTACGTACCTAAGTGGTATGTAGATTGTGTAAATGACCTACCACTCATGCATAGTAGTTCATTTCTTAAAGAACCACACTTAAGAAGCTGCAGCTTCTTAAGTGTGAATCCGGTCCTACATGGCAATCACTATAAAAGCAAAGTCCTTTGGATACTTACCCATTCGAGGCGTCTCAGAATTCCTGAAAAGAAGACCGTGGGCCAGATTTACTAAGCTGTGGGTTTGAAAAAGTGGAGATGTTGCCCATAGAAACCAATCAGATTCTAGCTGACATTCTCTACTATGTAATAGGAAAGTGAGAGTTAGAATCTGATTGGTTCTCGCCATGCTTGCTGTGAGGAGCAGGGAGCCTGGACTAGAGCAATACCAGTTGATTCAGTATTGTTAATATATGGACTCCAAAAGTTTTCAAGAATAACTAGAAAGGCAAGAAGAAAAACGAAGACTCCTAATTCTTGGCTGTACTAATTTTAACGTAATATATTAATTATGCTTACAAACCTTTCAAAATTGCACCCTGGGTCTTTGTCCCTTATGCATTGCCCTAGTTATAGCCATTTACAAAAAGATATATCATTTTAAGTTTCTGTTTTGAACCCACTCTAATATAGCTTTAAATTTTTCACATCTATGTATAATTCTGAGTTAATAATGAATCAAATCTTGACTTGCAAATTTTTCTGAACTTCTTTGCATTTCAGCCGAGTTGCAGATATTTTTCAAAATTTGCATGCATGAAAATCTGTGTCAATCACTTGGAAGACATTCTTATTCTTAAAAGCAATGACACTTCTATAAGAGGAACTGAATGTCCACTAGTGAGTTGAGTTCACTAGTGGACATTCCTCATAGTCAGTTTAGAGACTAGGGGCCAGATTTACTAAAATGCGAGATTGGAAAAGTGGAGATGTTGACTATAGCAACCAATCAGATTCTAGCTCTCACTTTCCTATTACATATTAGAGAATGTAAGCTAGAATCTGATTGGTTGCTATGGGTAACATCTCCTCTTTTCCAAACCCGCATCTTAGTAAATCTCTCTCTAGGTCTTCCTTCTCTCTACAGGGAACTGTACTTGAATAATGGAATACATAAGGTAGATAAGGAAGATTTTGGTGTGTGGAGATATTATGACACGGTTCCTTTAATGATAAATATATAACTATTTATATTTCATCTAAATAAAATAACTGCAAATGTCCTACAAATACCAATGAGAACAAGCCTGTTATAACATTAATATAGACCAAATCCAGACTACTTATCACTTTTCACTTGAAGCACCAAGTAAAGCGACAGCAGAGATTCAATTCCATCCCAGTTACCATACCTTAGGATTTCCTATCTGTACTAGGGGCGGACTGAAAATCTGGATAGGGAGACATTCATAGGGCACGTCTATACTGCAACATTAGCATCCCTTTCCCCTTATTCCAGAGAGCAAAGTATCAGGTAACAAATCAGTAGAACAATCCTAAGATCTATGAGGGGATAATGTTTTACATTTTTTTCACAACATGAAAACCCTGCACCCCCAGCATATTCCTGTATAATCAGTAGGAAAGTGGCAGGGTCATAATTAAAATAATTTAATTATTTTAAAAGAATTTGAGTATAATATAAGCTCCATTGTTTATTGCACCCATCTGTCAAGTAGAAGAATATGTTTAGTCAGTCAAGGATCCATCAAGGGATCAAGAAAAAAGGATGCAGGTTTTTCGCCAACATTTTGAGTTAAGGTACTGACTTACTATAGCTACTTTATCAAACCTTATCTAATAATTACCTTTAAATTATGCTTTTTTCCAAAATTCACCTAAAAAAAATATTAAATTAATTAACAACTTTTTGTTTCCCTAACACTTTTTTTAGAGAATCATAGAATCATTGCTTCAAATCACCAGGAAAAAGTATCTAATTATTATTATTTCTGAGTGCTTAGCTGATTATATCAATCAGTTTACAGTTTCCTACAACCTTCAGCAAGAGAAAATATGACAGATATTGTGTGGTTAAACACACTGAAACAGAGAAATTGGGTTTCCATCTGTGGCAGTGCTATATGCTTGTAGACTTCTGAAATGAGAGTACACGGAATGAGATGCAATAATATTGGAATATATTTTATTCACCTTTGACCGTACAAGAGAATGCTTAAAACTTTAGATGGGAAACATGAAAGAAGCTATTGACTGAAATTGGAAAATGCAAAACATATAATACCATTGAAGTTAATGACTTTTACATAAATTTACATAATATGTAGAACACTGTGTGAAAATTATTCACATAAAGGGGTTATATCACTGTTTAAAATGCATGTTGCATATATTGTAAGGCTACACCCACTGATTTAAACATGATTGCTATTGTCATCACTTTCAAATCTGTCTTGTTAACACAGTTGCAAAAATGCCTTTGTATTCTGCCCTGAAGTTACATATTGGACAAATCATTTTTATAGCGGAAAACTGAAAAAAGGACTTCTATAGACAAGAGATTGCATTAGATTCAAAAGAAGCAAAGCCACAAATCCCTATATATAATCTATTAAGAGAAACTAAAGTGTGTTTGGTTATATTTACATGCACACAGTATAAAAAATAGCCACCACTAGAAAAATAACCATTTAAAAAGCTAATTAATAATTATTTTGCTACTGTTGCCTGTGTATGTGCTAGGAAGTATTCAGGAGAATAAATGTTGTATGCTTAGCATTGTGACAGATATAGGGCTCTATTTATAGACTTCATTTTTAAGTGATAGGGGCAGTTTTTAAGATAAAACTGCCCCTAACACTTAAAAATGAAGTTTTTCTTATTTAGTAATGCTGCATCGCCAATGGAAACTCTAGTTTCCATGGCGATGCAGGTAGCGTTCAGAGACCATCGCTAGCCCATTCTTCCTAATCCGGGCCAGCAGGGTCTCCTATTTATACAGCTGGGAAGCAGAGTTTTATCACTCCGCCCCCAGTGTAAAGCTAAGCTCAGGCTGGCGTTAGGAGCCGTCCGCAGGGAGATCCCTGCGATAGACAGCTTTACTCCGCCCCCCTCCATCCCTGATTGGTCCAGAGAGGGGTAAGTGACAGGAATCAAGCTGATTCCTGAATGCTTTTTAAAAAAAATTCTTTGCGATCTCCCTGAACCAACAATGTTTTCCCCCCTTTTGATCCACTGAAGCGCCAATGAAAAGAGGAAATTCAGACGTATATATATATATATTCATTTTATATATGTCTGAATCTTCTCTTTTCTTTTCATTGGTGCTTCAGTGGATCAAAGGGGCGTTGGTTCAGGAAGATCGCAAAGAACTTAAAAAAAGCATTAAGGAATCGGCTTGATTCCTTATGCTACTCCTGCGCATGCGCCGAGATGTGCAGGATTTTAACAGTATTTTAACAGTATCGAATAAAGCGTCGACGATACTGCATCTTCACTTGCAGGACATCGCAACGATGGTGAGTTATAATAAATCTTGGGAGGGAATTGTCCAGGCTCGCTGCGATGATAAGCGAGCCTGGATCACTATCACTCTCCAGATTTATATGCTGTCTATAAATAGAGCTCATCGTGTGGTTAAACACACTGAAACAGAGAAATTGGGTTTCCATCTGTGGCAGTGCTTTATGCTTGTAGACTTCTGAAGTGAGAGTACACTGAATGAGTTGTAATAATATTGGAATATATTTTATTCACCCTTGATCACTATATATGTGGGTCTAGCCACATAATGTCCATAGAATCGGACCACTAGTCAGACAGTGTATGTCTTTGCTGGGACACTGACAAAACTTGAAAATGTCTTTGGTTGGATTATTGCCCACACTGGACCTGATTCACGCTTAAGAGTGAGTTAGGTGCGGACAGATCGGCATCTAACTCACCCGTTCTGCCCATGTTAAGGGCTACCTTATCTAACTGCAGGGCCAGCGCGACCCGCTCCGCGAGGGGATGCTGAATAGGCGCCGGACATCCCCTGCACCACCCTATACAGATTGGCAGCGTTTATACATTCTCCTTTATGAACGCTGCCAATCTGTATAGCGGTGAGCACGGGAATGTCCGGCGCCTATCCAGCATGGTGCCGGACCACCTCCTCCGTTATACAACCTGGCAGCAGCGCTCATACAGGAGTTCCTGTATGAGCTGCTGCAGTACTCACAGAACATCGCTCTGGAGCTCATACAGGAACTTCCTGTATATACACTTGCTGTCT
>WWET01000421.1:41154-74777 GCA_011038615.1 Limnodynastes dumerilii
GGGGGGATGCAGAGACATGATGGGGAAATTGGGGGGCTGCAGAGACATGATGGGGAAATTGTAGGGCTGCAGAGACATGATGGGGTAATTGATGGGCTGCAGAGACATGATGGGGATACTGAGGGCTACAGAGACATGATGTGGATACTGAGGGCTGCAGAGACATGAAGAGACATGATGGGGAAATTGGGGGGCTGCAGACTACAGACACACAAACTGGATAAATTAGTGCTTAAAAGGCTGTGCTTCTATTGTATTATTGTTACAAATTGTGTGATTGCATTGCATTTTGTGACAGTTTTTTTTAACTGCATTCAGGTTACAAGAATGTTGAATTTATTGTACAGTGGTCGGAAGGATGCACTCTGTATTGTAAGAATCTAGAATGCTGCCTGTATTGTATACATTTGCTTTCTTTTTTTGTGGTTACAAGATTGTGTTTTATGATGATTACATGGATACTATACTCTAGAAACTCTAATGACAAATTGTTAAACAGGTAGGCGCAAATTTAAAGTTTGCAGGGAGGCGCCGAACACCATATCCCCGGCCCTGTCTAACTGAATGTAGTTTCCTTCTTAAGAATGCCTCTCCCCGCCCTCCCTGGCTAATCTAAATCCCTCCCACTTCTACCTAAACACTCCCCAAGGCGGCATTAGGCCGCCTCTTTCTAACTAAACTGCTCAGCGGCAATCTACACACCTAACTGGTACGTAGATCGTGTAAATGACGTAATACACATGCGTAGTAGGTCATTTTGGAAGCTTATGCGTTTTTTAAGCCAGAGCTCCTTAACCGTGAATCAGGTCCACTATGTGCAGTGTTTGGCAAGAGCTGATTGTCAGAAAGCCAATAAAATGGCCTGATGTCAGTCTGCCTAAATGACCCAACTTCTGATGAGCTGATCCTATAGGATTAAAAACAGGACGGCAGAGAGATCCATCTGATTATCGAGTAGTGTGTGCCCATTATACAATATCCCCAGCCAGAGGTGAAAATAGATTAAGTCGAGCCCCATAGTAAGGGGTAAGGGTGCGAGTCTGGATGGGGTGGGACTTGTGCTGTGCCCCTCCATCTGGAGTGTGCTCTCTCCCCCTGTCATTAAAGGATAGCACTAAGCAGTCAGCTGCTGCCAATGTATTTAGAAACAGGTCTCAGTGCTCAAAGCTTAGACAATGTCCAAGCTGCCAGTCCCTGCCAGCTTACCTCTGTTGGTGCAGGGTGGGCAGCTGCCATGGGCCCCCTCTCTGCTGCAGGTCCTGTAGCAGCTACATCCCTTGCACTCGGAAACGAGAAAAATGTTGGTGCCATTCCCCCCCGGCAGTGTATTATGTGAGGGAGGAGGGAGATGAGAGGAGGAGGCTGCGGAATGCAGAGAGGAGGTCTGTATATATAACCTGTAACTAGGGAATATGTTTCGCCAACAGCCCATAGTGCGGGGGCCACGGACAGTGACAGGGACAGCACTGGGGACACAAGTGGGCGGTTAACAAGGTGACAGGACACAAGACTGTGGGTACTCACTGCCAGGGGACAATGGAGAAGTGCCCACCTCCAGCGCTTCCATTGTCTCTGGTACTTATGCCACTGAGTTATATCACTCTCCAGTTAATGAAGGGTTGTGTCAGGAGCTGGAAACATCATATAGCCAGTTTACGTTATACCAGTATGATGTGTACGACCTGCTTGATTCACCCAATCAATAGAATACTGAATGGATGGAGCACCAATAAATCTATATGGTATACTACTGGCTTAACCCAGGTGAACCTGCTGTTTTGGTGCCAGTTGTCAGCAATTGCCACGTCTCATGTCTTATTAACAAGTCAGAGTTTTAAGAATGTGTTTTCTTTAATGGGGGGTTTGCTGGTACGATGGTCTGTTTTGTGAAGGACCATTATGCTTCAATCAAATGGCTATTGCTGGCAGTTTACATTTTCTAAAGCAGCGGTGATATGACTCCCTTAGTCGCATAGAGTGATCTGCCAATAAGTAAGAACCTTAGTCTTACCCTTAACCCTACTCTAACCCTAACCCTCCATTTCCCCACAGTCTAACAATATCCATCACCTTCTTGAGCCCTAACCCTCCATGTCCCACAGCCTAACCCTAACCTTCCCCTTAAGCACTAACCCTAACCCTCCCTTCTTGAAGCCTAACCCTAACCTTCCTCTTAAGCCCTAACACTAACTCTCACTTCTTGAAGCCTAACCCTAACCTGAACCCGCCGCAGCCACCGTAACCTGTTACTTTTGGAAACGGGTAGAAATAGTTCCCCGCTCCCAATAGCAATTTTCTATTTTCTGTAGTGTTTCAGCAATGATACAGCTGCTCTTCAGCTGGCATCAATATCATTGGCGGAATTCAGCTGGCCGGACTATCAACCGCATACCCAGTGGCTGGTGGCTTATCATATATTTGCTAATATTTGTAACAGACATTTCTGCGTTTTATTTTACAGATAGACTGGTATATACTGTTACTGGGTAATTACCCCTGTGCCTTTCATGCACATGTCTGCATTTACCTATAAATTGACCTGAGCAACTTCTGATTTGTGTATCCTTTAATATATCATCTTCCTAATGATACAAGAATAGTTGTAGTAACCAGAGAGAAAGCAAAACTATATAGAAAACGGTGGCTCTGTGGATATTCTAATAGAAAAGTAATGGAACCTGTCACCTGTGGTCTCCAATCTTCTAACTTGGCGATGGCTTCAGGTAGCTATCCCCACATTTGTCCATTTAAAGAACAACAGAAGACTCCATGAGCACAATGCTGACCACAGGGGAGAAGACCAATGTTCAAAAAGAAAAGGACAATACAGTTTGATGGACAACTAAAAGTCATAAAATTTGGATGCTACGTAGGCCGTGATTGTTGCAAACAAAGGAGATGCTGACTCCTATGTAGCTTAATTCCTCATTTGTATACCATAAAGGGACTATAAAAAGTCTTATGTATATGAAATTGTTTTCAGCCATCCCATATCTGCAGAATGTGCTACTAATTCTTGTATTCATATCCATATAAAATATATAACAGAATCAGGGAACACACAGCAGCCATTTTTCATTGGACATCATTTGTATAAACAGTCTCAGTGCTTGTAATGTATTGCTAAACAATCAGAAGGGCTATAGGTGCCATATAATTAAATTGCATAAGTAAGATATTTGTGGGCTATAATAAAGCCTCTTTAATGCAAGTATCTGTACTATTTTAAAATAACCCACAGAACATTCATCTCTCTGCTTTTCTAAGTATGCCTGTCTGCAATCCTATCCAAATCCCTAGGGATATAACTAGAAACTGGTGACCTCTGGTGCAAAATATTCAGCTGTTCATTTCTCCTTGCACACAACATGGTGTAATGAGAATAACAGAGGGCAATATTATCCCTTATTTATACATTGGAAGCATAATTTGCAGCACTTTGTAGAGAATGTTTAGGTATTCATATTGGTTCCTACTCCAGGGATCTTCCAATTCCCAATTCTCTACCAAACAGCACATACACTCACACATACAAAAGGAAAAACAGGATCCATGTAAACTACAACTCAGAGTTTAACAGCTGGAGTATGGTTGTTACAAAGAAAGTGGAAGACATTGATGACAGGGTTCTGGAGGATTTTCGATGGGTGCACACACTTTATTGTATCTTTTGTGCTTGTGTTTTTGACCAAATATGCTGAAATGATTTATTTTTGAGAATCTGTTTTCTTGTGGAGTAACAGAATCTTAATACACTGCTGTGTGGCTGGATCATACAGAGCACTGAAAGCACTTTCACCACACACCCTGGCTGGATCCATTGTGTGATATAAAGAGATTGGGCCTGATCCAGACCTACGCTCAGGAAACACTCATGTGTGTAGCGTTTTTACGCCAGTGTACCTATGATGCATTCCCCTCGGCACTCCCCTTGGTTGTACTTAGTTTTGCCTTCTTACGCCCAGCAAACCCTACCCTAACTTATCTGATCGTAACCGCAGGCGTCCATAAGCCCCATGCATAGTTACGAAGCTTTGCAACGCCCATACTGTATGATTTAAATGCCTCACCCCGCCCTTGGTGCGTATTTACGTATTTTGTATGGCAGGCACGCTCCCTCAACCGTATTTACGAAGGTCTTACTGAATTTCATAACGTAACATGTGCCCCGCGCATGCGCAGTAAGTACAAATGGCCGTTTTTACGCTTATGACCGTCATAAAAACGCACCCGTGCGTAGGTCTGGATCAGGCCCATTGATCTTATGTATCAAAGCCATCGTCCTATAGAGTGTAAGCTTATGAGCAGGGCCCTCTTACCCACCCAGTCTGTTTGTTATTTCCCAGTCTTGTTTATAATGATTGTTAAAATTGTAAAGCGCTACATAATCTGTTGGTTCTATATAAAAACCTGTAAATAAATAAATAAATATTCAATTTCTCAACTTCTAACCGATGTTTAAATGACTTGCTCCAGGCAATACCCAGTGATTGCTCCCCGCAGTTACTGTAATTAGTCATCAGACTTAACCCAAGCGATGACGATCTCACCATTAAACCCCAATAGTAATCGCACTCTAGGCATTCACTTATATGGTCTATGGCCATCACAGCTCAAGCTGAAATACTGTTTTGGAATTCTTCATATACTCCTACCTACAGGGCTATACTAGCTATTTGGTGCCCTGGGTAAGAGAGAAAATGGTCCCTTATATTATGGTATAACTTGGAAGTGTCTTTCCCTTAAAAAAAAAAAGCCTAACGTTTAAATAGGCATCCTCTAAGTATCTATTTTCTTATTTTTTATGTACTAGAATTTAAATATGGCTTTACTGCCCTCTCCCCACATTACAAATTACACCCCACTATCACATCTCTCCCCACAAATTACACCCCCACAATTTCATGACTCTCCCAACATTACATATTGCACTACTTTGTCACACCATTCTCACCATATTGAATTTTTCTCTCCATCATAAATACCCTAGTGGTCACAATACAATACACACAGCACCCTAGTGACCACAATACAACACAGACAGCATTCTAATGAACACCATACGATACACATTGCACCCTAGTGCCTGCCATATAATACACAATGGATCCTAGTGACTGCCATATAATACACAATGGATCCTAGTGACTGCCATATAATACACAATGGATCCTAGTGACTGCCATATAAATACACAATACATCCTAGAGACTGTTTTACAAGACACTCTGCGCCACAGTGACTGACATATCCTAGTGACTGTCATACAACACACACTGCTCCCTAGTGACCGCCATAAATTATATAATGCACCCTAGTTACCCCATCAATATACATACTTTTATTGGGTTTTTTCATTATATACTATTAGGGGAGGAGATCCCCCTATTTTGATTATTATTTATTTACATGTTCACTATGTAGATAAAAGCTTTAAACTTTATCCATATTAATGAAAATGAACATAGTTTAGAAACATTAAAAGGGCAAAATGTTTAAAACCCCCACTCTCTCCATCTTTGGTATTTATTACCTGTCGAGCAATCTTTGATGAGCTTTTCCAGATCAATAAATCCATCCTTCTCCCACCAATGACTGCAACAGGGACATTTGCTATTCTGCAAAAATGTTTTATAATCACAATTTACAATTACATCACTATTGCATCCAAATGATACTGACTACCAACAGTAAGGTTGTGACCTTATTGTATTACCCGGGCAGGATGGAAGACGATACACATTTCTTCCCAACTGCAGAGCATAGAAAGTTAGAGCTTAAAAATATAACTGTTCAGTATTCCCTGCATGCAAAAAAATAACACATTGACACCCCTCACATTCCAACATGGCATGTCCTAGCCCAAAATTACTCCTCTTGTGCAGTTAAGCTGGGTACAAGCTCCATAAAATTTCACTCAACATAAGTAGCGATTTTACCAAAGATTTTAAGTCCCGATGAATTCATGTATTCTATACACTGCTGGCAGATCTGTGATTTTCTCTCCCATAACCCTCTGTTCAGCAACCATGATATCATAAATTAAATATGCACGCCCACAAAGGCATCCCAGTTGGAGGAACTATATGCAGAATTGGTAACATATTGTCATGAGTGCAAACACACTTTAGAATTGTAACATGTTACATTGTTGATTGGGAAAAATAGGAAGTTTTAAAAATGAAATCAAGTGATGCAATGTGCTTTGGAATGATAAAGCATGATCAGGGGGACATACAAACTAATAGAATAATGTTCCAAACACTCGTTTACCCTATTCAGATTAAAAGGATGTAGTGTGTACCCAGTGCCATTGGAGCTGATCCAGAGCTGCCGTAACTAGCGCGGCGGCCGTATGTGTAAGAATGGCATTTCTGCCGTTGTGCGCATGTGTCGGGCAAATGTTGCACAGCGTAGTTAGGGAAACCCGATCCTTAGGATCGGGCGTCCCTAACTGTTGCGTAGTTACGGCGAGGGGGCGTTCCTTGACGTAACTACGCAACCGTTACGGAAGGAAGGCGGGGGAAGGTAAGTAAATGAGGGAGGGCAGTTTCGACCCTGTGGCTGACGTAATTACCTACTGTTACGCCGGCTGAAGTTAAGGTAGCCTTCATCCAGTGTAACAGTGGGTAATTACATCGGCAAAAGGGGGAGTGTCTGGGGAGTACTTACGGCCAGCGGGCCAGCATAGATCTGGATCAGCCCCATTGTGTTTAAAGCCAAACTGATCACTGCATAATTTAAATGCTCTCCCCTGCCCACCTTTGCAGGTGGAGGAGAAGCACAGCCCCTTTGCTCTTAAAAACCATCGTATGGGACTTAGTTCCATACGATGGAAGTTACGTTAGGAAACCTAACCTAACATCTGGAGGGCTAATAAAGCCTGTATATGCCCAGCCATCCAAGTCTGTTCTCTGTATGTGCCCAGTCATCCACTTGTGCCCCTGTATGTGCCCAGCCATGCATTTGTTCCCCCTGTATGTGCTCAGCCATTCACTGATGCCCCCTGTATTGTCCTAGTCATGCATATGTGCCCCCTGTATGGGAACAGCCATGCATATGTGCCCCACTTGTGTCCCTCTATTGTCCCAGCCATCTGCTTGCACCACCTGTATGTGGCCAGCCATACATTTGCTCTCCTGCATGTGCTCAGCCATCCACTTCTATCCTTATCTCTACCATCAATTCACTCCTTTCCCTGTTCCCCACCTGCTCTCTAATTACATATTCTATTCTTCACATCAACTGTGATGTCTTCTTCTTCTTCTTCTCCTCCTTCCCCCTCTTCCTTCCCATAGGAGCTCTGTATAATCAGTACTGTTTTTTTTTATCAATAAGCAGCTGAAAGTAGAAGGTAAAGTTACAAAAACAGAACAAAACCACCTGCCTCCAGTCTTATCCACTTATTCGGGCAGACGGACAGCAGGACAGGCCCTTGAATTTGAGACTGTTACAATTAATCCAATGGCCAGATCATGCACCCTAGGCGGTTGCCAAATCTTTCCTAGTGGTAGTGCCAGCCCTGCCACGCATTTCAACTTGTCCCTACAGTGTCAAATTGTGGGGTGGAAAAATTGCACTCTGGCTCTGTCCAAGCTATGCCATAGGCACTGCAAAATGCAGCCTCTATACCTGTGGCATCACTGGCGTATGGTTGCCTTCATTGCGTAAACATCAAGGACACTTCATATTGCCCACACCGTAAGCAGGCAAGAGAGACCATCCTAATATTTAGAGAAGGTGAACTGGAGATGAATATGTCTGTCTTACAGACACAAACGTATGCTTCTTTCTGCATATAGTTTATCTACGGCATTTATTTACATTGTTTATTTGAATATTGCTGATAATGTATTATGCTGTCCCTTAATGTTGCTTATTTATTTACCTAGGGCCATAACTAGGGCTGTACTAGGGCTGCCGGAGAGGGACTGCCGTCCAGGGCGCAGTGCTGAAGTGGCATATGATGAAGTTAATGTTTAAGGTTAAACTGGTTACTAATTAAAGGTTGGAGCCACCATTTCCCTTTTGCCCCGCTGCTAAAATTTTTAATTATGGTTCTGCTTTTTCCCAGACTCATCGTAGCCCTATTTATCCAATATATCTGCAAAGTTAAATACAAATTCAGCTCATCATTTTTACTATTAGAAATGTCCGTTTATTTGACTTTTCTGCAGCTCTGAGCCCTTACCACCATATATAAATATTGATTTTATTTTATTCCTTGTTACTTGAAGTATGCTTTCTAAGCATTCCTATGTCTTAAATAATTATTAAAAATAATGTTGCATGAACATACAGGGGTACACATTCCGTTTTTTGGCACATGTCTGGGTTTTAGGATCCAGCTGAGATGCTTTACAGGGTGCCCAAGCACGTTCAGTGCGGAGTTGAATTTCCTGGCAGATATTTTTAGTGGGGACCACAGCAGAGTCACTGTTACTCCTTCTAATAATATTACCATTTTCTTGGAAACATCTAACAGCACACTGCCATCAACATATCATTTTGTGAAGAGGGTGAGGACTCTGTATATGATTACACATTCCCTAATGTAGTAATCACATAGAAACATGCAAGAAGAATGAAGTTATGCTTATTGATGAACTGGCCAAGTGATAATTTAGTGTGGTTACCGTGTTAAATGTTAGTAGCGGAGTTGTGGCAGAGGTGTTGAGCAGAGCCAATTATTGCTGTGTCTTCTGCAGCCTCTGCTTGGTTACACTGCAGAAATTCAGTGGAACAAGACACTCACTTTATACTTCACTTACCTCAATTCACGCGTTAGCAGATACCTCCAAATGGGCTACAGCTGGGAATCAGATACTGGAAATGTCTAATGTTAGGTCCTATTATCCTCTCAGTTTAAATCTGTAAGCTGTAAAAGTTGTCCAAAATGACATTACGGTATTATAACCTATAGACGTGAGTTCTTAAATTAAATATCTTTAAAGTGTGTTGAGCTTTTTTTTTTATAGTACATATGGTAACAGAAAAACGTGAAAGGTACTCAATCATAAGGGGCTGGACCCATTGCTTGAAATTAGTTACTCCTGGGCTAAACCAGGGGAGTCATATTTCATCTGTTGCAAACAATATTAGAGTTGAGAGGTGATGTGTCCTATCCCAAGTCTAAATAACAGTGTGATAGTTTAGCTGGTCAGTATCTGTGTGCAGTAAACAATTCAAAGATATATTCCTGCATGCAAAGAATACAATTAACTTGACTCCCCCTGCAATCAACTTGGTTTAGCCCAGGAGTAACTAATTTCAAGCACTTACTTAAGTCTGGATCGAGCCCAAGATGTTTAGCTTACTAATTTAGCATGTAGAGAGAGGGTTATATAAAATAACATGCAAGGGGATACATTTTTCAATATACAAATTATTATAACCTGTATAAAAATTGCAGCATTCTCAGATTTTGGTTGCTCAGGGTGTAATCATTGTCTTTGGGTCTTCTGCGATTGTCAACAAGTCTTTTTTCTTAGTTTCAAAATCATCTACTTTTTACAGGCAAAGAGATACTCGATGGGTTATATATTTATGTAACTTTATCCAAACCTTTTTGTGGATTCATCAATGTCATTACATTTTCAACACATAGTAGTGTTGCTCCATGATGATACTGTAGATGGAGACCCTTCAGTAAATAAAATCAGGTTTTACTCAAGTTCCCATAGACACAAGATGTGACATCAATTAGACACTGAAAATGAAAATGAAATCCTAACATTCCATAAAAACCAATACAATATCGACATGTATTACTAGTCATATCCTTCAACAACCAGCAATGGCTACCAAGAGGAATTCTGGACCCCGGTACAGCAACTTCTTGCCCCCCCTTCATAGTTATATACTCATTTACGCAGGGATGGTACTACACAATACAGACTATATATCTTATCATTCATGTCTCTCCATCATGTATTCCCCATTATGTATTCTCCATCATATGTCTCCAGTATTTCCCATCATGTGTCTCTAGGCCACCAGTATTCCCCATTCATGTGTCTCCAGCCCCTAGTATTCCCATCACATGTCTACAGCCCTCCATTATTCCTCATCATATCTCTCCAGCTACTCCAGTATTGCTCATTTCTCATCAGCCTCCAAATATTCCCCGTCATGTGTCTCCAGCTACCCCAGTATTTTCCATCATGTCTCAGCAGCCTCCAAGTATTCCCCATCATGTCTCTACAGCCCCCCCCCTCCCCCCCGTATTCTCCATCATGTCTCTTCAATAGTTTCCCAATAGTCCCCTTTTGGCTCCTATAATTTACTTACCTTTGAAGTCTTTCCTCCTTCCAGCTGCGTTAGGCTGCGGGAGGGACTTATGGTTAGGCTGCTGGGGGGACTTAGTGTTAAGCTGAAGGGAGACTTAGGGTTTGGGGAAAACTCACCTTTCAGAGCATCATGTTCGGTGCTCCAGGGATCGATTGCTATGGGAAGGGTTAGGTACAACCTACGGGTAAAGGAGTCTTAGGATTAGGCTGCAGGGATGGGAGTCTTAGGGTCAGGCTGCAAGGAAGGGAGGGTTAGGTGTTAGAGTAATGGAAGGGGAAGGTTAGGGTAATAGAAGGGGAGAGTTAGGGTAAGGATTAGAGTAAGGGTTGGGGTTAAATTTATGCTTAACCTTCAGAGCAGCATCTACTCTCTTTAGTGTATCAATTGCTTTGCTTCAGCAAAGTTCCAAACTGGCTGTGAGAGAATGGCCCTTCGCAGTGGCGTCCCACACATCTCTGTAATAGTGCTGTTACAAAATGGCTGGCTGAACAGTCATGAAAATCAAATACTTCAATACTCTATGGGCCCGATCCAAAGTTTGTCAGTAGGGAAAAAAGATGTAAGTGTATACCTGGGCTGAGCCAAGCTGAACTGCAGGGGAAGGCAAATTTAAACTGTGAAAACAGAATTAGAATTAAGAGGTGGAGTTTTCTAACTTTACCCACAATCCTTTACAGTATGTGAGTTGTATGAGCAAACACATATTTTCCCTGCAATAATTAGAGTTTACTTGCACCTCTTACATTTCAACATGGTTTTGCTCCAGAGTACACTTGCACCTATTTTGCTCTTAAAAAAAAAGAAGCAGCTCTGAATCAGCCCCCATGACTATAGTCTGATAGGGGTGCGGTTCCGCAGAAGGAACGGCCCTATTTCGGAGCACCGAGCTTTCAGCGCTACGAAAAGTAAGTAAAAAAAGTACCCTAATCCTTTCCCTAATTCTAACCCTAACCCTCCCCTCTCATTACCCTAAACCTAACCTTCCCTTCCTGGCAACCTGACCCTAACCCACCATCTCCCGCAGCCTGACCCTAATTCTCCCTTCCCCGCACCTTGGAGAAGGCTACTCACCTTTCCCAGCAGTCCGGTGGTAGTGGCGGCGGAGGGATATCGGTGGCGGTGGTATTTGCGAATGAGAATGGGTGAGTATGCCGATCGCCATACTCACCCATTCTGAAAAAATAAAATAGAAACTGGGAAGTATTCAAAATAGGGACGAAAAGGAACATTTGGATGTCGATATTTCTAAAATCAATGCTTCTGACCGAGGATTGCAACCGTCTGACAGTTCCCCGTTTTTGAAAAGGTGATCGCTGGTTGGTTTGAACACAGTTAATGTTTTTGCCATTCCTGAAAACTAAAATACATTAGAGCTAACCTTTCACACTATAAATAAATATATGTGCCATCAAACAGCATATTATATCCTGAAAGAATTAATGCTGTGTTCCAAGATCACTCAACTACCCACAAATGTCATTTTTCGTTAATACACGTATCTGGCCTCCTGTGGGACAAAGCATCATCAACTTACCAGTTAATATCCTCACAGATAGCAATAAACCACTGTAGAATAACCCACAACTTGCCCTGTGAGAAATACCAGTTCTTTCTAACTAGCTTTACTTGGTTCCTTTCCTTACATTTTTAGAACCAAAACTAATAAAAATCCTCATTATGTGGCATGAGCATAAGATGGACAGTAAGGTGGTGCATCTTACTATTCTGGATCTATAACTTCTCCCCATCATTTGCATTTTCATTTTAAGCAAACTGACCTAAGTAAGTGAAAGTCAGCTACCTGCTTCCTGGCATTAGAATCACTTTCTCACTAAACTGACTCCATTTAAATATTCAATTTTCAACGTTTTTTACGTTAATACTCACAGTACTGTAATCATACACGTTTTGACTAAGTGGAGAAACTTATAACTGATAAAAAAAATGGTCTGCTACATTTATGTGCATTATTAATATCACAAACATTTCATAAAACCAAGCTTACTTTCCTACAGAAATGCAATTGAAATATGAGGGCATATTTACTAAGGTGCAGGTTTGGAAAAGTGCCCATAGCATACCAATCAGATTCTAGCTAACATTCTCTAGTATGTTATAGAAAAGTGAGAGCTAGAATCTGATTGGTTGCTATAGGCAACATCTCCACTTTTCCAAACCTGCAGCTTAGTAACTCTGGCCCTTGTTATCATCTGCTCTAAAGGTGGTAGATAAACAATACAAAACAAAAAAAATGTCCATGTGCACACAATGCACATCGACCATTGAGTCAGTATAGGAAAATATAATAGCTCTCAGACGTTCCAAATTTGGAAATGTTTATTATTTGTCTTGCTCTGTTACTTGAGAAACTGTATCAATACTATAACAGTACAAAACTGATATAAATGAAATATAAAGTTACATGGAAGTTATATCGAATAGTGATGTAAGTCAGTAGATGTGGCAGAACTTAAATCCAATGTGTTGAACTGATTGCTTAGCTCTCAAGAAAGGCACGTCTTCTATCCTCGCAAGCCACGTGTCGTGTATCATATAATATTGTTCAACAATGTTATTGGACACTGTCTCCAGACGTTTTGTTTATACACTGTATGATTGAATCTCTGCATAGTATATCTTGTTACCTCCAAGATGTCACATGACTTTTAAACACCTGGCGGATATTAAGTTCATTTTAATTGTCAAGTAAGTCTGAGAATAGTCCAATAAAAGATGAGTTTATAACCTCAGCATCTATGACGTTCATTTTCCAAGTTTAATTAGTAAGGTCTCATCTTGCCCTTGCATAATCTCAGATAAAATAACCCTTTACCCAGTGTCACGACCCTGACCTCACCTGAGGCTTTCGTGACTTATCTGGGGCTCAAGGGGTTAATCAAAACAGCCACCTGGTCTGTTCTCCAATGACTAATGCCCCTTCTCCCACCCCAAATATGACTTATTACCAATGAACTGCCACCACCAAGGCTATTCACAGGAGGCCTTCGGTTCTCCTTTACCCAAATCACACACAGTTATACTTTATCAGAATTATCATCAACCCAGAATGACCTCTTCTGTTACCCGTCAGTAGCGTTTAATAACCGAGCTGGTCTGACACGTGAATCCGTAAGAACACAGAGACATGAACTTATTAATTGATATTTAATATGATAATAATCACAATGCTTAGTTACAGAGAATAACAAAATAGACATACAATATGCAGAACAGTTTCTTATAAAATAAAAGGGGAAAAGAAAGACTTACACACAACCTTCCCTGCCTGAGATTAGCAGATTACTGGGGAATATGGAACACCTCCTTCCGTCCAGAAGATCTCATGAAGTGACCCCGTGTATATATTATACACACTTTTTAAAGACCAAAACCTGCTCCTCTCCAGACAGCCCCCACCTTTGCGACACATGACAGTTTGGGGTCTGGAGAGGATCTTCTAGGAAATCTATCTTTTATGACCCCCCTAATAAACTGATCCATTTACAACAGAGCCCTAACCTGACCACTTTGTTCCACCCTACTACATTCAAGGTATTTCCCTGAATCACCAGACCCTGGCCAAACAGAGGTCACGCTATATACAGATATTTAATTTGTACACATAATATCTGATTATATCCTGACACCCAGCTTCTAAAAGTTATTCATTTCAGCCATCTGGCTCGGTGTGTGCTTTAAGGGGTTTAACATCTTAAATGATTGTTTGTACCTGTGTAGCTACTTTGTGTTTTATGATATAGGTGAACATCAGTACAGGTTTGACCATTTTTGTGGACCAAGCGTATTCACACTTAAGAGTGAGTTAGGTGCAGACAGATCCGCACCTAACTCATCCGTCCTGCCCCTAGTTTTTAGGTGCCTTATTGCACTGCGCATGTGTAGTAGGTCATTTCGGGAGATTCCGTGCTTAAGAAGCCAGAGCTTCTTAAGCGTGAATCAGGTCCCAGGTGACTTAATACACACCTTAAAAAGTTACTTATTCAACCAATCAAAGAGCCCCATTGATAACATATTTTAATTCCTTATGGTCCCTATATAGCCATTACATAGATTCATCAATAGAAAGCCAAAAATGAAAACACAATATATGTTCTGCTTGTCACTAGGATTACCATACCCCAAGAATTTGGTTAGCTTTGATTTCTAAAATGTGGCTTCTTAATGGCTACTGAAACTCAGAAGAATGTCCTAACACACAAACTGTAAATGAATATGTGAGCTTTTAATGCTTTCCTTTCTTTAATGCCTATTACTGAGCTCCATTCCACCTCCAGAGCTGGCACTTGGGATATCTCATGTTTGGGGTCATGCAGCATCCAAAAGTCTTTCTGTGCAGGTAATCTGATCACATGGAACATCTGTCTGGATTTGCAGAAACTGCATGTACATCTGGAACGATGAACTGTCCTGCTAGTTTTGCAGTTAAATCTGCATAGACACAGATCACTTATTGTGCCAGAAGTTAAACACTGCTAAAGTTAACAGTTACCCCCAATGTGGTATGTGAAGGGTTAAAGGTAGGAGAGACTGGGTTAAAAACAAAACCGCCCGTTTACTGCCCTTGCCATTTTGGCAGTATATAATCCCACTCCAGTGACTTGCCAACACTAAACAGATGGCAAGTACATTACCTTAACAAATGCCACTATAAATGCAAGATTGACCCACCCTACTATTTGGCCCCACCTACAACAGGAGGACACTTTCAGAATCTGTTGAACGGATATCAGTTACCAAAGATGTTCTGGGGTAACTTGTTAATTGCATCTAACAGCTGTTTAAAAAAATCTCACCAAGGCTGTTTAGTATTCTCGCTCTCTATGGCCATAGTTTCCAACTCTCCCTGAATATCAGGGAGACTCCCTGAAGATTGGGTAATCTCCCTGACTCCCTGAAGTGTTTGGTAATCTCCCTGATTCTAATTTCATCCATTGAGGTCTATGGAGATGGCCAATTTCATGGAGGCCAAGATGTAATGAAAGACTCAGCTGCCGTGCCACTTTTATCTTTTCTATAAAGATAGTACTGAAAGTATTCACTGACAATTAGTGATTTAATAATCAATAAATACTAATACTGACGTTTTTATTGTAAAATAGTTTTCCTGGCAGTGGTAGATACACCTATGGGTGGAGCTATTCACAGGACACACCTCTTTGGCGGTACAGGACACACCCCTTTTGTGCAGCGCCTTGATAGTGGTCTCACAATCTCCCTGATATTCATTTGCAAAAGTAGGCAACCATGTCTATGGCCCCGATTCATAGATAAGAAATCCAGCAGACTTCCGTAAGGCTTGGTTAAGCCCTTACCTACAATGCAGTATTCGGCACAGAAGGCTTTCCATGTGGAATACTAAAGGCAGGGTCCTGCTGGCTGATCCGCCCGCAATCTGCTCATAGGAAAGCAGGGAGAGCAGAGGTGGAACTAAAGAGTTGTGGGCCCAGCTGCAACAAAATATGCTTTGGCCCTGATTATATCCCAGGTAACCCGGTGGGGAGCTTCGGCGGTGCGGTGATGACGGCTTGTATCAGCATGGGCCCCGGTGCCATTGCACCTGCTGCACCAATGGTAGTTCTGCCCCTGAGGGAGAGTGTCCTGCTCTCCTACATGCGGAACTGTGGATCCCCAATTCCCTACGATAGCTACCGCTGCAGAGGCTACTATATGGAAAGGACCCCTAACTGTGAATCCTGTCTTATATCCCCAAATATAACTTTCAGTAACAACTGACATATTTTCCCATTGTTTTGCCAATATCATAACATTGCCTGTGCAACCAGTCATCATTTTAGGATTCCCCTCTGATATCAACTATCTAGTGCTCTAAATCAAAATGACCCCGTTTGTCTTCCTTTAACCTCTAGATTGTACAGTCTCTGGATACTCGGCCTTTGTACCCTCTTTCTTTCCCTGCCATCACCTCTATTTATCTATGTATACTTGTGGACCCAATAGTTGAAGTACAGTAATAATAAATATTTTATGGCACGTCATTTCTTTTTAGCGGCTACTCTTAGTACATTACAATCAATGCCTTGAGCATTAAAACTAATGTCATCTTATTACTAGTACTTGACTTGCAGCATCTGGGCTTAGGGCTGTGTTATATGGCTGGTTAATGGTGCAGTGGAATATAATAAGCAATGTTGGAACTAGCCAATCTGGGAAGTCTCTGGTGCAAAGTTTGATCATGGAACAATATTTTAGTTTATCCATTGAAAATAAATATTCCGACACTCCTGCTATAGAGGGTAACAGTCCTGCAGTCATATATTTTTTCTCTCCGTATGAAAAATGTCCTGGTTCTCACTTAATACATTTAATACAACGCCCCTTCTTATGCCCCTCGGTCATACCCTTAGTCAGGGCTGAATTAAGTTTTGAGGGGGCACCTGGGCATCTAACCCTGTGCACATTACATTTAATTATGGTTATAACGTGAAACAATATAACAATAGATGTAATGAAATAAAGAAATACATATACATAATACCATACTAGAAGGATCATACACAAGTGTTACAAGCTATAACACTCGTATAGAAAAAATACCAACAGTCCATTTAAACTGCTCCCCTCCCCTTTGTATAGTATTATAGAACATCCTTCAGTGAAACATATGATTACCATGGAACGTATGCGATTGCTCCTGTGCTCTGCCTCTGCAATGTATAGTTGAAATCACTAATATCACAAAGGGATTCTGTTTCTTGGGTTTTTTGGCTGATGTCCATCTGCTGCACATCTCCTCAGCCCTCGGGATACAGTTTATGCTGAAAAACCATGAATGCTGAATACTTGCTCCATTAAGAAGGTTTTTGTTTATTCCATCCAATTCTTACTTACCAGCTCCAAGCTCAAGAACTTTTTCCATTATAAATCAATGGCTCTTTTCAGCTAACTATGAAAAAGAAAATGGCACAAAATCCAGCCATTATACTCGGCTCCTGCCCATAATACGGAGTACATTTTTTTAAATAAAGCATATGATAAGTTCAAATTCAATAGAAGAGATAATTCTATTTTCTGATTCCCTTATGAATATAACCCTTATACAGAATGATATCAATTAGCAAGGGTTCACAATAGCTGTGGAGTAATATTAACTGTCTATGGAGAAAAACATGTTAAAATAGGCTTTTCCTAATAAAAGGTTGTATCCAGGTGACTTACACAAGCCGCTCGCACAAGTTTCTTTGCAAGTCACATCTGTGCATGCTCGCACCAGATTTTACGCAATGAGATCCGTACATCAGGGCGGTACATGCATTCCGCGTGCCTATATCCCTTAACGGGGGGCAGGATTAGGCAGAATCGCTTCATGGGGCGGCATTTAGGAGTTTCATGCGGATCTGTGTCCATATGAAAACTGTGTCCGTACAAAATCTTAAGGTTGCTATATGGACACGGAAGTTTCCATAAGTGCGGACGACAGAGGGGAGTTCTTCCATGCGTAACTCTAGACCTCTGTGCGCATATCACTTGCGGTGGTCTAGACACAGCCCAAAAATAATAATGTATAAGAAAATATTATAGTCACAGGTAAGGGCTAGCTGGCTCCCAAGACAGTGGCCAGGGCTTAGTTTCTGTGGGAATACACAGGAATTCTGCTCTGACGGTTTGGGACACAGAGGTAGATCCAGACCTAAGTACAGTAGCGTTTTTATGCTAGCCCTTGACGTAAAATCGCCTATTTGTATTTACTACGCATGCATGCGGCAGATGTTATACCACGTAACTCTGAATGTATGTACCATCAGCGTAATTATGGACGAATTGGCGGGGGCATCCATACGACACCCGTAGTTACGCTTTGTAGGCGGAGGGAGGCTTTTAAATCGTAGAGTATGGGCCGGGTTAGGCCGTTACGTACGTGAATCCTTTACGTACGTCAGTACTTACGCTTTGAAAAGTTAAGGTAAGGTTTGGGAAGCGTAAAACAGCTAAAGTACGCATGAGGGGAGTGCATAGAAAATACGCTAGCGTAAATACATTAACAATACGTAACAATCACTAAAGTCTGGGTCTGGCCCACATACTTTAATTTATATATATCATCTTCAATGTCATGCTAGCCTATTCTATGTATATGTCCTTTCACTTTTTTTCTTAAATATTTCATTTATTGTCAAGGCAATAATCGGAACAAAAGACAATAATTCGGACATCAGAAAGTATCCTAAATCACATACATTACTTATTAGTTAGTCTAAGCAATAGTACATAACATACAATTTATATGTCCTCTCACTTTTAGCTCTGTTTATACCCTGCAAATGGGCAATTACAACAGTGGCAGATCCAACTTTATTACATCAATTATAGGAGGGTTTACAGCTGCTGGGAAACCTCTCTAGGGGCCAGATTTACTAAGCAGTGGGTTTGGAAAAGTGCAGATGTTGTCTATAGCAACCAATCAGATTCTAGCTCTCACTCTCTTTTTACAGACTAAAAAATGTCAGCTAATATCTGATTGGTTGCTATGGGCAACATCTCCACTTTTCCAAACCCGCAGCATAGTAAATCTGGCCCTTGGTCATGAATGGGCTCTCTCGGCACTCAGGTTAGTATGTGTGGTTGGGTGCGAAATGTAACGGCAAAGGTCAGAAAGTCATCAATTAACCTGCCGGGACTAAAATACTGACAAGTTTAATTGATCGACTCACTGGGTTTGGCATTATAATAACCCCAATGCTAACCCTAATATGAACCGTAACCCTAATTATTAACTAACAAGATAAATAACAGAATGGAGGAGGAGCAGACAGGCCAGAGCAAAGAAAGGCAACCGAAGAGAAGAAAACAGAATGACAGAGCAGAGAGACAGAGGGGGCAGACCGGACAGAGGTGGGGAGCAGGCAGAGGATAGTAGTGAGAAGAGACACAGGAACAGCACCTGGAACAAGATAAGTATTTAATCTTCTAAACATTTCTTTTTATGTCGTGTTATGAAGGGGTTCAATGCCGAACATAGAGCTGTCAGCTAACAAAATACTGAGACAGGGGTGTCACAACATTTTTCACTGGGGGAGGGGGATGAAGGCATAATTTAATTTTGTTGCCAAATATGTGCCACTCCCCCATGCGCCATCTCCAGACCCCTAATATACCACACATGCAGGGTTGCCGACTTTTGCCAGCTTCCCTCCAGGAGATCCCAGAGGGAAGCTATTAACGCATGCAGGGAGCAGGGCTGAATGACGCGATTTATGCAAATTGCATCATTAATCCCCGCCCCTGCATCATACTTACCCAGTTTTAGCTTAAATAGGCATCGGAACGGGGCTTGATGGTGCAAATTGCGCCATCAAGTCGCTCCCTGGCCCTAGCAACACTGGTATACTAAACTAGTATATCAAGTCCCTTGCGGGAGATTTGACGGCTCTCCCAGGATACCGGGAGAACTGCCCGAATTTCGGGAGTCTCCCGGACATTCCGGGAGAGTCGGCAACCCTGCATACATGTACTTAACATGGGACAGCATCAAACTATCCCCTGCACAGCACTAAAAGCATCTTCATGTCCTGGTCGGGTAGAAATTAAAGGCGGCCGCTGCTCCGTTGTGAATGATGTCAGACACGGCCATGGTAAATGTGCTTTTGTCTTGTCATTTTAACATTCCCTGTGACGGAAAGAGGGGGTTCTGGCCAATCAGAACTTTAACCTGAGTAAGTAAGGGCACAACTAGACCAGGCGTTGTCTCAGACTCTGAATCAGACCCAAAATTATTAACAAAATCCACAGAACTGATGTTAATAGAAGAAATGAAGTTTTCTTCCATATGTTCTGGGTTTTGAAACAATCACCTTTTAGCAAACGCAGAGACACCATCTGGTGTATGATATCATTTTTATTTTTAATATTTCTTTGTAAATATCATACACATGCCTAACTAAGCAAAGGAAATAGCTTATAGTCCCAGGGTTCTGGAAAGCTTACAAGTTTTCAGGCTAGGAAACAATGCTATGCGTTTCTAATACGGTTCATCACACCTTATACACAATGACGTTTTATGTTTATAGGCACAAAGTCATTGTGTATTCCGTTACATGATGTGTGTACTGTTACCATATGAAAGGAACTTGCTGTAATTTTACATTTAAAGTATAGCCAGGGTCAGTTTGTTGTCTTTTTATTTCTTTTTGGGTGTTTAGAACGTCGCTCTCCTTTTATGTGATACAATTATGTGGAAAAAGGTAAACTTTAGAACTTCGAGTTCACAAGTGAGTGTTCCCTCTTTGTCAAACAGTATAGGAATTCTCTCCAATCCAGGCTAGGTGTCAAATTTACTAAGCTGCGGGTTTGGAAAAGTGGAGATGTTGCCTATAGCAACCAATCAGATTCTAGCTGTTACTTTCCTATTACATGCAAGAAAATGTTAGCTAGAATCTGATTGGTTGCTATGGGCAACATCTCCACTTTTCCTTTCCCGCAGCTTGGTAAATCTGGCCCTTAAGGTACTTCCAGGTATTTGTGTGTGCTTTAGTTAGAACACTTGAGGTGGGCTGGAATCTAATCACACGGAAATCAAAAGACTGGATGCGAACCAATAGACTTTAAAATATTTTTTTACTAAAGCTTATGAGTTTTTTGTGGTATTTAAAAAAGACTTTGCCCAAAAGATGAGGCTGAACATATGGTTCCAATGCAGAGTTGTGCACACATAGCCTTTTAAACAGGTTTTAGCATGACCAGGAAACAGATACTCACAAATACATGTGATGATCATATGTAGGTAAATTAGGTGGGCAACCCTTTTCCACAAATGGACATGTAGGGTGGTGCAGGGTGAAGTAGGTTATACATATGCAAGAGTTATTGTATATGTATACTTGTATATGTAAGTGGTGTGAGTCAGCGTTGAGAATGGCCCTATTTCGATAGATCTGTTCGCTCACAATCAGTTCGGAACTGTCTGGGAACGAACAGATCTATCGAAATAGGGCCATTCCAAACTGACTGGGAAAATGGTTGCTTATGCTTCGAAGAGGCATACGAATCGATCCCTGGAGCGTGTTCTATTGCCAACCCTTTCTCTAAACCTTACCCTAACACTAAGCCTCCCTTCCCCGCAGCCTAACCCTAAGTCTTTCTTCCTCGTAGCCTGACCCTAACCCCCACCCCCTCCATACCTAACCCTAGCTCTCCCCCTAAGCCTAAAAGTCCCCAGAGAGGGTTACTCACCTCTCCAGTGGTCCAGGGACAGAGCTTCCAATAAAGGAATAGGGGCCTGATCCAGAGCAACGCTCGCAAGCGAGCGTACGCTCATCGTAAGCGAATTTTCGTCAAAAAATTCGCAATGCGCATGCCCAGTATGACAGGTTCCGGTCGCCCGCGCGTCATGAGCGAATAGCGGGCGTATCGTTAGCGTATTTTTCGCTCGCCGGGCGTATTTTTTTTACGATGGTCGGCTGGGCGCCCGTTTTACTACAGGGAGGCGGGGATAGCCATTTAAATTGTACAGTATGGGCGTGCTAAGCGTATTTTCTCAGCGTATTCTCTGCGAATTTTCGTACGGCCGATGGTCGTACGCAGTGTAGGGTATAGCCGCCGTAAGCAGGGACTTTACTATGGGAGTGCTAGGGGCGTGTAGGTTGATACGACGAGCGTACGTTCGCATTCGCCCGTCGTTGCGAATTTTCGTAGCGCTGGATCAGGCCCTAGGTGAGTATGCCGATTGCATACTCACAGCTCCTTTGTTGCTAGTGCGGAGTGAGGAGAACTTGACTAATAGCTAATGCCTTACAACCACTGGGTCATGAGTTCCAATCTTGTTAATTCATATTTTGCAGAATTTCAGTTTGTTTTCTCTTACATGGACAGTTTATTAGTTTTATATAAAATAATGAAGGTGTCAGTTACACATATCCTATTAAGGCATTTGCATTACACTTAAATTTATATGTAATATAATATTACACTTGCATGATTGTTCATATAAAATTGTTCATTAAAATAGTCTGGCTCCTACATTCCAAATAAATTTGTTAAACGTACATTTTAGTACAATTTGCAGATATCTTTGTTAAAGGAGGTATTCTCATGGTCTAAATATGTCAGATCAGCCTCTGTCATTTCCTAAACCTTCTCATACAGTGTGGTTGGAATGTATGCATTAGGTGGAAGAGACAGTTTACAGCACTTTATTCTCTGCACAACAGGACAGGAAGTGGGACTCACTTTGCTCTCCAGCGCTAGACGCTTCTATAGTAACAGGAAGTACATTAGAGACAGCAGATGAATGTAAAGATATTTCTGTTTTCACAGGACACCAAAAGGAATGTGGACCCTAGTAGAGAAATGTCAAGGGGCCACCTCCATAGATATTTATGCAGCATTTAGAGTAAATTAAGGCAGGGTTGCCAACTTTTTAAAGCTTCCCTCTGGGAGAACCCGGAGGGAAGCCATAGATGGCCACAAGGGGGCAGGGCTTAATTACATGATTTATGCAAATAGTGTCATTAGGTCCCGCCCCTTATCAATCATTCATGTAATCTCTAGCCTTACGTGGGATGGACGGGGCTTGATGACATCGTCAAGCCCCGTCCATCCCTAGTAACTCTAGGGATTACAACAGAAATAAGTAGCTGATCAGGGCTTGCGAGAGATTTGCCGGCTCTCCCAGGATACCGGGAGAAGTGCCCAAATTTCAGGAGTCCTCCAGATATTCCGGGAGATTCGACAACCCTGAATTAAGGTTCCCTGATATGTTTGCATTTTGTAGCCGTTCACCTTGACTCATTACAGAACAGCGCAGCATCATTTACGGAACCCTGGATAGGGCCCAGTGGCTTAACTGCTCTGCAAAGGCGGATTGGCCATAGGACTTACAGGGAATTTTCCTGGTAGGCCGATGACCTTTTGAGGCCACTAAGCAGTCCCCTTTTATTTTAAGAAAACTAGGATATTGGGTAATGGGTAGTGGTCACTAAAACAGCGCTCAATGCTCCATGTATGAGTGCTGAGCGTTGTTTACAAATACATGTAGTGCCGAGCGCTGTTTTAAGCAGTCAGCCTCTGACAGGTTCTATCAGGTCCTGCCCCAGTGCCACCAAGCTCCGCCCATTCAGACCCGGATCCCGCCTCCTTGCTATGGGACCTGAGCGTGTCACATTGCATTCCTGAACCTCATCTATAATTTATCCCACCCACATGTGGCCTCTTGCAGATTTTTTCTTCAGGGCCACTTCAAGTTCCCAATCCACCCTTGGCACTGTGGGTGTAATAGGTGAGAGAGAGGCCAGTAGAAGTCGACCATCCTGCACTCACTGAACCCCAAGTAAGCTGTCAGACTCTGGCAGCTTCAGACAGAGCGCTGTTAATAAATACATGGCCAGCAGTTGAGAGCTGTATTTTTAAACTGTGTTCAGCACTCTTACATAGAGAGCTGATCAGTGTTTTAAGCTGTAAGCCCCTGGCAACTTGTCTGCACATGTACAGAGCTGTCACTGGCTGTCACATTGGAACCCATACCAGTCAGCTTCAGCCCCCAACAGAGCCCATAACACTCCTCCCCCCTCCCCATGCAAAGCATTGGAAGAGACCAGGCAGCTCTAGAACAGATAGCCTGCAGTTTCTCAGTCTGTTCCAGTGCTGAATTAGTCTGAACCATTATTGTGCTTATGCACAGAACAGTCAGCTGTCCATTCAGAAGTGTGTGGGTCCGCGGAAAGAACGGCCCTATTTCGATAGGGCCGATTTCTCCCAGGCAGTTTTGAACTGGCTGGAATTTCGATTGCATATGCCTCGATGAGGCATAGCAATCGATCCACGGAGCTCCGAAAAGTAAGGCATAAAACTACCCCAACCATTCCTCTAATTCTAACCCTTACCCTCCCCTCTCATTACCCTAACCCTAACCTTTCCCTTTACCACAGCCTGACCCTAATTCTCCCTTCCCTGAAGCCTGACCCTAACCCTTCCTCCTCTGCAGCCTGACCCTAACCCTCCCTTCCTCGCATCCTGGAGTGGTTACTCACCTTTCCCTGTGGTCCTGCGGTAGCGGCGGCAGCGTAATAAAGGTGGTGGCGGTGTTTCCGAATCAAAATGGGTGAGTATGCTGATCAGCATACTCACACATTCTGAAAAAAAAATTGGGGGGTATTCGTAATTTCGGAAATTAAACTTTCTAACCGGGGACTGCAACCGCATTCACAGACCACAATCAATTTGTCAAGGACCAGTTATTACACTACACATGCGCCAAATGCAGGGGGCACACATTGCCCTCCCCCCCTTTCCCATCTGGAATACTGCTGACACCTTTGCTTCAGAATCAAAGACCAATAATTATTATATCCCCAGTCAAAGGCTTTCCAAAATCTGCATAAAAAAGTAATAACCAAATTTTTATTTATAAACAGGTTTCTTTAATGAATTTGTTTAAAATTATATTTTGTACAGTTTGTTTTTTTTTAAATGAAAGCCTTATTTCCCTATGATTTGTGATCATGCTGGGTACGTGAAAATGTATTGTTTTGAAAGTTTAGAAAGTTACAGGGATATCACTGGAAAACGCTGTAATTACAGTGAACTTCTGGGATGTCCCTTGATGCCAAACATAGCTGAGTTATTCGAGAAGCACAAGACATTAAGGATCTCGTCTAATAGTGAAAACAATAACATACATTCACTTAAACTTTCTCTGTCTGTCTCTAATTTCAGACTGTTTGGAACCGTAACTGAAAGGGGCACTTAATGTGATGAGTAGCCTTGGCCAGTTCATTTAGAGAGGGGGGTAGAGGAGAGAAAATATACTAAGAATATAGTCAATCACGTTAAAAAAGTAATTATAAATAACTGCTGACACCACCAAAAGAAGAATAAAAGTACATTCTGTAAAGGGAACATTACAAATAACTTATAATTTAATTTATCTATTGCTAAGGGTGATGATTGTTTAATAAGTATAAGTATCTGTTTTCAAAAACTTTGCATTCAGATGATGGGAAATACATCATCACACCCTGCCCCCACTAGGGAATTCTGTGGATCACAGTACTGAGGGGGTAGAGCAAAGCTGCATTATGCATTAAAATGCCTCAGGGCCATCAAGAAGTCTTTTAATAGGTCTAAGCGCAGCGGCAGCAGAGATCTGAAGCCAAATCCCCGCCATATCCTGGCTCCCTTGTGGGGAAACTACTCCCGTCTCATGGATGGTCTAAGAATATCAAGACCCTACCTTAAGATTTGCACGCCATTCCCACGTAAAATGTGGACTACTCGTAAATCTGGCTAGGGTGTTATGGCATAAACACGCCCTTACTGTAGTGAAAAAGTTTCCCCCTTATACCTAGCATCCCACCCCCTCTTGCTAAGCCATGTGGGTTTTTTCTGTTCCCAAAGGCTGTGTCCGGCCCTTAATCTTCGAGAAAGTCCATTATTCATTCATGTATGTGATTAGAGGGGGGCTTCCTGCAGGTCAGAAAAAGGGTTCATGACCAACAAGACCACCAGCTGCTCGATCCTGAGGGTACACAGGTCGTTAAGGACTACATTGACTTGACCTAACAGCAGCACGCTTATCAGGTGATTACAGCACACTGCTGTGACAGAGGTGCTATCATGGTGCGGAATAGAGCAAAGAAGATAATTATACTAATTGTTTAATGCTTCATTTTGTCTTTAAAGACTTAGCAAGTATATATTACCCGATCCGGATTTGGAGTCCGCATAGAAGAGGGGAATGCACTCCCCTGTCACTGCCCTCCTTCATGCAGACCCTGGACACATGTCCAGAACCACACCTTACCTTCTCCACACGGATCTTCCTCCACCCAAATGCAGATCCGTGTGGAACTGCTGATCTTCGCCCCCAGAGCCTAATTAGTATACCGATCCCCGTCTGTCTGATGGGGATTAGACATGCAGAGGACAACACTTCGGATCTCTATATCTGTAGCGTAAAAGCTGGCACGCACATGCGCAGATGTTACTATACAGGGGACTTACCCAGCTAATGCATAAGTCATACTCCTTTCCAGGATCCTCGACTGGACTAGATCCCCAAGCTCTAAGCAATGGATATCAATAGAAGCGGCCTCCCTAGACACTCCTCCAGAAGTAGTCCCTTGGCTGGTGAAACTTCCCTCATGCTGTCATCCTCTGATCCACCCCTTGCTACAGTGTTGGTCCAGGTTAAGACACCTCCCGTCTATCAGCTGCGGCTTCACCGTTAACTCCACTATCCCATAACCCTGATTTCCCCCCTGGCCTCCTCCCTTCCAATCTCTCCCGCTGGCAGGAGGGTGCAGTAGTTCGTAGTATGCATCTGTTGGATAACAAAACAGTTAAATCCTTCGCCTTCCTACAAGAAACTAGTACCCTTTCCCCCACTGACTTTTGGTTATACCTGCAAGCAAGGGACTTCATTCTCTGCAAGACCTGCTCTGGAGGTAAAGCTAGGCTGCTTACGCCCTTCGAAACTCTATGTACCCTCTCACAGTATTCCAGACACACGGTTAGCCAGATTTATCAACTTCTTCTAGATGACAGATATCCTTCCCCCCCTCTCTATACAAGGCTATGGGACCGTGACCTCCACAGACAGGATGTAGATGAATTGTGGACCAAGACCTTTCGGTTTACCCGGGCAAGTTCGGATAGCCTGGGGGTTTCGGAAACTTACTATAAAGTGTTGACGCAGTGGTATCGATGCCCGGACCAGCTGACACAGATGCGTTTGGGGATCTCGGGCGCCTGTTGGAGATGTGGAACAGAGAAAGGCACGTCCCTCCATATTTGGTGGAATTGTGCTGGACTTACCTCGTTTTGGCTAAAGGTAAAAGAGTTGTCTTCGACGATCTTAGGATGTTCTGTCCCATTGGGACCATCCTTCTGGCTCCTTAATTGTATAGATACACCGAACTCTCAATATAAAAAAATCGCTGACAGACACCTGAATTGTGCAGCAAAGGTGGTGATACCAGTACATTGGCGGTACGAGGTTCCTCCATCTCCGAGAGAGTGGTTGGTTAGAATCGACCTCTATATGTCTATGGAGGAAATTACCCTATCTGGTCCTGAGAAGGCTGCGGAATTTACTGCAACTTGGTATCCATGGCTACTATTTAAAGATACCCAAATGTTCCATTTAATCATGGACTCATGTACGTCACTCCTTAACTCCCCCCTACCACAGCTAGGAAATTAGCAATACTCCTTAAGGTCCTCCTATCTCTCTTGGAGTCCTCTCTTAGTCTGGTGTGAGCAGGTAACAGAACAGTCTGATGGCACACTATCTATTCATGGTTAACATTGCCAAATTGGTTAGCTAGGCACGGTCCGTCCCTTTCTTACCTAAATCCTTCCCCCCTCTTGACACCCCCCCTCTTATGTACCCTCCTTTCTACTCTCTATATCTTTCTTTCTTCACTATGCAAAGTTTTTTACTATGCTTACAATATGGGAAAAACCGAAAACGGCAATTTTAAAACAGATGTCATGTTCATCTATGCATGTCTCAACTGCAATGTACCTATTATCATTCATTGGAAGTGTACATGTATATCTTTGGCGGTTTTCAATAAAAAGATATTAAACTAATGCATAAGTCCCCTTTCTTTCTTAAATGAGGATCAGGCCCATATAGTTTATCATGTTTATATGGAATGAGCTGAACATCAATTTGATTGACTGTAAAATGAAGAAACTGAATACCGGAAATGGTACGGAGATAGCGTAAATAAGCTACTACACATGCGAAGTAGCTTGATTCTTAAAACAACGTACGTAAGACGAAAACTACGTAACTGTGATTCCGGACCTATATTTTTAACCTTTCTACTTGGCCTGGAATGTCCAACAGCAAAGGCTTTACAGAGAGAAAATTAGGTCACCAAGTATATAGTGTTGTGTGTAGTTATAGTGTTGTATATGTTGTGATATTTTCAGGATTCACCCTTCTTCTGCTGAGGAGGTAACTGACCTTTGCCACCTGTTTTAGCAATCGCTTCAGTTACTTATGTCAAGTGTCCTTTGTTTTCTCTTCTGTTCTGAAATACTTTCACTGCTATATTCCGTCAGCCATTGATACCTTCCTGTCCCTGAACTGTCACTTCCTCTACACTCTCTTCTTCTATGTCTGCATGACACCAATCCCCATCTTTCCATTACTCTAAACTGCCTGTGCTCCTCTCCCAATGCCCCACACGGGCCACGTAATCGCCTTTTCAAAAATGGAAGCGGTTAAAGATGCAGCAGCTGCTTATATAGAATGCACCATTTCAGGATTATGGCCATGTGTCACGCTGAAGCCAATGTATTTTCTATTCCCAATCTCAGATTCCCCTAGCGATGACTGCACAGATAATCACTTATTCCAGAAAACCACTCCAGTGAGATTATTTTACACAGATGATGGACCGTATTCAGAGATCCGTTTTCACATGGAGTTTTTAGGATCGGATGAACTGCGCATGCGTAGTAACTTTACGCTATTTCCGTAGATTTTAAGCATGGAAGTCCATTCGGCATGTACTTGTGAATCGCACTTGGGGACATACGTGCGCGGAGGGATGTGGTTGTAATCCGTATGTTCTAAGTTACGTGAGACAGGGCGGGGTGGGGGAATTTAAATGGGCATTTGAGGGTGCGGTTAGATAGATACGCACGTACGTACCTTGACGTACGCCTGTAACTACACACGTAGACATAAGGGTGCCCTATGGCACTCGTAAGTCAATGACAACCCGTCAGTGTGAGGGGAGTGTTATGGGTGTTGCCTTGTTAGCTGCGTGCGTATAATTGGGTACTTTTATAAAACTGATCTCTGAATACGGACCGATGTCCCAAATGGGTTTCTTCTTGAAAAGTTTTTGTATTTCTTGTGCATATTTACTGACATCTCTTTATATTGCCAAGTTATGTCTATTTTATGGCAATTTATTGCATTATATTATGGATAAGATTAATCTGTTGGCTCATGTGAAAAGTTTATAACATTGATTGAACAACAAGCCAATCTGAGTGGCAGGGCCGGTGTTAAGGTGTTCGGCGCCCCTCTGCAAACTTTAAATTTGTGCCCTTCTGTTTAACAGTTTAACACCAGTGACCATCCTAGATTATAGTAAGTGTCATAAACCACAATCTTGTAACCACAATAAAATAAAGTAAATCATAGTCCCCACTATACAATACAGATAGTGTTGTAGTTTATACAATTGCCACATCATCTTAAAAACTGCCACACAATACAGACTATGGACCGGATCCATAACCCCGTAATTTTTCACATATGTTCCTAATTTTATGATTCTAGATACTACGCATAAGTAGTAACTATTTTTCACAATCTACGTAGCGTTTCGTTAGCAATCTACATAGCAATCTACAAAACGAAACGCTACGTAGATTGCGTAAAATAGTTACTACTTATGCGTAGTAGTTAGAATCATAAAATTACGGGGTTGTGAATCCTATATATCTTATCATTCGTGTCTCCCCATCATATCTCCAGCCACACAGTATCCCCCATCATGTGTCTCCAGCTCCCCAGCCACAATCACTATGTTGTCGCCATGGAACGATGGTGAGCAGGGGGGGGGGGTGAGCGCCTCTCCAGCACAGCACCAGGATGCACCGCCTCCCCCCATGGAGCACATCAACACATGAACAAGACAAATGCTCTTATGACATCATTGTTGTCTGGGCTGGATTAACAATAGGGCTAATGGGAAAATAGGCCCATCAAGACAAAAAATCTATTGTCTCTATATTCTTACCATTGCTATCAATACTCTCTATGGTACTGACCACGTCTACATTTCATTGACCACCACATGACACTGGTCATCCCCACTACAATGGGCCCTTAATTATTTTCATCCCCAGGCCCACATAGCCCTTCATCTGGCCCTGATTCTTGTCACTTACAACCAACTGATAATCAGATCAATTTTGATGGATCAGTCACAGAGCATTTTTAAGATTTTTATGCTGTAAATGAAGCTTTGGGAGACAATTTATAGCGTGGATTCACAACTATGAAAGTCACCGACTTCCACAATGTGCTTGCAGAAGTCGGGTGTTTTTCCGGCAGCGCGCAGAGCCAAATGTTCCGCATTGGAACTACTGTTGTATGATAGGTTTTCTGTGTGGGGGTGTTATTCAAAACTGCCTTCCTATCCAATCCTCGCTAGAGAGGCATGCAGATTAAGGTAAGGGGAAGGAAGGTCCACATGGGTCTGCATTCGGACGGCTGCAGAGCTGTGCAGAGGTTTTAAAGCAGGGTTCAGGACGTGTAGATCAGCAGGTGACACAGGAGTGACAGGGGAGATTACCGACCACCATGTATATGGAAAATGCGCAGAGGTCAGGATCAGGTCCATTACTATCAATGTTTATGTCTTGTTATATAGAATTGTGGCATTCAAAATATAGATATGGGACCGGATCAGAGACGCAATTATACGCACGCACGTAGCAAGCCAACACCCACCAACACCAATGACACTTCCCTCTCACGGCCGTGCAGTCATAGACTTACACCTCCATAGAGCCAGGGGTGTATCTGTGGTTCCAGCGCCCCTGGCAAAGTAAGGCACAAAAAAAAATATATATATATATATATAAAATAGGGAATGATCCAAAGCATAATGTGTTGTATCCAAGGGCAAAGAATAAATTATCATGCAATGTATCTCATGGGTATTTGTTATTATATCATATACAACAACAATAAAGATAGTGGGTGCACATGACAGTATGGAGAGAATAACTAACAAAATAACCAAAAAATATATAAATAAATATATATATATATATATGAGATGGTTTGAAAAGAAATTGGATATTTGACCTAAAGTTAGGGCTCTAGGGGCTTCCGGTTTAACTAAAATGGCGACCGGACGTGTTCAGCTGGAGCTCCGCGCATAACGGGCGCCAAAACTCTCCCCACAGTGTTTTTTTGGGGTACATGCTCCGGCCTGTAGTACCCACCGCAACTAGGGGAACTTAGAACTGCCGTCCGTTGTCCTGGGAACCGTTAGAGAAATGATGTCCCACGGTCATAGAGAAGCCTGTGACCGCAGGACTTCATTTCCCTTAAGTCTCGGCCACTGCGGGAGCACAACGCTATCTACTTCAGTTCTAGCTGACAGTCTGGGTGGACACAGGGGGTAAGATAGGAAAACCTGAAGCGGTGGGGGGGTTACTGACCAGCGCTGCCTGCTGCACTAAGGTGACATATCTATCTCTTATCCACGGATGGCAGCTCCGGGCGGCGCCCCCCTGTAGCGGGCGCCCCTGGCGGGTGCCATCCTGGCCATGGGGTAGATACGCCCCTGCATAGCGCACCTCTAACATTACGTGTGTACTTACGTGCGTATATGTATTCCGTACATGCGATTCTATGACTCATTTAAATGCCTCCCCCCACCCTCTTTCACATAACTTTTCCAGTGCGTATTTCAACCCTGTCCCTCCGTACATATGTCCACAAGTGCGATTCACATATCCGTACCTAAGTACTTATGCGTATAATCTACGTAACTTACGTAAATAAAGTTACTACGCGTGCACAGTTAAAACGTATCTAAAAATATGCACGCAACTCCACGTAAAAATGGATCTGTAAATACGGTCCATGTTGACACTCAGATAAATCTATATATAAATGACATGTAAGAAACAATAGCGATGCAAATAAAATCAATTAATAAGCCAAAATTTCAAATACCTATACATTATAACTCCCATATTATCTTAGCTTTGTCTGTAAATGAAGTTGAACTGCTCAGTGACCTGTTGATGGAACACAGCTGAATTTCCTCTGCAGTCAAGCAAGAATTTTTACTTAAAATATTCCTCTCCTCCAGCCCAGTCGCTTCCCCTCCTCCACTCACAGGAACCACCTGGCCTAATTAGTCTATATACCTTAAACCAGATGCTGACTTCACTGCAATATGATCTTAAACCTGATTACTGGTGCAAATCCACCCACTGCAACGTTCTCTGCTGATCTTTTCACTGCACCCACTTCCTGTCAGGATAAAAGCCGGCTTGTTCTGGGGCCCTTTCATCAGATGCACATTTTTTTTTCCCCTTTTGAATGTGAGCATTGCAAGTTCTGCAGTTACTGTACAGAATAAATAAATCTTGGCACACACCTTTAGCATCAATGATTGAATGTAATTCAGTGCTTTTTAATCAGTCCATGGTGTGTGCCAAAAAATAAAATGAATAATGTCAATTAACCTAAAAGCCACTAGTGAATCACGATCGAAAGTTTCACAGCCACATCTGTGTTGATTTATTTGCTCACGGTGCTTCCTAAAATATAATAGGGGTTAAATACAAGTTTAAAGATGCATAACATAAAATTAGTAACTATATGTATTATTAAATTGCTTGCAGAGATATTTGCATATCTCCCATCTGTTCCGATTTAAGTGAGACAGCACAGATCCTAAAGGATAGACTGCCAGTCAGGACATTGGGCTGGATCCAGATTTGATAGAAACAGCTGACTTACTCACACTAGGTGCGTCAATCAGCTGTGAATGGGAACCTCGTATGTGCAGCACCAATTCTTCCACATCGGAACGCAGCGTTGTGCGGCTGCGTTTCATGCTGAATTTATCTTGGGCAAAGGGGGCACGGTGGGTGTGCTTAAGGGGGCATGGTGGGTGTGCTTAAGGGGGCATGGTGGGTGTGCTTAAGAGGGCATGGACGGTGTGCTTAAGCATGTAAGTAATAAAATAAGGGCTGGCTTTAGCCCTTACGTATGATCCAGTATTTCCGTGCAGAATACTGAAGGTAGGGTCCTGTCCACGGATTTACCATCCACACATATGAAAGCAGGGGGAGTGCCCTTTTCTCCCGTGTACGATATTTGGGATACGTTAGCATCCAATGCGCACGGAATTAACTATTAGATCTAGATCTGATCCATTGTTTCCATTGCTGGAATCAGAGCCTTCCTTAACAGTGCAGAATTATACATTGGACCTCCCTCTTCCATCCGCTGCGTGCACAGGTCATTCACCGTACTTTGCGTGCACAGATCTGTGACTGTCTTGCATATGTATATGCTGCTTTGTTGTTTATAAAGAACGTTGAACACTGTCACTGTCCTTCCACAGGCCTGTAGAGAGACAATGGCTCCGAGGCCTGCCACAATGAACAACAGCACTAAGTTGTCAATAACAGCTGTTAAGGAGTCAAAGATGAGCGAGTCATCCACAACTGCCTTACACCTACCGCTTTTACTCTTCAACTGCAGATACAAAGACACAGCTGCCTGCTACAGTACATCATTAGCAAGCCGCAGTCCTGTATATGATGCTTCCGGAAAGCAGCTATCCATGAGT
>WWET01000421.1:74813-85628 GCA_011038615.1 Limnodynastes dumerilii
CCAGTTAACCCCCACCGCTACTACACCCAGGAAGCATAATACACGCAGCACACTAATATCCTGCAGCAAGTGGGCCGCTGCTCTGTATCTGAATTAGACAAGGGGGGCCCACCAGAGTGCTGGGTCCAGGACAGGAGCCTTGATTCAAAGGCCCTAAGGGTGGTACTGGATGTAATGTCAAGGTACTACTAAGCAATGCATATAAAAGTATGGGAAAGGGCCAGCAGAACCTTTAAAGGCCCTAGGTCCATCATGTGACATATCCATGACCCTAATGGGGTAGATCCAGAACTACGTCCGTCTTCCATAGATGGACGTAATTCAATGAACAATAGCTAGGACGTAGTTCTGGATCCGGCCCAATGTGACCACAGCCCAGGGGTGACTCTGTCCCAAATCCTAGACATAGAAGGCCTGATATAGAGATGAACACAATACAGATGCTGTACATCAGAGTGCAAAAGATGGACAGAAGGTCTGGATACCTACACAAATACGGCAGCTAGAATACGTAGAGCCACCAAGCAAAATACATGTACATGACCAGATAGGTTAACTTTCCAAAGCAATGCAAAGTAAGTGCAGAGCACTTCACTGTAATGTCTAATGCAAATGGTGGTAATAATCTGTGCGATCACTTCAGTAGCGAATATATATATATATATACATACACAAAACGGAGGTTGCTCAAATCAATTTATAAGTTAATTTAGAGCAGGTACTAGAAAGGTATGGGGATATCTTACAGATACACAAGACACCCCAGCACTTTTGCATTAACCAGCAACAAACCATAACTTTCTATCTTTAAAATAAAAGACAGAGGATTATTTACATACATCTGCAGATATTTGATTAGCCACCAGTCACTTACAAGGTTTCTCTGTTTGGTGGTCCTAATGAATAAACTGTCAAAGTCCCAACTTTGGGTCATATATCATGTATTTTTAAATTGAGAGCTCACCTCCGGCAGAGGTCCCCAAAACAGCTATGCGTAACTGCATTTACCCAATATTCCTCTATTAGCCCTGCCTTGTGTATTTGCATTTATCTTGTATTTTATGTTAGCCTTGCCTTGTGTAATTACACTTTACTCTGTTGATACCTGGATTCTCAGTATTGTTTATCCATTCTTTGCATCTTGGTTAGTTAGATATTTATGTTATTTTTCTTTTTTGCTCCCAGTTCATCAGTCTCCATAACCTGGGTTATATTTTATTTGTACACAAACAAACACTATTTATCTCTTACGCTCTGCATAATTGTTTGTGCTGTTGCAGTAGCTCAGTTTCCAATTCTACCCCAGGGGTTGCCTCCAAGGGCCAAGATCTTCTGGGTGCCTGTCGCACAAGCCTATCCCCACCATTAGGGGCTCTAATAAGGACCAGCCCCCAGTCAGACTTCACGGTCAGGTGTGCGGCTATCCTTGTGTGTACATAACAGATCCAGACTTCCGATAAATACAGCAGGATACTGGGGATGAAATTCAAGCAAAGGGGGTGGTTATTGAAGCGTGAGTGATGCATTCCGGAATCTGTCAGTGGGTTCTCGCTCATGTTGCATTCTATAAATGCCGCAAAATCGTATCTTTGGAGCTGGTCCTAGTTGTCTATGTAAGATTGAGTTATGGGCCAATTAACGTTAAGGCTGGTTGTGAAAAACATGTCTTTTAATAAAACCTTAATGCTATGAAAAGTCTCGATTCTACAGTATCCATTATGTTCTCTGCACGTTATGGTTCCTTTTGCTAATCACATGACAATGCTACTCATTGCATCGCTAGACTCCCTCTTCACCTATTCTATTTAAACCCCTCACTGATATCATTTCCCTGTCACAGCAACAGGTTTCCTTTGCCTGTTGATATTGTATCCTCAAGTCCTCTCGTGTGTTCAGGCTCCCTGGTTCCTAGTAGTTGTTGTCTTTTACTGATATCCTGGTTCCTGTCCTGTTGGTTCCTCAATATACTACTGTTGTGTTCAAGCTTTCCAGTTCCCACACTGTCGTGCCTCTGGTCTCTGCATATTACTACTGTGCTGCTTTAATCCAGCTCCCGCACTGCCATACCTCCGGTCCCTGCATATTAGTACTGTGCTCCCGCACTGCTGTGCCTCTGGTTACAGTTACCATTCACCCTCAGTAGCAGTGCCATCACTACTTGTATCCACTACTTCTATGCACCTTGGATCCTGCTTCTCCAGCTCAGCATCTGTGCGCTTACTCACGGGGGCCTTGACCTGCCTCTTGCCTACCCCACCATCAGGGGCTCTGGTGAATACCAGGCTTTATGTTAGACTCTGTGCCTCTGGGTCGATGTGGTCCACTTTGGGACCAGCGTTGTTCCTGGTGAGTGACATGAAAGTATTGTGAAAACTGGTTATTTGTGAAATGAAATTTATATTTATTTAATATCAAGGCCTAATTAGTAAATTCTTATTTGAATCAAATAGGCTTCAATTTACAAAGATTCTTTTTATCTTTTTTATTTTCTTTTTCACCTTCTTCTGCTGGGAACCATAGCAGCAGCACAGCCTGCCTTGGATATAGTTATAGGACCGGATACAGATTTAATCATTGGTATGCAAGCTCGTAAGTCCATTTGTGCAATTCTAAAGTCCATACATGTGAGGGTAGTACACTCTCCTTGCACGCATGGACCTTCCATGTTCTTACCCCCACCTTAATTGTTATGCACCAGCTCCATGTAAAATGAGGCTGATGCATAATGCAGAATCATATATAGGAGCTTAGCCAAGCCCTTACTGTACGATTAGCATGGATACTCCCGTCCACCGTGTGTCCACCTGGTATGAACAGTGGGATGTCACGTCCCGCCGTAGGACTTAACGCCTTGAAATGCATCATCTATCATGCTGCTTTCCAAAGTGCAATGTCTGCGCAGTAACAAGAGATCCAGTCCATAGAGTTTATGGACCGTATTCATTCCTAAGAAGCAGATGCTTCCTAGGTGCGTATCCTTAGTAAATGACCTCCTACGCATGTATAGTAGGTCATTTACACAATCTACGTACTATTTTGGGACGTAGATTGCCTCAGTGTGGTCTTTAAAGACTGCACAGAGTATTTTAAGTAGAAAGAAGTGGCATAATGCCGCCTCGGGGAGTGTTTAGATAGAAGTGGAGGCGGGGAGTGTCAATGGGCCTGATCCAGACCTACGCATGAGAGCGGAGCGTATTATCGCTCCAGCGTAAAAACTTTCACTCCCACGACACTCCCCTTACCTTCCATTCATTACGCCCGTCTTAACCCTACCCTAACTTTTCCATGTGTTCATACGTATTTTCGTAGCGACGCGCTGTTCGTAGCGGCCTAAGCACGCCCATACTGTATAATTTAAATGGCTCCCCCGCCTACATTCCTTAACTCCAGCGTCCGTACTAACTTTGTACTATAAACACGCCCTGTCGTCGGAAAATACGCAAACAATATGGACGCCCGAATCGCCGCTACGAAAAGGCCTTTGGTACGACCGGAAGTTGACACTATGCACATGCGCAGTGCGTTTTTAATGCCGTTTTTTCGCTTACAATCAGCGTACGTTCGCATGTGAGCGTAGGTCTGGATCAGGCCCAATGTCCGTGCGGACATTGCACAGATAGATATGGTAGCCCTATGGCACTCGTGAGTGCCATATGGTACCTAAAAATGGGGGGAGGATCAGGATAGGGGCATGACGGGTGAGTTAGGTGCGAATCTGTACGCACCTAACTCACCCGAATCTGTGTATACGGTCCTATATTATGTAATACATCTTCTGCAATATAGATAATTATAAGGAAAAGTAAAGTAAATATTAGTTATCACACAATTTATAACAACATTGAATAGTTTTGTGTGACTGCAGCTCATCTTTCTGCATTAATCAGTTCTTATTGTATTTCATTACATGACGGCTTATTTATCAGACATGACACAACTATTGCCAAACAAAACCAATCTAGCGATGTACTAGAACAGAAGGACGGATCTAATTATCATTTCACGGTGATCATATGGATTTCCTGCCATTGTTTATCACAGTTGTAGAAACTATCCCTGTAATTTAAAATGGAGGTATTGTTAGAGCGCCTAGGTGTCTATACTTGCTGGCAGTCGGCATATTCTATCTGATTTGCAAGCCAGTCTTCATCTAAGTATGTTTAGCTTGGCTTTGATGGTTCCCAAGTACACAGTGTGATCATAGAAAATGTTTCTAAATATAAAAAAAAATAAAAAGATTTTTATTTGATTTTAATTTGCAAAAAAAAGCAAAAAATATTAACTGGGAATGTACAAAAAGTAAAAAAAATATATATTTCCATGCATTTTCTCCGCTATCTCCATTCTGAAGTCACAGTAGCAAGGGGGATAAATAAAATACGGCAATTCTTCTGAAATAGACCTAAGTCCTTCAAGAGAAAATGTTTCAACTGAGAAAGTCTTTAAACCCTAAAGGCGCAAATCAGAAGTTGTGTAGAAGAAACAATTTATTAACATAAATTATTTTTAGTTGCCAACATATAATGCCGACCGTGTGGGTGAAAATGACAAAGTATGCTGTTATGCCACATGCGTTAATTTACTAAGACTATGAGATGAAAGTGGGGAGGGACTTGTTCTGCCATGACGATGGTAGATTCTCACGGAGGGCTGGATCCAGATCTCCAACTGATGCATTCGAATGGCAGATGTTACACAATGGATTTCCTAGCGTATAGAAATGAGTTCTGTACAGTAGGAGATCCGTCCGACAGGCCTAATGCCTGCAAAGTGGGCTAATCCCTGCAAAGTGGGCAATGATAGGCATGCAGATGCAGCTAAGTGGGTACTTACGCAAGGATCTGTGTTCTGATGGACGCAGATCCATGCAAAGAATTTAAGGTTGGGCTATGGACGCATAAGTCGTAATATGGGAGTTTACTTCCCTCTTTTCAGACCTCTGTGCATACAGAACACACACAGAGTTACCACTTGAACAGAAATATGCTTCCCAAAATGTAGGATTTCATATTCGGCATCATATTTCAACAGTGCACCTCTTAGCCTCTCTCCCCTGCCCAAAAACACCTCTTTAATGCTGCCAAAACATGCAGATATGTGCAGCATTGAAAGAACATTACTTCCACTTGTCTCCGAATTGGGACAAAATGCTTTAGGTATGTGGGACAGCTGGGCAGTACCCTGAAATAACGACATTATTAAGTGCACTTTAAACAAATGGCTCCCAAACTTTCTCAGCTCCAGGTAACCTTAGCATCTCAATAATTTTACCAAGGTGCCCCTAAGCCAAGAGAATTACTGAACAGACCCATTTTCTTTTTTTTTTTTTTTTGTTTTGTTTTGTTTTGTTTTGTTTTGTTTGTTTTTTCTTTCTTTCACCTTGCAAATACTGTATGAATTGGGAGACTCCTCGTTGTACACTGGCTTCTAAAGCAATGACTGGGATAGAGGCTGCATTAGGCTGACACAAAATGCTGTGCTAAGCTGGCACAAGCCTCTCTGCTGTCGTTACCCAGCAAGCCACAAGGAGCTGCAACCACAGTCAACTACAGGAAAAGAGGCTGTTGCATCCTCTCTCCCTGCAGCTCCTCCGTGAGTCCACAGCAGGTCAGCATAGGGAGTTGCAGGGAGAGAAGCTGTGCTACATTGATTTGTCACCGCTGCACAACCTCTCTCTGAAGCTCCTATTTGCTGACCAGCCCTGGACTTGCAGCACCACTGTCCTAAACACTTGTAAGTTAAATGTTTTATTTTAAATTAGCTTTATAAGTTATTTTTTCGTTTATATTGTTATAAGTGCCTCAGAAATCTTTTTTTCATCAGGAATTTAGTTGTATATTATATATAGCCATAAAGCAATGCTGCCGTCTTGGTCCAGCTCCAGTTCAATACCGAATGTCTGTATTTACTGCAATAAAATGAGGCTTAGCAGCAATATATTTAACCTTTGAATCTAGGTGCCAAGTACAGTTTAACTCCAGAGTCCTGTGGTTTTTACAGGCAGAGCTGATGAATTTGAGTTTTCCAAGTTTTGTCTCGCCAACCCACTGAAAGACGCGAGTTTGAACAGATAAATTATTGAGAACAGTAAAGCAGCAAGGTTTACCACCCACAACACTGATCAGCGCGCAGAGCAGCTCTAACCAATCCCAGTCTTGCATATTTAAGTTAATGGGCACATTGTCCAACAAGAGAGAGAGAACGAGATGTAGATAACTGACTAGTGAGCGTAAATATGCAATGGAATCTGGTATCAGAGATACACATAAACCAGACTTATCCAGTCATATTTAATCACTTCCCTTGCTTGCTCCTACATTACAAACAGTATAGATAAATGAAATATAAGCATGCGATAAGATGGATGTGAGCTCTAGCCTTCTACACACAAAACACGCTTATGTCCACCATTTTACATTTCCTTTATCAGACATTATTCTAGTTCATTAACTAATAAATGGGAATTACATCAAACACTCATTAAGCCTGAAAGACTTCTTTATACTCATAGTTACCCTGGCTAATATGGTAATATAAGTCATACATTCCAGCATTCAACAAAACAGCCCCTTCTACGCTGCAAACAGAGATCAGATTCTATATAACATTGTGTTGCTTATGTTTTGACATATGTAATGGGTTCACGTCTAGGTAGGTTCATATGTACTCATACTGATATACTTAAAAAAGAAAACTTTGGGTTTGGGTCACAGACACACAGCAATCACTAGACTTGAAGCGAGATTTTAATAACTAATATTTGCAAATATTCTACCTCAATTGCTTTGACCCCTGTAATAAAAGGGAATAGTAGAGTTCAATTAGAAATATAATTGTGAGTAAAAAAAACGATTATCTGTTTGATTTGGTAACATACCTTGCGGCAAAAATTGAAGCTACCTAAAGTGTTTTGAATGAGGAATAGCGTTTCCAGATTGTAGGAGGAGGAAAGCACTGTGTGGGCGGATATCCAATCTTAAGTAACTTTTACAATTTAGGGCTGGATCCGGACTTAAGAAGGGGCTTGAAATTAAGAAAAGAAGGTTACACTTGGGCAAAACCATGTTGATTGTAGGGGGAGTCAAGTTAATTATATTGGGGCAGATCCAGAACTACGCATTTCCGCGAATTTACGTGTGGCGGAGACGTAAATTTGCAGATTGAACGCACTGCGCATGCGCACAATAGAAAATACGCACATTCACGTAGCGTATTTTAGAACGTATGGGTGAATCACGTATGTCTCACGTAAATACTTACGTGTGGGCGTGACAAATTTACTTTAGTCAACAATACGTGCGTTTTACATGAAGTAGGCGGGGGGTGGTATTTAAAGTGTACAGTATGGGCGTGCTAAGCTGCGTACGTTCGCGTAGTCAGTATGTCCGTTAGCGGACGTATGCTGTTACGTTTGGAAAAGTTAAGGTAGGGTTTGGGTCGCATATCTTGACAAAATACGTCCGTGCAAGGGGTGTGCCGTGGGGAGTGTAGCCAACTTACGTGTACGAAAATACGCTCCGCGAATATACGTACGCATACACGTAGTTCTGGATCTACCCCATTATTTGCATGCAGGGATATATCTTTGAATTGCATACTGCACACAGATACTGACCAGCTTTACCATCTCACTGTTATTTAGACTTGGAATAGGAATCATCACCTCTCAACTCTAATACTGTTTGTAACAGATGAAATATGACTCCTCTGAAATCAACATGGTTTAGCCCAGGAGTATTTTTATTCTCTTAGTTTTAAGCTCCTTCCTAAGTCTGGATCCAGCCCTTAGTATAAAGTACTATACTAAATGTTGAAAAGTAAAACAGTAATTAAATCTATTCAATAAAAAAGCGGTACACAGGTTCAAAAGTCCTTCCGATGTCTCAGTTCATATTCCACTGGTATAAAAGATGTAAAAATTTTTTTAAAAAAAACGTCTCTCCAAAACTTTCAATTAATACTCTTTAGATAGAAAGCAAGTAGGATCCTAGAAACGATTCGCATCCATTACATGTAGGAAAAAGGAGAAAACATCATTAAGTACAATTCAAAGATATGAAAGGTTAAAAACCGATACCTGGTATCAAAAATATAAGACCACTATGGTAAAGTTGCAAAATGATACATTTATTGGGTTACAAATGACAAAAATAAGTGTAGCACTAAAAATGAACAGCATAAGTGTATATGAGAAAAAGGTCCGCCCACGAGCCAGACAAAGCTCCATACCCTAGAGCCAGTGAGAGACGATCAGATGGCCCTTACTATGTGCGGCCGGGACGTCCAAACCAGCTGCATACAGTTCTAGTAGTGGGTCCACTACTAGGACTGCATGCAGCTGTGTCTGAAACAGCAAAATCATCCACAAAACCATGAGATCTGAGCTACACAGAAGTGATTAATCAACCATCAAGGAAAGCACTACAGTTATAATGACCTCCCTGTACTAACATCATTGTGTGCATTTTGTGTGCAAAAAAGTTAAGTCCCCTTTAAATTACATAATTTTTTCCAGCCAATAAGAGCTCCTCTTTCGAATGATTGACGGTTGCTTGACAGGGCATGTGAGACTCGGGAACTTCCTGGGGTTTTTGTGGATTAAAACGTAGCTTTTTTTTTTACATTGCAATTTTTCAAGAGTGGTGATGTGAAAATGGTATTAGTTATGTTATATAAAACAAAATAAAAAATAATGATAACATAGTGGACTTAACTGAGTATATATTATCACTATTTGATGGTTTTCTCTCTCATACAGACATGTGATAATTATTTTACACCAATTGATTGTTCAGAGAAGATTTTTTTTATGATTGAATTAAGTAGTTTTTAAAGAAATGACATTAAATTAATGTTTTTCTTAATTCAATTTGTAAAATAAAATATATATATATATTTTTTTTTTTTAAGAAACAATTGGTGACAAAAATATTTAATGGAAGAGAGAGAAAATCTAACATACAGTGGTTGGACAATGAATTAGGAATTTTTTTGTTTCTTGTAAAATTTTGATTAAATAATGGCTGTACTGTATATAAACTTATACTTTTCAATTGAACAGATTTTGCATGCGTTAGGTAAGCATATAATAATGCTTGAACTTGGTTGGTACCCCTTGGTTTTGATAGGCTTTTCCTCGATGTGGCATGCTCTCAATGTGTTTCTTATCTAACTCTTTGATACATCATGAAACAAACCTGAAAAAAATCCTAATCATTGTCCAACCACTGTATATTTAGTATTGAATCATTTGATAAGGCCCCATCTAATCTACTCTGCCTAGGGCCCTCGCAACATCTAAGGCTGCCTCTGGGAACATTGATACTGTATATTGACTAAGGGAACGCCCTTTTGAATGCTCTTGGTGACACTTCTGAGCATGTGCAATGCAGAAAATCAGATTTATGATTGAAATACCTGAAAAATGACAAAACGCGTAAGCCTGGATCACTTTTTATGTTCCATTGAAACAGCAATGAATGCTCTCTAGGATTCTGATGCCTTGCATGCATTGCTGTGTGCAATAATGAACATAAGATTTGTATTATGGAACATATGTCCAGGGGTTGTGTTCCGTAGTCAATAAATGGCACAGATTTCCTAAGGATCAATCAATTTAGTAGCTCACTCTAACTATAAGGAATTTAGAGACTTGTTAAAATACTCTCAAATGGACTAAGTACTATGCTTAAGTATATCTATTACCCAGAAAGTGGAGACAAGTGATGGCAGCTGTGCTTGCATGAAGATCAGAACATTAGGATAGTATTCAATTGTGGTTCAAAGCACCCACAGTGACGACACCTATAGGGACATTTACATTTTATACCCTTCCAGACTACTGGACCTCATCTCCAACCCCCCAAAAAAGGGTTAAAAACACATTATTAACAATGGTAAAATATTTACAGCTCTAATGGGTAAGTGGCCCAGAGCATGTGTGCCCAACTAGCGAGACCCTGGCCAACAATAATTAATCTTAAGTGATTGTAATATCTGACATGCAAAACTCTTGTCCTTCTGCATTGAGTCACTGTAGTACACAATGTACATAGCTGAAAATCAAGTTCTACATGAACATTCTGTATTAAGAAAAGAATTTTGACATTTTCAGTAACACAGGATATTTGTTGGCTGAATGTTAACGTGAAGGATATCCATAGTTATTCTTGCAAGCTGTCCACATAGTGCTGGCCAAGAAGTCTCACAAGGGCCACACATGATTATGAGTATGAATCAACTTTGTCAAGGTAATGGCATACTGGTGTTCAAGGCAAGTACTGGCTGCAATGTAGGTAGACTCTTGGCCTAGAAATAGCACAGATTTGATTACATTATATTGCTACATATTTTATACAATTCTCTTCACAGCACTCTCTCATAGTAACTGGAAGCTCACATTTTTTTACACAGAACTTAAAAACAAGAAAACAGATGGCCCCATGAATATAAAGGTTTAGAACGAAGAAAAATAGAAGTTGACCAACTCTTTGGGCTGGATCCAGACTTAAGTAAGTGCTTGAAATTAGTTACTCCTGGGCTAAACCATGTTGATTTCAGGGGGAGTCAAGTTAATTGTATTCTTTGCATGTAGGGATATATCTTTGAATTGCTTACTGCACACAGATACTGACCAGCTTTACTATCACACTGTTATTTAGACTTGGGAAAGAAAACATCATATCATCGCAGGGGGAGTTAATTGTATTCTTTGCATGTAGGGATATATCTTTGAATTGCTTACTGCACACAGATACTGACTAGCTTTACTATCACACTGTTATTTAGACTTGGGAAAGAAAACATCATATCATC
>WWET01000421.1:96950-108399 GCA_011038615.1 Limnodynastes dumerilii
CGTTAACGGCGTTGCACTATTACTACGCATGCGCAGTTTTGCGAATTTTCTAGGATCTTAAATATACGCACCTAAGTGCCGTGGAAATCGCATCTCTGAATCAGCCCCATAATAACTATAGGGTGATTAATAAGGGATTAATCCTTTAGTGTCTCATTTCGCCAAGTCACTGGGCTGGATCCAGACCTTGTTAAGTGCATGAACTTAGTTACACCTGGGCTAAACCATGTTCATTTCAGGGGAGTCATATTTCATCTGCTGCAAACAGTATTAGTGTTGAGAGGTGATGTTTCCTATCCCAAGTCTAAATAACAGTGTGATAGTAAAGCTGGTCAGTATCTGTGTGCAGTAAGCAATTTAAAGATATATCCCTGCATGCAAAGATTACAATTAACTTGGTTCTCCCTGAAATCAACATGGTTTAGCCCTTGAGTAACTAAGTTCATGCACTTAACAAGGTCTGGATCCAGCCCAAGGAGAATAAAAATGTTAATGTACTGTAAATTAATATGTTTATATACCTGTGAGTCCCGTTAGTTAGCTATGATTTACTATTTAATGACATGTTATAAGTATGACAAGGGACTTAATCCTGACCTCCACAAGACAGCCGCATTCTGTACGCTAAATGCTGAATTTGGCTGTTTTACTGGCAATGCAAAAGCCATATGTTCTGAACACCTGGGGATATGTCAGACAGGGCAACCCTCCGCCTTCCTAAACTCCATAAGATGGGTGGGTGGAGTATTTAAATTATACAGGAGGGGTGGGTTTTAGGGGTTCCATGCGGATCTGTGGTTGTATGGAGCTTATTTGATTACAAAATTTGGAGTTTAAAAATAACAGAGTGCTTAGCCAAAAATCTGGTCAGTGAGATAAGTAAAAGTCAAAAAGAGAGGAGCTGATCCAGAGCTGCTCTCACACTTTTTTTTTAGGTGCAATTGCAGACCTGAGCAATACCATGTTGTTCTGCAGAGGGAGGCACATTTACACTGTGAAAGCAGAATTAGAATTGAGAGGTGAAGTTTCTTACCTCAACTCTAAGTTATAAACATAGAGCTATGCAGTATGTGAGTTCTATGTGCAAAAGTAAAGTATTTCCCTGCATGCAAACTAATATAACATTAATTATCTCTCCTTACACTGTAAAATGGTTTAGCTGAGTTGTACACTTGCATCTGTTTTGCTCCTACTGCCAAACTGTGGATCAGCCCCCATGAGATCTCTATCCACTATCAGCTTCAGTGACACAGCAGCAGCTTCTGTGACCACTATGAAGCCTCATGATTACTCAGCCACCAACTCTTCTTATTTTCTTAAGCCTCATTTTCTTCATATTAGATGATATTGGACAGGATCCAAACTAATGTGTGGTTGAAGGTTTTCTAAGACAGTATACTACGTGATATGCTTAGACGTCTTATGCAGCTAGTAATGTGTCTCTGTTGTTGGGTAAAGTTTAATTGTTATATTGGGCCAGATCCAGACCTAAGTTTTTTTTTACGTTTCATCACGTGGTATATTTACGCTAGCGTATTTTCTATGCACTCCCCTCGCTCGTATGTACCTTGGTTGTTTTACGCTTCCCAAATCCTACCTTAACTTTTCAAAGCGTAAGTACTGACGTACGTAAGGGATTCACGTATGTAACGGCCTAACCCGGCCCATACTCTACAATTTAAAAGCCTCCCTCCGCCTACAAAGCGTAACTAGGGGTCTCTTATGGATGACACACCCCTTTGTTTGTAATTACGCTGATGGTATGTACGTTCAGAGTTGCGTGGCGTTACATCTGCCGTGCGCATGCACAGTAAATACGAACAGGTAATTTTACAACAGCGGCTAGCGTAAAATCGCTAACATACTTAGGTCTGGATCTACCCCATTGTGAGTCAGTGCAATTGCTGACCCCTGATACTAGTTTTACCAGAGAATACCTATTGTAAGCAGCAACTGCACATAGAGGTTGAACAATGTCAATATTCTGAGCATTTCAGATTTCAGAATATTTACAAATCAGCATTATAGAAACATATAACACATAGCCCAAAAGTCAATGTATACAATATTTATAATAATGTGCAAGAGGAAGGTTAGGGTTCGACTGTGCGTCATGGAAGGTTAAGGTTAGGCTGCTTAAAGGGGACAGTTAGGGTTAGACTGCGGAATATAGAGTTAGGGTTGGGGGGGGGGGCTTAAGTTTAGGTTGCAGGAACATGATAGGATATCTTTGGACCCCAGGAAAAACATGACTGACGCTGTCAAGCAGGACACGGGCGAGCCACAAGATGATCTGTCGCAATACAGATAATCAAAGTGTCGATTTACACCCTTTATGCATCTGTACCATTAACCAGTCTAGGTTGCTTCACATATGAGGCACATAACTCACACATAAAACTACTCCTTTAATGATGCTCTTGACTAGCAGAAGGTGTTTCCCCCTATCCATACCCTACCAGAGGTCCAATTTCCCCATCACCTAGATGTCCCTGTAGATTGCCTCCGTCCCTCCATGCGGTCTTTAAAGTAGTTTAGTAGGAAAGAGGCGGCGTAATGGGGTGTGCTTAGGTAGAAGTGGGAGGGGGGAGGTATTTAGATCAGCCAGGGAGGGCGGAGAGAGGCAATGTCTGTGCAGACATTGCACGATTAGATAAGTAAGTGCCATAAGGTACCTATAAAAGGGCGGGGCAGGATGGGAGAGTTAAGTGCAGATCTGTCCGCAGCTAACTCACTCGTATCTGTGAAGACGATCCACTATGTCTAGTGTCTATATCTATGTCTAGTGTCTATATCTATGTCTAGTGTCTATATCTATGTCTAGCTGCCATTGGTCCTGCAGGACCAATCCCTAAATAAAAATAGTTTTCACAGCACATTGAGTGGGAGAGGGAAGAGTGATCATAACAAAGTGGAAACCATGGCTAGGGGCAATTTTTAAATGTGAAAAAAGTAAATGATATCCTAGGGTATTAGCTAGAAAATAAGCATATTGAAGATATTATATAGAACAGGGTCACAGACCAAAAGATTGCATGGTATTCAATGTCAGAAATGAGTGGTTGTGGGATCCCACCCCCCTTATGTCTGCGTCAGACATATGGTGTGTATTAACAAGTTGTTTTAACCTGTAGGTGTAGACTTACCAGCACATAGAAAAAAATCTTCCAGTTTAGAAGAGAAACATTATAGAATTCAGATATAATTATTTCATGAATTCTGCTTGCCAGCAGTCTCAGTTTTCATGGGCACACCCCAATGTCTTGTGGCTGAAAGTAGTGCAAACTGTTAGGAATATACAAATACACTATAGAACATTGATATTATTATTTATTTTTATATATACACTTGCACACATTTCATATATTTGATAAAAAGCGCTGCCTGTGTTTTACTTTGGGAGCCTGACCCCTCCTAAATATGGCCACTGCACACTGTTCAAATGGCAGGAGTGTCTTAAGACAGACCTCCTGAGACCACATATAGCAAACGGATAGGGGCTCACATACAGGAGGTGCCTTTATGCTGGACAGGTGAGCTTAACCCAATATAGCTATATTGTGAACTAAGCCTCCTCTTTATGTATGTGCTGATATATAGTGTTATATAAGGTTTGCTTGGAGCGCCATACCTGTCTTTTGTTACTATAGAACAATTAGCCCTAAAGCTCAGGCACAGTGGAAGTTCCCTTGGGACCCTAGTAGCGCCTTTCCCCCGTAGGGTGTTTCATCCACTCTGCACTCTACCATGTGTGGAGTAAGCCAGGCTAGATGCCCTCACTCACACAACCTGTGGTGTCTGTCTGGTGGTGTACTCCAGACTTACTGAAAAAAGACACCAGTCCATCAAGTTCAATGTATTATGGATTTCCTGCAAACCCTATCTTATCATTGAAATTGATAAAGTTGAAACAACCTCCGTTTTGTTTCAATCTGGAAAAAGATCCCTCCTGACCCAAGATGGCAGTTCTCTTACTCCCAGGATCCTCTATTCTTCTTTATTTTAATTAATGTCCGTAACCCTGGATATCCTTTTCCACTAAAAAGTTGTCTAACACTAAACATTTGTCTAACATATCAATTAAATCTGCTATCACAACCTTCCCTGGCAGTGAATTCTATATCTTGACTGCCTTTACTGTAAAGAACCCCTTCCTTAGCTGGCTGTGAAACTTCTTCTCCTTTAACCTTAGTGGATGACCCCTTGTCCTGTGTACAGTCCTTGGGGGAAAAAGTTCTCATGAAAGTGTTCTGTATTTGAACCCTTTCTAATTCCAAAATGTATTTTTTTTATGGTGTGGTGCCCAGAAATTAACTCCATATTCAAGATGAGGCCTGAAAAATTATTTTTCAACTAGGAAATTTATCCTTAAAAATCTAAATAGCCCTGCTTTAACAATGATGTATAAATTAATAAAGTCCTTCATCACTGGGCATATAATATGCTGCATATTACTTTTGTATCACATTCTGTATTCAGTGTAATATATCAAACATTTTATTTTTTAGATATTTGTTACACTATTTGCAAATAATTGCATACATTGCTTATTGCATATTAGCTTTTTAGTTTGCATTAGCAATGAACTGTATATATTCATCATCATTTATTAATAAAGCACCACCAATTACACAGTGGTGTACAGAGAATATATGTCGCTCACATTAGTTACTGCCACATCGGAGCTTACATTGTAAATTTCCTAACACATCCAACCAGACAAACATACATAAAATAAGTTTCATTTTGTCAGCAGCCAATTAACCTATTACCATGTTTTGGAGTGTGGGAGGAAATTGGAGCAGGCCTAACTAACCTGTGGCTCTTCAGGTGTTGTGAAACTACGAGTCCCAGAATGCTTTACCCACATAGCCATAGCTGATACCTAACAAAACATACTGAGAGTTGTAGTTTCAGAACACCTGGAGAGCTACAGATTAGCCAGGCCTGATCTAGTGGAAACCCACACAGATACAGGGAGAACATACATTTTTAGACAGATAAGGTCCCATTGGGAATCGAACTTTTAAGCATTGTGAGGCACAGGGCCGGATTATCCATGGGGCAATCGGGGCGGGCCCCCACAAATTGCCATGAAAGAGGATGGATGTCAGTGATTGACATCCTCCTCTTAAGCACAGTGTATCGCAGCCGCCGTCATATTCCGGCAGCTGCGATAGTGTGCTTAAGATGAGGATGTCAAACACTGACATCCATCCTCTTACACTGTAGCCGGGGAGCAAGGGGGCGGAGCATTCACGTAGCGCTCCAGTACCCTGCCTGTACAGAGCTGGCTGCGCTATGCACAGCCACTGTTCTGTTTACAAGGCGCCACGTGACCTAAGGTCACGTGAGCGTCACAATTTTTCAGAGCGCGCACCGCAGAGGACAGAGCCGGAGGAGAGGCAGCAAAGGTACGTTTATTGTAAAGTTTTTAAAGAAAGTGGAATGAGGAGTTAAACAGAGAGGGGCAAAAAAGCTGGGTGGACACAAAGGGGAGGCAATAGTGTTCTGGAAATAAAAGGATGGGCAATAAAGCTGAATGGACACAAAAGGGGGGGCAATATGGTTGGCTAGAAAAACATAAAGGTGGCAATCAGATTGACTGGATACAAAGAGGGGTCAATAAGATTGGTTGGACACAGAAGGAAGGGGCATAAGGCTGGTTGAATACACAGAAGGAGGGGGCAATAAGGCTAACTAGACGCAAATAAATAGAGGGGAAATTTTAATGTATGTTAATTTGAAGCAGGGGCCCCCACAGACCTTAATCCGGCCCTGGTGAGGCAGAAGTGCTAACCACTAAGCAAGTATGTGTCTATCATTTGAAAAAGTAGATGGTGTGCAGGGAAATAGTATGCTCTACTCATGTATAGCATGTGTGGACCCATACCCTCCAACATGACCCACTCCATTAGTTACAAAATACTCTGCTTCTCAGTTTCCAACTGTCAGTTACTATGGTAACCACCTTTGTTGAAGAGGCAAATAGTTTTTCAAATATCAGTTAATTTATTTAAATCAGGTGAGTTACAGTTGGAAGCTCAGGAGCGGAGTATATTGTTCCTAATGGAAGGGGTCATGTTGGAGGGTGTGTGGACCTCTTATTGGTGGTCACTCTATTTTATTGGCATTTGTCATGCCCAAATCATGACACAATCTTGTCTCAATTCCAGAACTTATTAGTATGGTTACTATTTGATAAAAGATGCCCTCTACATGGCCAACAAGAACTTGTGAAAAATCCATCAAGGATCAAGATGTTTCCCATAACAAATTATACTTACATTTGGAGAGTATTACACGTTAGATACAACTTAGATTTTTGCTAAATTTCCCTTTAAAAGTACATAAAAAGGTATTTTAATGTGATTAATAAATGAGGCTTTCAGTATGTTATTATGAATGATGTGTTTTTATGTATGAATATATGACTATTAGCATCTTGTTACATTTTATTTTTGGTCTTTCATCTTACTAATTGGACTACATAATAAATTAGCCTTAAGGTATAGTACCTCATTATATATATATTGCTAGGCTTTTGCACTGATAATTACACATTTCACAGCAGTATATTGTGACATTTATAATTTTGCATTACAGTCTATAAATATTGCTAAAAGCAGTTCTACAGATTAAGTATGGACATAGGCATTTGCTCTGTAACTTATATGGCTAATAGAATTCATGTGCTTCTTGCATTTTCAGAAACATTAAAGTCAATCAGTGCGGCTGGTCCATTCAGGTAGCATGACCAGACTAGAGTGGGTGTGAGTGGTATTTACTAAGCATTAGTACACATAAAGGGCCTGATCCAGACCTACGCCCGCAAGCGTAGCGTATGATCGCCCGGGCGTATAAACTTTCACGCCCATGACATTCCCATTGTTTGTACCGACTTACGGCGGCTGAACCCTACCCTAACTTTTTCAAGCGTCCGTGCAAATTTTCGTACCGATACGCTGGTCGTACGGGGCTTAGCACGGCCATACTGTACAATTTAAATGACTATCCCCGCCTCTGTGTAGTAGCTCGAGCGTCCGGACTATCGTCGTACAAAACGCACGCCCCTTGGGCGAAAAAAAACGCTCAAAATACGCTCGCTGTACGCTCATGTCCTTCGGACGACAGGAAGTTGTCATACTGCACATGCGCAGTGCGTTTTTTCTCCCGGTTTTACGCTCCCAACCGGCGTACGATAGCTTGCGGTCGTAGGTCTGGATCAGGCCCAAAGTCCTCCCAATCACCGTTGTAATGCTTAATTCCCCATTTCTCACTGTAAATGAAGGAAGTCCAGACAACAACTAAAGCTCTTAGCGCCTGATTCAGTTGCCTGCGAAGACAGGTAAAAAGCGTTTAGTGCGTCTATTTCGTCTATTACAGTAAGTAAAAATCGCATATTTTAATGCGCACCTCTATCCGCAATGTAAATCGCGAAAAAAGAACCACAATTGAATTAGGCTTTTAATGTCTTAAATCTTGATGTCTGACTTCCAGCCTCAGTCCAGCTTCCTTAATAGGACCCTCACAGCTCTCCAAGAATGGCCAAAGTCCAAGCTTCAGCAAGCATAACTGAGACATATCGATAGCAAGGTCACTAAGGGCTCTATTTACAGAGATCATTTTAGTGCGATAGGGCCAGTTTTCACTTCAAAACTGGCCCTATCGCATTAAAATGAAGTGGACCATAATTACAGAACGTCGGAGTGGAGTTTTACACTCCGTTCCCGGCGTCAGACTAACACCAGCTCAGACTGGCATTAGTGACAATTATTCTGGCGATGTCCCCATATACCCCTCTTTTCCTCCCCCTAATAGCTGTTATTAGGGGGAGGAAAAGGAGGGCATGTATGGGGAGACCGTCGGAATACATCACAATAGTGCCCCAGTAAAAAAAATAATAATAATAAAAAAAATAATTAAAAAAACTATAAAAAAAACATTTTTAGTTAAGTTAAAAAATAAATAAATAAACCCCACAGAAAATAGGAATAAACATTACTCACCTGTCCGGGCGTCCCATCGGGCTGCAGCTGTCCGGTCCCGGCATGAATACACTCCACATGCGCAGTGTTTCTCATGTCAGGACTTGGAAAAATTTCTGATTGAGAGATACTGCGCATGTGCAGTACTTCATTCAGGGATCGCACAGAGGATAAGCACAGTACCGACCCGCGGCTCATCGCGGGACCTCGGAGGATAGTATTAGTAAATCACGTGAAGGAAGCTGCCAGGCTCGCTGTGATGATAAGCGAGCCTGATGCAGCTTCCTTCACAGAGAACGAGGAAGGTAAGTAAATAGAGCCCTATATCTGTGCATGAGTGGGTTGGGTAAAATGTTGATACTTATACTGTCCACACAAAATGGTGAACGTTTCATCATGTCCACTGTGTAAATGTGTCCACAGCAGTTGAAAGTGCAATGCAGGTATTATTGCAATTAGTATTTGCCCTTTGAATGTCAACTTTGTATGTGCACATTACTGCTGTGGACATGACTACACTGACATGACTACACCATTTTGGTGTGGACAATAAAACTGTCTGAAAAATGACAATAACTCTTATCTGAGTGACACACTCATAACCACACTACTCACTTACATTAACCAAGGCTTACTTTAAGTATTCAAAAGCTTTCGAAGATCCTGCGAAAGTGGGCACACCTATATTTTAATTCCAAGACTCAGTCACTTGCAAATGCATTTTGGCCCCTCTGATGAAACCTGTCAGAGTTTCATTCCTCATGGTTGCAAAGCCTTCTGATCGAGTATCACAGATGTCCACACAGAAAGCAAAATAACCCATGATCCAAACACTCGGAAAATAAGTCAAAATTTTAACTTAGGATACAAACTTTAGTGACTAGTGTAAAAGTATATTCTGTTTATAGATGTTGTATATATGAGGACTGCTGCCTCTTCAAAACCAATAAAATGTAAAAATTTGCACGCAAGGTACCATGTATACATGTTATGTAAGTATAAGGAAGATGTTTTATAAGAGATCCTCGAAGAATAACATATAGCAAGAAGATTATATCAGAATCATTCCTGACTTTCACAGAAAAAGGCAGCATAGTTGTAAGACTTAAGGGCGTAATCTATGCAAATCTTGCCTGAAGACCCACCCCCTAAGCTGTCATACATAGGGTTACTAGTGATGGGGTGGGACTTGATGTCATCAAGCCCCACCCAGCCTTAGTAACGCTCTGGGCTTGAGGCAGAGATTTGTATTAAATCACACACCCCAAACCCAGATAAACCCAGATTCCGGGAGCAATGCTTGAAATTTGGGAGTCTCCCGGAAACATTACTAACTACAATTTATTAATGTAACGTGAATACAATAGAAGCCTACAAAAAAACACTTTAGCATGCCCAGCTTGTATTTATAAAATGTCTAATTCATTATGTGTTGTAGGAACATGTAAGACCAATGGGCCTGATCCAGACCTAGTTAAGTGCATGAACTTAGTTACTCCTGGGCTAAACCATGTTGATTGTAGGGGAGTCATATTTCATCTGTTACAAACTGTATTAGAATTGAGAGGTGATGTTTCCTATCCCAAGTCTAAATAACAGTGTGATAGTAAAGTTGTCAGTATCTGTGTGCAGTAAGCAACTCAAAGATATATCCCTGCATGCAAAGAATACAATTAGCTTGACTCCCCCTGAAATCAACATGGTTTAGCCCAGGAGTAACTAAGTTCAAGCACTTAACTAGGTGTGGATCAGGACCAATGTGTACATGATTTTGAGGTCAAATTTGGAATGAGGTGACTATAAAATGGGCATTTTGTTAAACATGATTTATCATTATTTACGATACTAACTAATGATGGTGCCAAAACTTGGTACCTAAAATTATATAGAATCTGATTCTGATCTTGAAAAATAATAATTGTTACTTCAATAACTGCTGGAAAAATTTAACAGACGTTTAGATCAATAAGAACAGACTTTCTCTAGACCATAACTCGCTCCTGTCAACAGCAGTATTTTAATCTATAAGACAAATAAGAAGAGAGAAGCTGAAATGGGAATATTAAAGCTATTTTTTTTCGTCTTGTGACTTCTTCAGCCATCTGGTGACCTTTCCCCCCAGGCTACTGACCCCCTGAGGACAAAATGTCCACCAAATTTTAGCATGTTTATCTACTCGTGTTAGAAAGACAGTTCCTTCTTTGTACATGGGAGATCCATTTGTTATGTGTAGATAACTGCAATGCACTTGTAGACTGTAGCCTGGAGACAGCATGTGGAGGTCATGGAGAGGTTTAGGTGGCCAATGCAAAATATGAAATGGAATACTGGTTTTGCGTTTTATTCAACACACAACCCTTATGGACTTGTAAAATTGAACATAATAAATTATACTTAATCTGCCACTATACTTGAATATTTATCTTGCCTCTTTTATATTGCTATGGATTGCTTTTCCAGTAAAGGTGTATATTAAGTTACATATCTATATAAATGTAATGAATAATCTACAAGTACAAGTCAATGTGAATTGTTGATATGTATTTCCTTTTTATGATCTACAATAAATACTTTTGTTTTAGTTTTTTATAAATGTTAGTACTTAGAAAACTATTTGGATAGTTTTACCTTTTTACTTGGGTCCCACTAGTCCTACAGCCTCTGCTTTCCTTTTAAGTGTAAGCTCATATAGGGCATGATCCCGACCTACGCTTATGAAACGATCATGTGCGTAGCGTATTTACGCCAGCGCACCTCCGATGCACTCCCCTTGGTCGTACTTAGTTTTGCCTTCTTACACCCAGCAAACCCTGCCCTAACTTTTCTGATCGTAACCGCGGGCGACCATAAGCTCCTTGCGAAGTTACGACACTTAGCACCCCCATACTGTACGATTTAAATGCCTCACCCCGCCCTCCGTGCGTATTTACGTATTTTGTATGGTAGACACGCCCCCTCGAGCGTTGTTATGAGGCTGGTACGCTCAAGGCCAATTCTGAGCGTAACATCTGCCCCACGCATGCGCAGAAAGTACAAATGGCTATTTTTATGCTTACGACCATTGTAAAAACGCAGCCGTGCGTAGGTCTGGATCAGGCCCATATTCTCTACAACTCCTTCATCCTCTTTTCTCTTTATACCCTTCCCTTTATGTTTCTTCTACACAGTGGCATAAAAACCATAGGAGCAAGGGGTGCAGCTGCTACAGCACCTGGCGGAGAAAGGGAAGTGTGGCAGCCGCTCAACCTGCACCCACAGAATTCTAAGTTGTCAGTCGTTTGCAGTTTCAGGCAGCACTCAGTCTATAAGTGCTGATCGCTGTTTTTAAATACATTGGACCTGATCCAGAGCTACGGCCGCCGTCGCTAGTACGGCGGCTGTAGCTCTAATGCGCATGCGCCGGGCAGATGTTGCTCGGCGTTACTATGGAAACGCCCCCCCCCCCCATCGGGGGGCCCCAG
>WWET01000421.1:108561-119182 GCA_011038615.1 Limnodynastes dumerilii
CTTACGCCGGCCGAAGTTAGGGTAGCCTTCAGCCGGCGTAAGGAAGGGGCCATACGCCCGCACAGGGGGAGTGCCAGGGGGAGTCAACGACGTAACGCTGAGCGTTAGCATGCTCAGCGCTACATCGTAGCTCTGGATCAGGCCCATTGACACTGTCTGTCTGTCTGTCTGGACCATCTTGGCCTTGTGGATTTTGCATTGTATAACATTACCCCTGATAGTAATGTTTCAAGCCAAAAGGCCAGATGACGGGAAAGACCACAACTGGGAGTCCAATTCGTTGATCAGAATGACCCTCCACAAAGAAATCCAGAAGAACATGACACGGACGTGTAAACCTTCGTATGCACTTAAGACTATGGTATTGATGGCCGCCAGTAGTTGGAGTATGGTATTGGTTATGGGGTGCCACGTGGGCAGGTCTGACCTTTGCCCGTTCCTTAAGGGCCCTTATGATTTTGAAGGTACGAGTCACATCGAACTCACCACATATACTTGGCTGTGGATTAAATTAACCTAGTGCAGTGATTCCCAAACTGTGCACCGCGGCTCCCAGGGGTGCTGCGACGCTCTCACCGGGGTGCCTCGGAATGTTTCTATTTCCTATTGTATTCTATTCTATTTTGTTCTTAGGGGTGCCTTGAAAAAAAAATATGGAGACCCTAAGGGTGCCTCGAACTGAGAAAGTTTGGGAACCACTGACCTAGTGTTTGTGTGTGTGTGTGTGTGTGTGTGTGTATATATATATATATATATGAATGTGTTAGGGACCTTAGTATGTTGCTCCAATAGGGGCAGGGACTGATGTGAATGTGTAATGTTCTCTGTAGAGCGCTGCAGACAACTTGTGGCGCTATATAAATAAGCGTAAATAATAATAAACACCGGAGAACTAAGCACATAGCCAGGGGAAGGAAGCGCTGGTGATAACGGATTGGACTAGGCTCATTTTATTACAGGGAAACACCTTGGGGTAGATCCAGAACTAAGTGTGCCATACGTTTATTCGTGGAGCGTATTTTCGTGCACGTAAGTTCGCTACACTCCCCTCGGCACACCCCTTGCACGGACGTATTTTGTCAAGATATACGCTTCCCAAACCCTACCTTAACTTTTTCACACGTAACCGCATTCATACACACACGTACGTATGGGCTGAACGAATTTACGCAGCTAAGCACGCCCATACTGTACACTTTAACTACAACCCCCCGCCTACTTCACGTATGCCCACACGTAAGTATTTACGTGACACATACGTGAATGGCCCATACGTTCACAATTACGCTACGTGAATGTGCGTATTTTCTATGGTGCGCATGTGCAGTGCGTTCAAAACAGCGATTTTATGTCTCCGCCACACGTAAATTCACTTCGAAGCGTTGTTCTGGATCAGGCCCCTTGTCCCGAAAATGTCAGCCTCATAGCTCCAAAGCAAAAAACTATGGAGAGTAATTCTAATGATACCAGTTTCTTTTGTCATTCTTGATTGCATCCAAAACCCATGACTACCACTATGCCTTAGAGAAGGTGAATTCCCTATTGGATATTGAGGGAGATGGCCAATTACATGCACTATTAAAATTCAGCAAATATACTTCCCAAGCTGCAAGGTCATCTAATATCTTGCACAACAACGTGACTCTGAAATGTGGGTTCCCAAGAAGCCCTCTCTGATACCAAAACTAAATACGCTCCAAGGATAAAACTCTACACACAAAGGGCCTGATCCAGACATACGCTGTTGTGCGTAGTGTATTATCGCCGAACGTACCACCGATGCACGGCAATAGGCACTCTTGCTCGTACCTAGTTTAGCTTCCATACGCTCGGCAAACCCTACCCTAACTTTTGTGTTTGTTTCCGCGGCCGTCCGTACGTTCAATGCATATTAACAACGCTTAGCACGTTCATACTGTACAATTTAAATGGCTCCCCACCTACATTCCTTAACTCCAGCGTCCAAACAATACGGACGCCAGACTTGCCGCTACGAACATGCACAGTGCGTTTTTTCTGCCGTTTTTACGCTTACACATCAGCGTTAGCTCGCATGCGTACACTAACACCAATGCGCTGTGCATACTAACGCACAGCGTATCAGCATGCACTCCCCTGACACTCCCCCTGTGGCTGGTGTAATTACACCCTAACTTCAGCCGGCGTAACAGAGTGTAATTACGCCGGCCACTGCAGCGTAACAGGCCTAACCCACCCTCCCACCCTCATAGCCACAGCAGCATAATGGGCCTAACCCGCCTTCCCTCCCTCATTTACTTACCTTCCCCCGCCTTCCTTCCGTAACTGTTGCTTAGTTACGGTGAGGAATGCCCCCTCGCCGTAACTACGCAACAGTTAGGGACACCCGATCCCGTAAATACGGCGGGCAACTTTACTCTGGATCAGGCCTAAAGTAAAGGGACTCTAGCAGACTGTGCCAGGGGAAGTTTACGTACTGCATTCACCACTGTTTTATGTACATAAATCTAGTGGTAGTCGACAAGCGCCTGTGTCAGTCTCTATACTGAGGTATTATTGGAAGGGACTTCCATCTTATTATCCGCTAATAGGACACTCAGCATTTAAAACAGAGCTTGGACAGAGAAAAGAATGTGCTTACAGGTGGTGTAATCGTCGGCTCCGAAGACCAAGAAATGATCTTGTAATTCCCATTACAATGAACCATTAAAGGATGTGCTGAAGATTTCTAAATATCACATAACACCATGCATCCCATGGACAGGCACTTGTCAATGTAAAACTGCCCTGCCAACTGCAACCCAATGAAGGGAAGGTCCTGGTGCAAGGTTAGCAAGCAAAGAGCCAACACTGACCCGATGCAAAGATGAGCGTACTCCAGCTGGCCTGATGTTTCTCTGCGTGACTTGTACTGCACATGCTCAGAACTGAAGACCAGTTTAAGTGGGAGACCAACTCGATTCCACGGCTTGCGTTCTGAAGGGCTTATTGTGGGAGGGAAGGCGCGGAGGGACATAGTCAATGCACAGTAACGGTGTGTTCAAGCAAAGGCATGAGCCGAATGCAGGCATTATAAAAGACTGTTTATGTCAAAACATTTGCACGTGCTACAGGTTACGTGTAAGTCCAGGGGGCCCACCTTTCAAAATCTATTTCACACACTTCCATTAGGAAAACAAGGCAAAGAAATTGCTGCAGATCTATTGTGCAAGTGTTACATCATTTCTACATACAGTAATGAAAAAAAAGTCTAAATATTTTCTCAAGCCATTTTTTTTGTGGTGTCTCAGACAGACTCATTGATACGACTTTTGTCTTTTATTGAGGGTAATGGCATTGGCGTGTTTATAATGGGTGCAGGGTGTGCAGGGAACCGTGGCACCAAAATCTATGTATATAGGGGGTGGGAGGAGAATCACCATGTACAAAGCCTCCACAAGGGTCCCCTCACTTCTTTACACGCCCATGTGTAATGGGTATAAGACTCGGTTTACTTTATACATTAGTGTCTAGTACTGCCATGTACAAATTCTGCACAAGAGCCCTCTTACTGCTATAAATGCCCCTGGGTAATGGGTATAAGATTCGTTTTTTGCAGCCAGATATTCAGTCTAGCTGGAGTAAAGATGTGTCTGAGATATCCACTAATCATTTTGATTAAACTATGAATATATTACGTTCGGCACATTTACAAGAAGTAGTTTTTATTTTTTGTTTTGTTTTTATAAAACTATTAATAGAGCATATATTTCACAGTATAGGAGGAGATATTTAGTTCCTGGGGAGATAAGTAATTGTCCTAAGTGCAAGGGCTCTAATGATAATTTTTTTAGAATATGCTGTATTGTAGAAAAATACATAATTTTGGAAAAAAAATAGCTGGATATATTAACAATATGTTAGGTAATCTGTGCAGGTGCTTTGGGTCTGGACTCCGTGATGGGGCAGACCAAAATGTAGGTAAGTAAGTGTGTGTTTGTGCTCATGATACTATGACATAGCCAAGCAGTGAATAGGAACTAAGGAGAACAGCTGACAGAAAGAACAAATGGGATAAGAGACAAGCTGATAGGTAAGTAAAAGAAGAAAAATAGGCATGTGATGGGAATCTGCTAACAGATGTTTACCAATTTTTGGATAAATTGATAACTAGGCATCTGGCAAGAATGAGCGTTTTTCTTTCTTCTTTATTTCATTAGAGCAGTGTTTCCCAACCCTGGTCCTCTAACAGTGCATGATTTCCAGGTCTCTTTGCTGGAACACAGGTGTGTTCACTACTGACTGACACATATAATGAGTACCACCTATGGAACTTTTAAAATGTGTGAGTCAGTAATGAACACACCTGTGCTCCAGCAAGGAGACCTGGAAATCATGCACTGTTAGTAGTACCTGAAGAGCAGGGTTGGGAAACACTGCATTAGAGGGACGGAGAGCACATAAGCCCTGGGTTTAGACAGAGGAGCATTTACCCCTATATAAAGCCCTGATTTCTAAAACACACATTACACAAATAGAGCGTATTTAGGAAACATAGGTTAAGTGCCACTTGCAACATTCATTACCAATATTATTACATTAGTAATACTTTTTAAAAATTCAACATAAAAATATCATTAATATACTATACTATGATATGCTATACTATACTATATATGTCATTTATTGGACAATAAACCATACTTAGAAAAGTTATGATTTCTATGTAATTGCTTCATTAGTTTAAATCCATCAAAATTCCAGATTTAGATTTGCCTCAGACTTTTACGCCTCTTCAACATATGCTGCGTCTGTGCAGAAAGTCACACACAAACATATTCTTTTTCCATTTCATTCTTTTTTATTATTACAACATATGGTTCAACATGCTCATATAGAGCGCTTATAGCAGTTATTTAAAAACTAGTGTCACAAACTGTTAGAAGGTTCAAGCCAATTTAAGAAAAACAACTTAAAAAGTCTTCAAATAATGACAAGTACATTATTATTTCTAATCGAAAGTACAAAGTATGAAAGAGTCCTAAAGTGCTAGAAAAATGTCTTGTATGATCCATCCACTTGAAGGCTACTCCCGAGTAAGCAATAAGGCTAAGCCGCTGTGGTGCTGGGTATCTGCTATTCCAAAACTCTAGCACAGAACTGATGCATTTCAAGCATATTGGGCCAGATCCAGAACTACGCATTTCCGCGAATTTACGTGTGGTGGAGACGTAAATTCGCAGATTTGTACGCACTGCGCATGCGCACCGCAGAAAGTACGCACATTCACGTAGCGTATTTTCAAACGTATGGGTAATTCACGTATTGCTAACGTAAATACTTACGTGTGGGCGTGTCAAATTTACGTTAGTGACCAATACGTGCGTTTTACGTGAAGTAGGCGGGGGGTGGTATTTAAAGTGTACAGTATGGGCGTGCTAAGCTGCGTACGTTCGCGTAGTCTGTACGCCTGTTAGCGGACGTATGCTGTTACGTTAGGAAAAGTTAAGGTAGGGTTTGGGTCGCGTAATTTGCGAAAATACATCCGTGCAAGGGGTGTGCCGTGGGGAGTGTATTGACCTTACGTGTACGAAAATACGCACCGCTAAAATACGTACGCACACACGTAGTTCTGGATCTACCCCATTGTTCTCTCTCAACGTGGATCCACTTCTGACCTTCACACTTTGTTCTTTCTTCTGAATATAAAAGTAGAAGTGTTGCTTATCACAACCCAACAAAATCTACCAATACTTTATCACAGCAATAAAACAAACTAATATATATCAGGAATCACATGGGTGGTGTTAAGGTAGAGAAAGACCAATTGGAAAATCCGATCGCACTTAGTTGGTAAAGGAATTCATAAAACAGATTTATTTTACAAAATAGAAAGAGAAGTACCGAAATTATACACAAAATATAAAAGACAATCAACAATAATGCAAAACACATATAAACACACTTAATCACATTACCAAAGGGGAGATAAATACACACAGGGCAAAGTAACGAATAATTATAACACTATGCAATGCTAACGCAAGAGAAAGAAAGAGGGGCAGAAAGGGGCATGTTGCATACTGCAAGCACACAAGGTGGGAGGGGGTAATGATTTCAATTGTACAGTAAGGGCTGGGTTTAATTCAGATTTCTGTGTCATCCCCCTTTTAGGTGCAGAAATTTGAAGGTAGGTTCCTGTGCTCATAACTCCTTATGAGCAAGGGGTGTAGCCACCTCTCTACCTCACACAGATGTAAGAGTGCAGTGGGGATCTGGATCTCTGTTGCCGTGGAGCTCTGGATCCGGTCCTGTGACAATAGTACAAGGCGCTCTTAAGAATTTTTTCTAGGCACCCCTAAGAGAAACACTGAGCGGTCCCATTTAGTTGGGTCCATAAAGGACGTAAAAAGCACTTAGGTCAGGACATAAATACTTACTAAGGGCCTGATCCAGCGCTACGAAAATTCGCACGACGGGCGAATGCGAACGTTCGCTCGGGCGTATCAACATACACGCCCCTAACACTCCCATAGTAAAGTCCCTGCTTACGGCGGCTATACCCTACACTGGGTACGACCGTCGGCCGTACGAAAATTCGCAGAAAATACGCTGAGCGTACGGGCTTAGCACGCCCATACTGTACAATTTAAATGGCTATCCCCGCCTCCCTGTAGTAAAGCGGGCGCCCAGCTGACCATCGTAAAGAAAGTACGCCCCGCGAGCGAAAAATACGCTAACAATACGCCCGCTATTCGCTCATGACGCTCGGGCGACCGGAAGCTGTCATACTGGGCATGCGCGTTGCGAATTTTTTCACGAATTTTCGCATACGCTCGTCGTACGCTCGCTTGCGGTCGTTGCTCTGGATCAGGCCCTAAGACCGTTTCAAAAGCAACACACAAATTTAGAAAAAATTATATATTGTTTTTTTTTTTTATGATTTTTATTTCAGAGAACAATTTTCACTCTTAAAATATTAAGTCTTTAGAATTTGCCTCTCTCTATTAACATATGAAGCGTGGCATCCAATTAATGTAAAAAAAATGGTCTGCAACTAGTCTTTGTGGTGCACTGACTGACTCGGTAATGACACTGAAGTAACACTAGGTCCTGTGGACACAGCACAACTGCTCTCCCTGCAGCTCCTGCGTATGAGGAGGCCTTGAATGTGAGAGTGCTAATGGCACACATTTTGGGAACCACTGAAATTGTATTAATAATTTAATACTTTAAGCAGTTTTGTTTCCTTCTGGTACTTAAAAAGAATCTCATTCTCCAAGTTGTACATTAACATTCAAAACTTGCCCCCTATGTCACAGCAGTTGACAGCTAAAATTTCCCTATTTTCTGCTGAAGAGTATAATCACTATTCTACAGAAGAGTCGCTGCATAAAGAAATGTTTGTCTCTTTCCAAGATGCCAAAAAAGCGCAACATACTCCTATATATGCTGTAATTATTGTTTAATGTTTGCGTGCATCTTTCACCATGGTAACCTTTTGATATGTAAATACATAAGGCATTGAAATGTACAAAATCACTGCTGTCTGCACGTCAGGAAATTGTGTATGTGGAAAACATGATGCCAGTTTTTGATGTCACAACATTTTTCTCATTTACGATGTATTTATAAGGATTAAATTATAAATAATCAACACATTTTATGACCAGCATATTTCTATCACATAAAGGTTAGAGATGATTAGAGAACCAATAATCATTTTCTAAGAAAATACATTCATCTCAGTAAATCTTGTTGTCTTGAGAAGTTTGAAAGATGACTGTGTTCACCAGAGGAGTCATTAGGTGTGCTGTCACTGTGCCATGTTATGACTAGACATGGATAGAGGTAGCATACATTATGGGGACACTTCATACCTGCAGAGTTGGTTTCTATGGGGTAAACCACGCCTTAAATAAATATGACAAAACATTGACACATTATTATTATCGTTTATTTATAAGGTCCCTCAAGAGGTCCGTAGCGCCATACAAAATAGATCAAAATACAGTACAGATATATAGGTTAGGGATGGACAGCATAGTACATAATAAAATACTATCTAAATATAAAAATATCACAAAAACTACAATAAAGTGAAGCAAACACAGAACGCAAGGCAAAATGCGAGGTGTCAAGATCAGGGAGGAGGGGATAGAGCGCAGTGAGAGATTGAGAGGGAGCCACCAGGTGGGGATGGGGTAAAAGGGTAGCAGAGAGGGACAAGAGGGTACGAAGTGAGGAGGGAGTGGTGGAGGAGGAAACAACACTAGGATGGAGGGCCCTGCTCACATGAGCTAACACACTAAGTGGGAGGGATGAACTTACAGAAGACATAAGGAGGGGGAAGTGGACTGCTGTTGTGAGCGGAAGAGAGGGGGAAGGAAGGAAAAAAAAAAGGGATAGATGTAGGATGCAGTGAGGATATTAAGTGGAGGAGGAGTAGGCTTGCCTGAACAGGTGCGTTTTGAGTGAACGCTTGAAGACCTGCAATGTGTGGGAGAGTCTGACTGAAAAAGGGAGATCATTCCAGTGCAGAGGTACAGCACGGGAGAATTCCTGGATACGGGCGTGAGATGTGGTGATCAGTAAAGAGGTCAAACAGCGCAGACATGTGGTATCAATGGTCATATGTATATCACGTAATTTGTCAACTTTTGCTAATTAATATGAGGGAGATAGTGAAAGCATCATCTAGTCAATACACCAAAGGAGCTCTACACATGGGTCTTGTCTTGTGCTTCCCAGAAAAATTTGTCAATTTTAATTTTTTTTATTTAACCAGTGAATATAATAAATGCCCACTTCCACTATAGGGCTTAATGCTAGGAAATAATCCACAATATTTAAATTCCGTTATCAGGGGTTGTAGCCAACATCGTGAACTGAATTAGCATCAGGGAGATTCCCAAACTCATCAGAGAGATCTCTCACTATTCAGGGAGTTTCCCAGACATTCAGCAGTTTGCAAGTATGATTCAGTATTATTTATTAAGGGTTTTTATATAGCGCTGTCATATGAAGGAGGGGTTTACAATTTTAAAGATTGTGAAGATCTGAGAGAGTGAGCTGGGATATATCTTAAAAATAAGTGAGGATATGTATGTGGGTGCAGTCTTGCTGATGGCTGTGTAGGTTAACAATAGGACTTTGCATTTGATTCTGTAAAATACAGGCAACCAATGTAGAAACTGACAAAGTGCTCAAGACGAGCAAGGAAAATTCATTTTCATGCGATATAAACGACAGGGGAGTAATTTTATATTGTGAGAGGCCAATAAAGAGAACATTAGAACAGTCAATACAGGAGATAGATAATTAGTGCACGAATGAGAGTTTTAGCGATGTATTGTTTGTGATATGTACTTATTGTGTTAATGCTGTTTTTTAAATCTGTGTAACAGAATTTAGATACAGATTGTATGTGGCGCACGAAGGAGAGTTCAATGTCAAAGATTGTGTGGGGACATCCAGGATCTGAAAGACATACAGTTACACAGACGTAAAGCCATTGGGTGAGGCGAGGCGATACGAAAATTCAAATGACTTTATTAGCTGTCCAAGAGAAGTGCTCTAATTAGAGAAGACCAATAGACCTAACACTGAGCCTTGTGGTACTCGAACAGATAGAGAAAGAGCATGTGGAGCTAGAAAAGCGAACACTCAAAGAGCATGAGTGGTCGACATGTTAAAAGTGTCCATGAGAATTAGAAGAGAATTGTGACCCTTAGATTTAGCAGTAATTTAACCATAGACCTTCTTGGAATTGATGTTTAGGAGAATTTTGGGAATGAAAGTCTGACTGCAGAGTATCCAGCAGATTGTGCAAGGAAAGGAAATGCAAGAGGTGAGTGTGGGAAAGTCTTTCAAGCTGCTTTGAAGGGAATAGAAGCTGAGAAATGGACCCATAGTTTTAGAGGGAGTTTTGATCAGTACCTGCTAGAATAAAGACAGGAAGAGATTGCAGATTGTAGCTAAGGTTGGAATAAGCAGAGACAATATTGACCTGTGAGGGTGAAGGGTTACATGGACAGCTAGCAGAGTAAGAACAGAAGAAAAGAGCAGATTCATCCTTTTCACTTGGCGGTTGGAAAGAGGACATGGGAATGGATCCTGATTTAATAGGGTCCTGCTAGTCAGGGAGAACACTCAGCTTATGGGTTTCCCGCCAGGGTGTATATATTGATTGTCCTACATTAAAAAGTCAAGCCCTTACTGTACAATTTAAATACACCCCTCCCCCACCATCCCACCACAAAGCATACTGCCTTCTACCACTTAAGGCTCCACATCTGTGCTTGATTCCCTTTGCTTGTGCACACATGTAAATTGGGGCCATTTTCTACACACAGTGTGCAGATAACATTTAACTATTAAATCCATTAGATCCAGTCCATGGTGCCAGAACGTGGAGGAAAGGGGCTGAGCGGTATATCAGCTGACCAGAAGGAGAATGACATTTCCTGTGTGATCGTGTCAATCTTGTCCTTAAAGTACAATGCAAGATCTGAGGCACTGATGGAAGCTGGTAGAATTTGCACAGTTCAGTGAAGAATAAAATGCACTAAAGAGGCATTTGTGGTAGAAGAGATAAAAGTAGGATTGTTTGCCATTGTGCAGAGAATTTCAATAAGTGTGATAAGTGTTTGGTATATATATA
>WWET01000421.1:128555-141508 GCA_011038615.1 Limnodynastes dumerilii
TCTGGTTATTTTTTTACCGCTGCCTGCTGTTTTAGCGCAGCGGTAAAAAAATAATTGAATGGACGAATTTTTATCGCTCAATTGCCGGCGAAGGCGTCGTATTTTTACCAACGCAAACTTTTTGAAAACTTCGCCGGCAATTGAATCGGGCCCTATGAGGGCACGCCCGTGAGAGGGGAGTGTCATGGGTGTTGGTGGGTGTCGCCTTGCTATGTGCGTGCGTATAATTGTGTACTTTAAAAAACGGATCCGTGAATACAGCCCTGAGTTTCCAGGGTACTCGCCCCACCAGACCACGCTGCCTACATCTCAGAAATTGCAGAAGAGTTGTTGCTCTATAAATATACTATTTCCCCACACATTTAGCTTTAGTCTAACCACATGTTTAGGCAAACGTGTAACTTCCTCTGTGACTCTGCCCTCTGCCAGAGCTGCTACTTCCACAGACGAAATGAGCCCAATTCTCCTCCTGTCCCTGATATCCTTTACAGGTAAGACACAGGGACTGTAGTGTTACAATAGGGGACATTATTAGTTTATGATTTCCAGACTGCTCCTTCTGTCCATAGCTCAGGAAACAGATTGTCAAAAGTAACTTTATTGTGTATTTCTCCCTGTGTATGAAAAATGATCAATTGTTGGATTATAATGTTAATGTTCTAATATATATATATACACTTCCAAGATAGAGGTTGCTTCAGATCAGTTTATAAGGTAATTTATACTGCAGGTGCCCAAAGCATAGGGAATTTGCACATAAAACAAAGCATGGCCTGGCACTCTAGCCATTACCCATTTACTAATCATGATCTCCTATCTTTAAAATAAAGTCAGAGAGTGAGAGTGAGAGTGAGAGTGAGAGTGAGAGTGAGAGTGAGAGAGGTGTGTTAATGAGCTGTGTTGGTAACATGAGATGGAATGTTACTGCAGATGGCCCTGTTGGCTAGCAAGTGTGGTCATCTTCACACTACAGTAAGCTGCCCTAGCTAATGTATAGATTTACTTGTACAATTTGGCAACTCTCCCATTATTGTTCAAACAGAGCAGCAAACTCCAGTTCTGCTGCAGGGGCCTATGTAACATGTTTACATCAGGCTCAATGACACCAAAATCCAGCCAGGTTATAACACAAAATAGGTTTGGAAAAAAAATGAAAAATGGCTACAAAAAAACAGCCTCCATGATAGAGATAATGTTCATTCTCATGAATGAATAAAAGCAGCACAAAGGAATGGAAGACTTATATAGAGATCAGTCTTTATATATGTATCATTATTGTTTAGAACAGTGCTCCTCAACCTTTTCTCACCCTGGGCACGCCTAAGCCATTCCCAGAATTCCGCGGCACACCTAAGCCCTTCCTAGAATTCCACGGCACACAAAAAGCAAAATAATGAAGAAAAAAAACGGAATTACATACAGAGATATTACATTAACTGTTAATTTTTATTTGATTAATAAAAAAAAAAAAATCGCAGCTAATAACTTTTTTTTTCTTATAACTAATTTAACTATGTTAGCCCCCATCATGTGTCTGCAGGCTCCCCCAGTAGCCCCCATCATGTGTCTGCAGCCTCCCTAGTAGTCCCCATTCATGTGTCTGCAGACTCCCCAGTATAACCAATCATATGTCTTCAGCTCTCCAGTATTCCGCATACCCAGTATCCCCTTAATTCCTTAAGACAAGGTCTTCCAGTGCTTTTTTTTTTCCTGTTGGAGGCATTGCACCGCGGCACACTTGGCAACATCCCATGGCACACTGGTTGAGGAGCACTGGTTTAGAACAATAAAGATCTTGAACCAGATTTCCATGTTTTCTGATCAGATGTGAAGGCATCCATGCTACCTAATTGCAATGCAATGCAATCTGGATTTCCACCATATAAGACCTTCCAACAGTTCACAACAGGAGGGCTGAGTTGCACCACAAGCAGGTATGGGGCCAGTTAACTCACCAGTAAAAATCTCCACACATCGCCGTTGTTTTTTTTTTTTATTTTTTTTTTTCTCAGACTGTCCGGGTTTACTAAGGGGCGAGTTTCACTGACGTGTGCGAAACTACAGCGATGTGCGTTATTATAAACTCCAGCAAGTTTTTGTTAAACTCGCTGGATTTTGGCAGCGATGTGTATTAAAATAATGTTAAAACGTAGAAAAAATATTTCCCAGTAAACTCGCCAGTGTTTGCATTAAACTCGCCAGAGTTCACATCATATACACTATATAAATACAGGTCACTTCCTGATTAGTGTTTATATTTGGACTTTTCAATGATCCAAAACTTAATTGTAAGCCCCTTTTAACACTGTAGTGTTTTTAAATGTTACATTACTTGTTTGTTTTGTAATTTATTATTTTTTTTTTTTAAGTTGAACATATTACTTAATGTTTTAATAGTTATCTTGAAAAAGCTGTATGCAGCAAGTTGTTAGCCCATGTGAGGTCATTGCTATAGACATAGTGATTACTTGCTGAGCAATTTCCAGCGATTTAATCAAACTCTCCCCTCACCTCTTTTCTCTGGCGAGTTTTAGCCCATTCTCCAGTGACTTAAAGGTAGCCAATCAATGTAACAAAGCAATGAGAAAGGCAAGTCAGATGCTTGGTTGCATAGGGAGAGGAATTAGTAGCAGAAAGAGAGAAGTAGTGATGCCTTTTTATAAATCATTGGTACGCCCTCACCTAGAATACTGCGTTCAGTTCTGGAGACCTAGAATACTGTGTTCAGTTCTGGACGCCATATCTCCAGAAAGATATAAATACATTAGAGACTGTGCATAGAAGAGCAACTAAAATGGTCCATGGCCATTGGATCAAATCATACCAAGAAAGGCTAGAGGAACTAAACATGTATAGCTTGGAGCAGAGAAGGGAGAGGGGGGACATGATAGCAGCTTTCAAATACATCAAGGGTTGTGACCAGCTAGAGGAGGGTACCATTTTTCAAAAGAAAAGGTGTAATAGAACACGAGGGCATGAATATAAACTGGAGGGTGGTAGATTCAAAGGAAATGTGCGGAAAAATTACTTCACTGAAAGGTGTGATAGATAAATGGAATAGCCTCCCATCTGAGGTGGTTGAGGCCAATACAGTAGAAAAATGTAAACATGCCTTGGATAAATATAAGTGTATCCTAAACTGTAAATCAAATTGAGGGTAAATAGGGTCTAGGGTCAGTATAGGTTTAAATAAACAAATGAGCAGACTAGATGGGCCATGTGGCTCTTATCTGCTGTCACTTTCTATGTTTCTATGAGTTTCAAACTCGTCCCTTAGTAAATCCAGTGATTTGTATCTTCTGAATGTAAAAAATCCCCAGTGCGAGTTGAACTACAACAAGTTTGAAGTGAATCTGCATTAGTAAATACAGTGAATTTAAACCCGCCGGTAAATACAAGCAATCTCCGGCGAGTTTCACAAACTGGACCTTAGTAAATCCCGCCCATGGCATGCAAAAGCACCCAATTTATGTTCACACAGAAAACGTAAGATGGGCATGGCTGTAGGCACAAGGAGAGCAATCACACAGATATCTGGACACAGCAGACAGATAATCGCAGGTCCACTAACTAGAAATTAGAAGGCCGATTCAGATTTTGGGAAAAGGTAAAATAGGTGCAAGTGTACAGCTCGGCTATACCAATCTGCAAAATAAGGGGGTCTAATTAATATTACATCTTTTTGCATGCAGGGAAAATACTTTACTTTGCACATAGAACTAACATACTGCATAACTTTTAATCAATAAATTAGAGTTGAGCTAAGAAACTTCATCTCAACTCTAATTCCGCTTTTACAATTTAAATTTGCCTCCCCTTGCAGGTCAACATGGTATTGGTCAGGTCTACACCTGCGCCTAAAAAAGTGCAAAAAGTGCAGCTAAGGGGAGGCAAATGTAGATTGTGAAAGCAAAATTAAAGTTGAGGTGAAGTTTCTTAGCTCAACTCTAATTTATTGATTAAACTTAGTTATGCAGTATGTGAGTTGTGTGTGCAAAAGTAAAGTACTTTCCCTGCATGCAAAAGATTTAAAAGCAATTAGCCCCCCCTTACTTTGCAAAATAGTATAGTCAAGCTGTACATTTGCACCTGTTTTGCCCTTAATCCCAAACTCCGAAATCAGCCCCCTGGTGAGATCTCTACTATAAACACAGGCAAGTTGTCCTAACAAAACAAAAAAAAAACCTGGAACATGAACGCAGCACATACTACATACAATTACACACACTTGATACTTGAACGGATTTTGTGCGTCATTGCAATATTTATAATAATCAGGTTAACAGATTGGCATTCTTCTATATGACTGGGATCTTAACACAACACCTGCCCGATAAGAGATAGAGGTGACAGCTGAAAGCAGAAGTAGGAACAAGCTAAGAAATTGTTATTTTATGATACTTACATTTTTATTTATTTATTTTAACCATCAGCATCATACTCCCGCCGACCAAGGGGGTATAATAATGGCTGTATGATTGCCAAATTTGTTATTGTTGCCGTAGCAACTGGGATCCCTGTAGGAGGTTGGTTGTTTAGAAACTGATCTGCTTTAAACAATGCAACAGGAAACAATATGCGTCCAGATATCTGTGTTTGGGTTCTGTAAGACCAAACATTGTGGTGGGAGCTGAAATTCCCCTTTAATTCTAAGCCACAACAGACGAGGCATCGACATTGTGTCAGCAATCCGTTTCTTTTTTTTCTTTAATGTAAGCGGTATAAAATCTATAGGCTTCTTACAAATCCTCCCACACCCCCTTCCCTGAGCCATTTCATTTACCTGCTTGTTATTTTTAGACACTTTCCAATTATGCTAACAGCTGGTTCACTGAAGATCGCAGGTAGCAGCACTTATTGACGTGGGAATGTTAGATTGCTATAAAATGTACTTGGGAGATGATTTTCCTTTGATTTATTTTACCAGAAGAAAAAAAAAATCTATTTTTTTTCTTTTTTAAGTGTATGACTTCTTTCCTGCAGGAAGGCCAGCTGCCTGCATTATTCTGAGCCCAGACAAGCATAAAAGGAGCGCTAAGCTTTGTATTAGGCTTTAATAAGACATAGAAACAGAAGGCTCACCTTCAACTCGCAGCCTAAAAATGGATATCAGCAAATCTGTGTATATTTTATATCACTCTCTCAATAGATGGTTGTGTAGATTATGATAACTAACACACACACACACACACACACACACTAAAAAGGGACATCCAAAAGTTCCTTTTCAAATACTTAGCAATTTTTTTTTATTTTTATTTTTTTGTATGGATGGGACTTTCGCAATTACAGAAATCCCTCCGTCACTGCTATCACTGGACCAGGGACAGGTGGGGTAGGGAAGGTTAGAGTCACAACTGGCTGCAGAGGAAACGGGCGATTCGAAAATCAGCCGGTCGGACCGGAGACAGACAGACAGACAGACAGACAGACAGACAGACAGACAGACAGACAGACAGACAGACAGACAGACAGACAGACAGACAGACAGACAGACAGACAGACAGACAGACAGACAGACAGACAGAAAGCCAGACAGCCAGACAGACAGACAGACAGACAGACAGACAGACAGACAGACAGACAGACAGACAGACAGACAGACAGACAGACAGACAGACAGACAGACAGACAGACAGACAGACAGACAGACAGACAGACAGACAGACAGACAGACAGACAGACAGACAGACAGACAGACAGACAGACAGACAGACAGACAGACAGACAGACAGACAGACAGACAGACAGACAGACAGACAGACAGACAGACAGACAGACAGACAGACAGACAGACAGACAGACAGACAGACAGACAGACAGACAGACAGACAGACAGACAGACAGACAGACAGACAGACAGACAGACAGACAGACAGACAGACAGACAGACAGACAGACAGACAGACAGACAGACAGACAGACAGACAGACAGACAGACAGACAGACAGACAGACAGACAGACAGACAGACAGACAGACAGACAGACAGACAGACAGACAGACAGACAGACAGACAGACAGACAGACAGACAGACAGACAGACAGACAGACAGACAGACAGACAGACAGACAGACAGACAGACAGACAGACAGACAGACAGACAGACAGACAGACAGACAGACAGACAGACAGACAGACAGACAGACAGACAGACAGACAGACAGACAGACAGACAGACAGACAGACAGACAGACAGACAGACAGACAGACAGACAGACAGACAGACAGACAGACAGACAGACAGACAGACAGACAGACAGACAGACAGACAGACAGACAGACAGACAGACAGACAGACAGACAGACAGACAGACAGACAGACAGACAGACAGACAGACAGACAGACAGACAGACAGACAGACAGACAGACAGACAGACAGACAGACAGACAGACAGACAGACAGACAGACAGACAGACAGACAGACAGACAGACAGACAGACAGACAGACAGACAGACAGACAGACAGACAGACAGACAGACAGACAGACAGACAGACAGACAGACAGACAGACAGACAGACAGACAGACAGACAGACAGACAGACAGACAGACAGACAGACAGACAGACAGACAGACAGACAGACAGACAGACAGACAGACAGACAGACAGACAGACAGACAGACAGACAGACAGACAGACAGACAGACAGACAGACAGACAGACAGACAGACAGACAGACAGACAGACAGACAGACAGACAGACAGACAGACAGACAGACAGACAGACAGACAGACAGACAGACAGACAGACAGACAGACAGACAGACAGACAGACAGACAGACAGACAGACAGACAGACAGACAGACAGACAGACAGACAGACAGACAGACAGACAGACAGACAGACAGACAGACAGACAGACAGACAGACAGACAGACAGACAGACAGACAGACAGACAGACAGACAGACAGACAGACAGACAGACAGACAGACAGACAGACAGACAGACAGACAGACAGACAGACAGACAGACAGACAGACAGACAGACAGACAGACAGACAGACAGACAGACAGACAGACAGACAGACAGACAGACAGACAGACAGACAGACAGACAGACAGACAGACAGACAGACAGACAGACAGACAGACAGACAGACAGACAGACAGACAGACAGACAGACAGACAGACAGACAGACAGACAGACAGACAGACAGACAGACAGACAGACAGACAGACAGACAGACAGACAGACAGACAGACAGACAGACAGACAGACAGACAGACAGACAGACAGACAGACAGACAGACAGACAGACAGACAGACAGACAGACAGACAGACAGACAGACAGACAGACAGACAGACAGACAGACAGACAGACAGACAGACAGACAGACAGACAGACAGACAGACAGACAGACAGACAGACAGACAGACAGACAGACAGACAGACAGACAGACAGACAGACAGACAGACAGACAGACAGACAGACAGACAGACAGACAGACAGACAGACAGACAGACAGACAGACAGACAGACAGACAGACAGACAGACAGACAGACAGACAGACAGACAGACAGACAGACAGACAGACAGACAGACAGACAGACAGACAGACAGACAGACAGACAGACAGACAGACAGACAGACAGACAGACAGACAGACAGACAGACAGACAGACAGACAGACAGACAGACAGACAGACAGACAGACAGACAGACAGACAGACAGACAGACAGACAGACAGACAGACAGACAGACAGACAGACAGACAGACAGACAGACAGACAGACAGACAGACAGACAGACAGACAGACAGACAGACAGACAGACAGACAGACAGACAGACAGACAGACAGACAGACAGACAGACAGACAGACAGACAGACAGACAGACAGACAGACAGACAGACAGACAGACAGACAGACAGACAGACAGACAGACAGACAGACAGACAGACAGACAGACAGACAGACAGACAGACAGACAGACAGACAGACAGACAGACAGACAGACAGACAGACAGACAGACAGACAGACAGACAGACAGACAGACAGACAGACAGACAGACAGACAGACAGACAGACAGACAGACAGACAGACAGACAGACAGACAGACAGACAGACAGACAGACAGACAGACAGACAGACAGACAGACAGACAGACAGACAGACAGACAGACAGACAGACAGACAGACAGACAGACAGACAGACAGACAGACAGACAGACAGACAGACAGACAGACAGACAGACAGACAGACAGACAGACAGACAGACAGACAGACAGACAGACAGACAGACAGACAGACAGACAGACAGACAGACAGACAGACAGACAGACAGACAGACAGACAGACAGACAGACAGACAGACAGACAGACAGACAGACAGACAGACAGACAGACAGACAGACAGACAGACAGACAGACAGACAGACAGACAGACAGACAGACAGACAGACAGACAGACAGACAGACAGACAGACAGACAGACAGACAGACAGACAGACAGACAGACAGACAGACAGACAGACAGACAGACAGACAGACAGACAGACAGACAGACAGACAGACAGACAGACAGACAGACAGACAGACAGACAGACAGACAGACAGACAGACAGACAGACAGACAGACAGACAGACAGACAGACAGACAGACAGACAGACAGACAGACAGACAGACAGACAGACAGACAGACAGACAGACAGACAGACAGACAGACAGACAGACAGACAGACAGACAGACAGACAGACAGACAGACAGACAGACAGACAGACAGACAGACAGACAGACAGACAGACAGACAGACAGACAGACAGACAGACAGACAGACAGACAGACAGACAGACAGACAGACAGACAGACAGACAGACAGACAGACAGACAGACAGACAGACAGACAGACAGACAGACAGACAGACAGACAGACAGACAGACAGACAGACAGACAGACAGACAGACAGACAGACAGACAGACAGACAGACAGACAGACAGACAGACAGACAGACAGACAGACAGACAGACAGACAGACAGACAGACAGACAGACAGACAGACAGACAGACAGACAGACAGACAGACAGACAGACAGACAGACAGACAGACAGACAGACAGACAGACAGACAGACAGACAGACAGACAGACAGACAGACAGACAGACAGACAGACAGACAGACAGACAGACAGACAGACAGACAGACAGACAGACAGACAGACAGACAGACAGACAGACAGACAGACAGACAGACAGACAGACAGACAGACAGACAGACAGACAGACAGACAGACAGACAGACAGACAGACAGACAGACAGACAGACAGACAGACAGACAGACAGACAGACAGACAGACAGACAGACAGACAGACAGACAGACAGACAGACAGACAGACAGACAGACAGACAGACAGACAGACAGACAGACAGACAGACAGACAGACAGACAGACAGACAATTCCTCAAAACAAATATTTGGGAACAGAATACGCCCATCTCCAGTTAAAGCCTCTATAGTGCACAGTTCCACCCATTCCATTTGCATGCATGACAAGTTTAACAGTATTTAACAAAACAATAAAAACAAAAAAAAAAGTAAAAGAAAAAGGAGGTAAACGAGGCACTTTGTGGCAACCACAGGCATCGTTAGACATATTGCACAAATTTTGCTAGAATTAAAAAGGGAACTTTCTTTTCTTACTGGCATAAGTGTAACATAATAAAAATAGAGGAAATTTAATTTTGATACTGCCTGCAAACTCCACTTGAGTTGATGACTTGTGCCACAGAACATGGAAGCTTGTGTACATAACTTGAATATCTGTGGCAACATTGACGATGGGACAGATCTGCAAGCCACCGGACCACTGGAAATACTCAAAAAGGAAAACAACATTCTTAATTCCTATGCAATAGCTTGGGTTCTTACAAATAACACTGTCCTAGCACCATGTGCGTTCAATAGTATTTTAGGTGCTCTAACTTCACAACCAAATTCTGCCAAAGAGACTTCAAGGGAAAAAAAGGGGAGGAGAGAACAAATCATTCAGTCACAGGAATTCTTGTCAAAGTCTAAAAGGGATGGTAACTGAAGAAAAAGCATAGAGTATGTCATATATATTTTATGTTTATACATATATAATGCCATTTTTTCAACTTCAGATGACTATACCATAAAACGTTAGCAAGGCTTTTAATAAGGACTAAAAACAGAATTTTAATATATATATATTTTTTTTTTTAGAAAAAGAACAAAAAAAAAAACCAATTAACAGTGCAAAATCCCATATTTTAGGTTTTGGCCATCCGATTTACAATTCTGGAAAACAAGACACAGAAAAACTACAATTTTTTCACCACAGTATCTGTCAGGCAATAAAGATCAAATGAGATTTGAGAATTGGCAAGTGTTTTCTATTATAAAGTATTCCTTGCACTATAGTTATATAATATCTGCAATGCTACATTAACATTTTGATTCTCACCAGAAAAGAATGGCCACCTAATAAAACAGGTGGGCCATATAACTTGGTCACAGCTCTAAAGCAGCAGATAAGAAAAACAAAAAACACAAAAAAATTAAACACAGGAACATCTTTGCCTGCATCATTGGTGACCCCTCAACTTAGTGCAATTTCTTTGTCCATGCCCCGTTTCACCACTGGCAATGTTAATAAGGCAACAAATTAAGTGAACCATGAAAGACTGCATGCAGCCACACAGAATATCAAGTACTCAGAAGGGATAAACCAATTCACCTTAAAAAACATCATTTGCCAACTTAACAAGTCTACACCTTGTTGTGATAGCACCGATTCAATATATGGTTACAAAAAATAATCTAGGCAGGTCTACAAATAAAATTCTGTAAATAATCAGCTTTACTAATGGTAGATCATCAAAAACTCATTCTAAAAGTGCTTTTCATATAATTAGGCAGCCAGTTTGCAAGCATCCCTTGGGGTACTTTATATTGAGATGGTATCATTTGAGTGATTATACAGAGTGCCAAATTGCACTTCCAAAACCAAGTTTTACTTCATCTCAATGCAATTCGCAACATTTCCACTTGATTACCTTTAACTAAAATGGACAAATATACTGACTAAACAATAGTCTGGAATATTATTAGTGCAGCACCATAATGACGTACATTATAAATGGCATTTTCTGGCTGAAAATCTAATAATGGCTTTCAACATATGAAATGCAGCCATAACTGACCTGCAAGTCATGAGACAAGTGCATGATCTCAAATTAAAATAAATGTGCTCTCCTTGAAATTAAAAATCAGAATAGTCCTATCCATGAGGGAAGGGGGGGGGGGGATTCAAACACCTTTTTGTCATTTGTCCTGGTTCAACAGTTCCTATTTCAGTGGTCTGGAGAAACCCCAACAGCGGCTTTACCTGATAGGCAGAGTAGCACTGACTAAAGAGACAAAAAAAAATATGCAGAATTCTTATTTGGACACATACAGACTAGACTAAGTGCTCCTGCAGAGGGGCAAAAAGGGGCAATCACCACCACTACCAAAAACAAACTTGCAAAGTGGGCTGGGCCATGAACCAATTCACATGCTCATAGCTACACATCCTACTATGCAAAGTGCCGTCAATGCCCTGCTGGGAGCAGAGCTGTGATGATGTGAATACTTGAGATCCTATTTTCTAAAATTCATACATGCCAATATGTGAACCAAAGTTCTTTCTTACAGCAAGGTAGGCAAATCTACAGGTGGGGGTGAGGTGGTGTATTAAGCTGAGATTATGATTCCTAATTCTAACAAGCGCCCACAAGAATACATCTTCAAAAAAATAAGTATAAAAAAAAAAAGTGAAAATATATCGTTAAGATTGGGATGGGATATTTGCATCAATTTAATGTACTTTGGCAAGGAGCTCAAAAGAGCATGCTCGAGAACCTTGGAAACCCATGCTAATTGTGTGCTACACACTTCATTTAACAGGCCGTAGGGGTGTCAAATGGAAAGGATTCCAAAATACTTCACTTTAAATTTCAGCTTGCATTGGTAACTAGGTGAAAGACTAATAACATTAAATAGAAATAGGATTTTACACTGTTATGAAATGTATTTTAGTAAAATATGTATGTAGCATTAGAATTGAAGATTTAAAAAAAAAAAAAAAAAAAGGGGGGGGGGGGGGGGGGAAAAGAGTTTGGGGGGTGGGGGGTGGGTAAAGAGTTTGTGGTAAATATTATGCAACCTAATTGGCACAATTAAAGTGGGAGTACCAGGCTGCATTTTTTGCATATCCAAGTAATGATTGAACACTGTCAGTTCAGAATTATAATATTTTCAATAGCAAACAGATTAGGGACACATTTTTGATAGACACCATATATATGTTCTGTGTTGAAGCAACACTAGGTTGCTAACCATGTTTTAATGTAAAGTAAATAAAAAAAAAAAGGTGTACATATATCTATATAGATATATATCTATAGTTAAAAGAGACATTGAAGCTACTTAACATTCTTCAAGTAAAATTCCCTAACAGTTTAAGTGTGCAAAACTGCAAAACTCATTGTAATAGAATGTTTAAGGTGAAAAAAGTTGGCTCTGCTAGAGACTAGGAAATACATTTATCAGCTCTCCTTTTTCCTTCTTATCAGAGAAATCTGCCTGATTTATACACCGAAACATCCTGTACTGTTAAAACTTTACAGTCAATGAGATGGGGGAACAAAATCAGAAGCTTGCAGGCAGCACTAAAAGCATTCACAGCAGGTAAATCATTGGAAAAGAATGCAATGCAATAATTGGACTCTGATTAACCATTGTGTACCCTGGAGGTCCTTAATCACACTAGTCTGTATAGCACTGATGGTCCTGCTAGCATACAGGGGGGCGGTTAGGGGGTCTACAAACTCAGCACTGGCCTTGATAAAACAAAGGATAAGAAACCATCATTTAAACAGTTTGGAGTGAAAAGGGGATAGTTCCCCTTTATTCCTGCTTTATTTTTTT
>WWET01000421.1:155652-169801 GCA_011038615.1 Limnodynastes dumerilii
AAAAAAAAAAAAATATTGTTACAAACTTACCGCCCCAGGGGTATTCAGGACCACTGGAAACACTGGCAACACTGCTTCTTCATCCGGAGGGACAGCGCACCGGAGCGCACAGCCTGTCGCAGGACGCATAGACCCTATTATGCGCATAATGGAGCCTGCGGCGATGGCATTAGGGTCTATGCGTCCTGCGACAGGCTGTGCGCTCCGGTGCGCTGTCCCTCCGGATGAAGAAGCAGTGTTGCCAGTGTTTCCAGTGGTCCTGAATACTCCTGGGTCGGTAAGTTTGTAACAATTTTTTTTTTTTTTTTTTTACTGTTAACAATTAGCGGTAATATTTATTTAATTAGCGGTATTTAATGTGTTTATTTTTTAAAGGGGGCAGTAATTGTTTAGCATTTTTTAGGGTAGGGGCCGGCCCTATATTTTATTAATGTGCTAGAAGGGGTATGTGTTTGTCACAAGTGACAGGGCATGCTGGCACTTGTGGTTCTCCAAGTGCTAGCATGCCCTGCCATCCCTGGGCATGCTGATGATTGTAGAACTACAACCATCAGCATGCCCTGCCGGGTTTAAGCTGCTAAAACCCGGGAAATTCATTGGTGATGTGAAAGGTACACACCCGTGAATTTCCCGGATTTTTGAGGACTTAAAGGGTGGTTTTTTTTTAGACCCGGTATTTCATCTCCTGGAAAAACCCGGGTCTTTAGACCCGGGTTTTTCACAGTTGGTGATGTGAAAGGGGTATAAGACAATTATATAGTGTATCCAACTACACAATATCAACCAAGTTTAAGAGCAGTGCTAGGTTGTCTCCTTGCAAGACACATCTTCGACTCTGTAAATGCAAACAAAACATTTCCTATATTGCACTGCAACCACTAAAAAAAGCAACCATTGTTCCAACTGCATTACCAAAGGAAACAAGGAGCAGTGAATGTGCATCCTCACCTGCAGAATAAGTAATAGGTCAGAAAAGATAGGAGTAGAGCCATTAAACAGCTGGGAAAGGTGGGGGACAAGAGATCCCATCTCTCCCTGTATACAGCAAGGACAGCAAAATCTTACATGAATGATAGATACAGGAGTTATTATTGCATCCTTAGATTTACAGAACTCGGAGATCATTTCCAATACACTATCACTGCCCTTAAGAAGTGGACTATTTAGTCTTCCTGAAACTAAAAAAAAACTGTTCAGTGTCACCCACCCGGATATGACTTGGTATGAGAAAGTCTGTGTGTGTGAAAATTTTCGTCTTACGTACGTTGTTTTAAGAATTGAGCTACTATGCATGCGTAGTACCTTATTTACGCTATCTACGTACCATTTCTGTACGTAGATTGCGTAAGTGTTACACGATCTACGTACAAAAATGGTATGTAGATAAATAAACAAATAAGCGACTAAGCATGCGTAGCAGCTCAATTCTTAAAACAACGTACGTAAGAGGAAAACTACGTAACTGTGAATCCGGACCATTGTTAAGTTCTATGAGAAGAGATTGCAGAGTGAATACCTACGCTGGTACTCAAAAAAGCGTATGGATCACTTAGAAATAAATCACTGCATAACATGACTACAGATTTACAAAGTCTCTTTCTTCCAAATAAACCCAATTTGATTATAACACAGAACAAAGGCATACAGGAACCACCAGCCTTATGACGCTGTTTACCATGGATGGCATTTTGGTGCCTTTGTGTAGATACACATCCTGTTAGAGAATGAAGGAAGTTGTTTAGACAATGCAACCCAGGTCACATATAGTTCACTAGTAGCCAATTGGTAAGGATAGAAGAATATCACCAAGCAGATTAAAACAAATCTATATTATTATTAACGCTTATTCATATAGGGCCACAAACTGTCCTAACATTAGACATTCACATCAGTCCCTTCCCCCTTGGAGCTACATACTAAGGTCCCTAACCCATACATACACACACAGACTTCAGTTAATTTAGTCTGCAGCCAATTAAACTACCAGCATGTATTAGAAGTGTGGGAGGAAACTGGAGCACCCGGAGGAAGCCCACGCAGACACGGGAAGAACATACAACCTCCACACAGATAAGGCCTAGTCCATGAATCATACTCATGTCCTCAGCGCTGTGTGACAAAAGCGCTAATCACTGAGCCACCGTGCTGTCCTATAATATGGTGCAAGAGATGTTTAAGCAGGCAATATACACATACGGCTCCTGCCCCCATAATAGAGTAAAAAATGCAAGACACATCTGAACACGGTTTTCTACTCAACTCATTGTTACTCTATTCATCTTAGTCTACTGCTTACAGGGTTGTATCAGAAACCACCTGTGCCGCATTCCATGATGATCTAGATGCAGCACTTTCAGTGACATTATAAGTCTGATACCAGCCCCTTAAACCTATTGCCAGACATAAGAATACCTTTATAACCCGGAAGCATCATACGAGATTTGTTTCCTCACACAGTACACAAATCAGGAAATTTCAGACACATTTAAAGTTAGAAACTGATAATTAAATACTTTTATTTAGTAATGTGAAAGTCATAAATGGTATATATCAGGCAGGTATGACACTGTACAAAAAAAGATTACTAGCATTGTATCAAGGTAACAATTACATATTAATTTTGCCCTTTGAAATGTATAAGTCATCATATAATGTATCATGTGATGACTGCTTTGCTTAGAACATAGCCCATTCCATGCAGGTGGTCCCGCAAGACAGACCCTGTTTAACCATCCTTAAAGTAGTGTTCTAGGCAGTCTGAGCTTGTCTAAAACACAACGGGGATGGTCACAGGTGCCTACTAACACTGGGATGAAATAAACATTAGATGCATCCTAGCAATATTATCATAAAGAGAACACAGGGATAGCTCTATTGTAAAAGGTGAGGTAAGAATGAAGATTAAACCAGATGTTTAACAACTGCTTACAGTGAGAAAGTACCATTTATACACAATAAAACACGAGCGTAAGGAAAACACCTTCACAACACATGAACGTCTCACTTACCTTACAACATCGTCTATATTGTTTCTGTATACACCTTCAAGTCTTTCTGCTGGAAACCCCATTGCTATTATGTTGGGATAAATATCTGAGCATTGTTAGTTAAGGAAACAAGTATACACGTTTTTTCATGTGAAGGTTATGAATGTTTAAGTTGATCCACTTGTATTATAAAGACTTCATTCCATGCGATACTATTTTATTAGCATGAGAACTTCTCAAACATATGAACCATTCGGCACTGAAGACACCAACCAGGTTGCCAATCAGAGTTTCTTATACACACACAAATAGCAATACAGCTATAATTACCCGGCCAGTAAGCCACATGACCATGAAACCCAAATACAAAACCGTTTAGCCAAAATGTATAGCACATCAAGATATTTCTTACAGAATGTTGATAAATTCATATTTAATATACAAACACTGCAGCTGCCTCAGTTTTTGAGAACAGAGACTTCCAATATCCGTTATATAGCCTCAATAGCTAGGATACTCATATGGGGCCAGATCCATAGCGACGTTCCAAGACGTAGCGTGCTCGCACTAGCGTATTATGCGTTCCCCTAGGCACTCCCCTCGGCTGTACATACTTTTGACGTTTTACGCTTGCCAAACCCTACCTTAACTTTACACGGCGTAACTACTGAGGTACGTACAGGCGGCATGTACGTAACTGCCTAAGCATGCCCAGACTGTTGGACTTAAATGCCCCCCCCCCCCCCCCCCCCAAAACCCATCTTCAGGTGGCGGACTTCAAAGCGCAATTACGGGTGTGGTATGCCTGGCACGCCCCTTCATTCATAATTACGCTGCTGATAGTAGCCTGATACGTACGTTTAGAGTAACGTGGCATAACATCTGGCGCATGAATGCTCAGTTCATACAAAATCGCGTTTTCACGTAACCGCTTAGAGTAAATACGCTAGCGTACTTCATTCTGGATCTACCCCATGGACACTGATGCACAGAGGTATAAAATCCTAAACACCACACACGCACATATAGAGAAATGGCATTGCAATCATTTTATAGCCATTCTTTTTATAAGCTTTCCGAGAAGCACCAAATAAATGGCCTATGAATCATAGCCTGTATGACAGGAGCACCAATAAGGATGGTGAACATAGGGGCAGAGTGAGAGGACGAGATGGTTGTATTAACACATGGGGAAAATTAGCTCATTTCAGGATACTAAACACAGTTGAGTCAAAAACAATTATACAGTTTAAAAGATTATTTATCTTACACCCAAACTGATTAACTACAATTAGATATCGCTACATTGTGCATTACATGCAAATCACAGCAGAACACCAAAAAACATACAAGAATTTGCAGGAATAATACAGCAGACACCTGTGAGAGCTCAAGTACAGAACACCACACAAAAACATGTCTACGGCCACTATTTAGTGTAGTTTGTAAGTGGAGACGGTGTATACCAGTGTTGGCTAACCTGTGACACTCCAGATGTTGTGAAACTACAATTCCCAGCATGCTTTGCTGCTATGCTTTTGCAGTTAAGGCATGCTGGGACTCGTAGTTTCTCAACACCTGGAGTGCCATAGGTTAGCCAACACTGGTGTATACCAACGACAAACGTCTTCAGCAAAGACTTTCATGGTAAGGAGTGAAAGCACAGATCAGGGAAAGAAAATGACTTCTAATCGCACCAAGGTGGGAGTCCCCGCCACAAGAGTTATCTTTTAGAAGTAGAGACAGACAAAAAATGATTTTCGGCTGGCTCTATTCCGAATAGGCAGCCTTTTGCAGTTATTTGTTTTAGAGTGGGCAAGTACGCCAATCAGATCCGTCACACTTGCCGCAGGACCCTCCAGAGTGGACTTTTAGGGTCAGGCTGCGGGGAAGAGAGGGTTAGGGTCAGGCAGCGTGGGTTAGGGTAAGGAATAGGCTTGGGGTTGGGGTTAAATTTTATGCTTGCTATTTGGAGCACCGTGATCAGTGCTCCAGGGATCGATTGCTTTGCCTCTGAGAGGCAAAAGCAATCAATCAATCTACCGGCCAGGTAAGAAGGGACACAAACCCTATGGCCCCCCAATGAGAAAAAGAAAAAACACACAAGTCTCCTCACCTTCTCCCTTCTTCTAAAATCAGAAAATCTACTACAACAATGAAAACATGTTACAACAATATACAATATATAGACAAGAAAAAAAGCAGATGAGAATAGTCAGTCAGCTGTCACCATTTAATATCCATACTTTTCATGTGCTACCAGAAGAAAAAACTCATGCACTGCAGGTATAAAGGTAGAACACAATCAAGGCTGTGTACAGAAGCAAACATTTGAGAGTTCTGATGCATTTACCAAGTGAATGAAGGACAGTAGACTAAAGGTTGTGAAAGTACCTGTGATTGAGCACTAAGCTTCATGTAAAACAGCACAATACAAGTGTATTAACAGAAAAAAAATTAAGTTGTGAAAAAGCTAACATTTATATACATTACTTGTACATCTACATCCATGTCTTAGTCATTTTAAACAACTCACAACACAAGATAGAGAATGCACATGCAATTGCTCTGCTAAAGTCAACCCACTCTATTAGTCAGCCTCCTTCCTTCATGACATTCTCCCATCCCCCATTACTTACTAGAATTTGCTAGGGAGAGGAACTGAAGGAAGCCAGCAGTCAGATGGGGTTCAGACATTCTATTTGCATACACTGAGCAGATTGCAGATTTTCTTCTCTGCCCTCTTTACTACTTCTGTAGTTGGAATTGTTGGATATTTTTTTTTAGAATAGGAAGATTCCAAAACGGTAATTTGAAAAAATCCGGGACACAAAGCTTTCTGTTTACATTTGTTTAATATAATGTATTGCATGTTTGGTCCTCCATCTTTTGCATCTCCTGCTAATTTAAGTAATCAAAGTTTTGTGCCCCCCCTCCCCCCACTTTGATGGATCAGTGTCTACTAAACACTAAATGGACAAATTTTGGCTTTTGAATTATCCTTGTTTCTTCATACAGCGGTTCTAAGCTGATAAGATAGTATAGATGGACAGAGGATGCAGGAGAAAATAAGTTTCTTTTTTAATGGAATACTCATCACCCACAATTTTTCTTGCTAGAAATCAGTAAATGGTGGACATGGCGTCACAATCAAAGATACTTAACACTGTAGGAAAGGAGTGCAGTTACCGGTTAATTTATAACCCACTGCACTTTCAACAATATTTTTACAGGACTCCATTTTCTGAAAATCAGACTGAATGCTCATACGGAAGTCTAATGTAACATGGTACTGCACATGTACCATTATCTCTGCAACAGCGCAGCTGACCAATGCTGCACTCGGTGCATATATGAGCCCCCCCCCACACACAGGGAAGGGCATGCCAACCACATTATACGTAGGAGATCTGCATGGGGGGTGTGGGCATAAGCATTTAAATTGTACAGTAAGGGCTTGGCTAAGGTAGGGTCCTGCTGGCGGATCCACATTCTGCACGTTGAAGAAACCTTCTCTCCTACATACAGGGCTGTGGATCAATTCCGTACGATATCCTACGCGGTGGAGGCCACCATACGAAATATATTGGAAAGTGCGAATCTAGGCCCTAAACAAGATATCTACCCTAGAAACTTAAAATTCAGTAAACATTGTGTGACTATTACACTAACAGAGGAAAAAGTCATGCTATACTGAGACTTGATTCAGAGGACATCACAATAGTACTGAACAACATAATGAACTCTAGATCTCTCACTTTAAGGGAACTCCTCCACCATCTACCATGGGAGCTTAAGTCATCCAGCAAGAAGTCCCAGCAGGAACAGTATTATAAATCATTATACCGCCCCCTACATTTAAATACCACCTGGTTGGCAAAATTTTCTGGGGAGAACTCTGCAAAACCAATAAGGACACAAGGAAAGTGGCCGCAATATGGTATATCCTGAATTGTCAAATATGTAGACACTATACAAAAACATATATTGGGTACCTAGTATTGATCTGTTTCAGGTCTGCAGAGGAAAAAAAAAAAGTTAAAACACCAGCTTCAAGGGGGACATAAAGCAGCATCTGTTCTCAGCCATGGTGCAGACTTTCTGCAGTATCTCCTCTTTCAACAGTGAGCACTTTGTGCTCTGGCTTCCCCAGCTAGTCCAAGGAAAACGCCTTTGGTATTTTCAGCATAGGGGATATATTCATGGTGTCTGCCAAGCTCATTTCTGAAGTGACTGTACTTGAAAACAGCACTGTTATATTCCAAACTTCAAATCCTGGGGCAGGAAATCATCTTTTTTGGCTTGCAACCCTTTCAGAAATGTTCTTCGAAGAATGCCTGTTTTACTCCCCCCTCCCCCCCCCCAAAGCTAATAGTAGAGGGCACTTGTGGATCAAACATCACATGGGCAAGGAAGAGGAATAAAGAACTCGAAATTATGGACTCCATAAAATCACTGCCAACACAGCACTAATGTTGAAAGCAATGCAAGGAAAATGGACCTCTGTTTTGATTTAAAAACCAAAAAAAAAAAAAAAGACCACTCCAGGCATGAAAGCCCTGTACACACTGCACAAATGCAAGTCCTGCAATCAGTGCTCCATTTCCCCCCATCTGTATCACACCTTATAGGTGTCATGCTTCACCAACATGAGGTGCATGATCAAACATAAGACAGGTATATTTAGGGTTACAACTTAGTAGAAAAGTGTATACAGCTGGCCCTGGCAATAAAAACACAGCCCACAATGAACAGTAACATCATCCCTAATGAATGGCATTCAGCATATTCTCTTTGAATGCTTTTTATACCTGGTAAACTCAATCCATTACCTATACAATAGTTTCTTATTACCACATACTTTCATAGCTTTTTTTTTTGTTCCCCTAACGCAACAGAGAAACCACAAATCAGTATCTTTATTAAACCTCTTTACAGAAATCACTAATTCAGTAAAAAAAAAAAAATTGCGTATCTAGAAAGCCTGATATTGACATTTAATTATGTTCTCTCTATCTAAATCTGGAATAAGCAATCAGCTTAGCAATTGTAAAGCTACATAACGAAGAGTAGACAGCCAAGGGATATAAAAGTTTAAAATGTAGTTATAATGACTTTATACAAATCACAACCATTTCTTTCTAACCACCCAAGGAAGAGCCATCAAGAGTTTCTAACTGGAACAGCATCAAACTGGACTCAGAAAGCACTGAAGGTGTATATCAAATTTATCAAATGGCAAGACCATAATTATAACCTTCACTATACTACATTTCCTCTCATTGCTGGCTCAAATTTTTATATATTTAAAATGCTCCTAACTGCAAACAATTACTTCACTCTTCCGCTATACATTGAAGCAGGACCTTTTTTCATTTTGATCATCAATTGCCAGTATGTATTTGGAGCAAATGTAAAGTGCTATGCAGTACACTGGTGCTATATAAACTGTAATTAAAATATTAAGGCAATTGATAACTATTGGTTTTTATTTTGTATATGAGAAATTACTGTGCACAAATCCTATAGTGGTCACACTGCCCAACGTCAATACAACAGCTAATTTATGGGAACTGCTGCTTTGCCGACATTATTTGGCAATATGAATACACTATAAGGACACATTAATGCAGCTCAGTTTATTTCCTCGGGACTACAACAACTGCTACCTCTTTATTTTCCTTAATATTAATAGCCATCACCAACAGTAGTTTCTTAATTATCATTTTAAAGGTTTCTTATTTGCATTTCTATTGAAATATTGTAATATTCACCATTACTACTACCAGTAGCCTATCACTAACCATTATGGTTAATGAAGACATTACAGAACAGTGAAAATACACCTAGATGTCAAAATGCTAATAAAATAAATGTATAACTGAAAGGGGTTTTATTATGGTGACACACACAATTTGCCGTTCTGGTGCTAGTAACGTTAAGTCTTTAACCCAACGGATGCTGGCATTTGTTAGCTTTATTCTGCCTTTATGTGACATCACGTCCAGCTGCATATTGAATCATGAATGAACCACCACCTGCTGAAATATGGAGTTCTAAGTGAGAGAGACAGAGAAAGCCAGACAGCCTCAAGGCTGCATAGCAGTGTATATCACAGAGCAACCAAACCAAAGAAAACCACTCCACAGGAGACCAAGCATCACTGCATCTTCTAAACTAAAGATTGCATGCTACATGTGTTGGAGCATATGTATGTTTTTTGTGCCTAAGGAAGCAGCTTCTTTGCAACTTTGCTAGGATGTACCTTAATTGCAATATCTAATGCATCGGCAGATTGAAAGCTGCAGTAAGTGAGGGAGAAACAGAATATTTGAACAAGTAGATAGCAATAACCAAAAGTGTTTTCAATAAAACAAAATACAACAGTATCTGGTTCCCCTCCCCCAATCTTTCTTTTTTTTTTTTATACATAGAACTATTCGTAACAACCCATCTAATAGATACAGTACCAGTCAACTGTAACCAGAGGTAGCAATATACCTTGTAAGGAACACAGGCAGAAATGCAGACACAGTAAGAGAATCCTACATAATCTCAAGAGATCCCAAAAAAGATTTTCCAATTTCTACTTATCCACAGAGACAGAGACCATGGAATTCAGTTAGCTGGGTGAGAATGTGCTTTCACACCTATATGGATACCCCAAATCACTGTACCGCACCAAACACTTAGATAGAGGCTTAAATAGATGGACCAGTTGCAGCAAAAAAAAATCAGCATCAACAAGCTATAATGCACTCAGTGCCCGCTGGACACCAGCAGTCTTCTGCAGTAATATTCCTACCACTATCACCAGTAATACCTAATTAAGGGGTCTATTGAGTTTTTTTTATAATAGACATTGTAGTCTATTTTAAGACAAATAACACAAGAGCAACTGTCAGACAGTCAGAACCGTGCGGACATACCGAAATATTAGCTAGGAGACATCCAACTTTATACATCTATATAGCTCACATTACTCTTATGTTAAACTGAAATAAATGTCATTTAGTCTTCCCATTTCGTAGTAATGGCTCCGTCTTTACATAATCCATTTCATTTAACCTATGTAGCAGCATAGCCCATAAAGAGGAAACTCTCCAAAGTAATGTCTAATCACTGCACACTTACTTTGGACAAATGTTCTGAAGGGTTGTACGTCAACATGGAATTTATTTCATTAACAATTTACAAACAAGTTCACAAAGTTAACTAAAGGCGTAGGGACTTTATCATGTGCCACAGTTCTATCAACACAATCCATTTGAAAAACCAGCATTAAAAAATAACCATATAGCCATACAATTTAATGGAGGCAAAAGGACCAGATCCTGACCTCCACACGTTTACCGCACACACAGACGATCGTCAGTCCGCAGAAGGAGGACGTGAAATTCCCCGTCACTCTTCTCTATCGCAGGTTGGGTTACGCAGCAATAAGTCACTATTGTGGAGCAGCGCAGAGTACTAAATCCCACCCTGACTGTGCAATATAAAGCCGTTACGGAGTTTAGGTCGGCGGAACATCTGTCAGGTACTTGCGCACTTCCGTCCAGATACACCACTTACGCACTTTGCGACAAAGATCAGTATGCGGTCCAAAATTATTTTGTAAGTTTAAGCGTTTAGTAAAGCTGCCAGAATTAATCTGAACACTTCATAAAGGAATCAGTGAAATTAGTCACAGATCTTCATAAAGGCGTTTGCAACACGTATGCATCACAGAACTAGAAGTTTTATCCACGACGCCAAACCAGGGCTCAGCCAATTCCAGTCGCCAGGACAAACCTGGCAACTGGAGTGCCAGGAATGAGAAACTGCTGGTTCATCCATGGGGTGACCCCACAGGTTCCTTCTCCCTCCTCGCTGAAACAACTGAGACATAAGTGCAATGCTGGCTGTCCCTGTGGTGAAATTGCAGGTGATTGCTCCCCCCTATGCGTCATCAATCAGACAGTGTGCAGGAGAGAAAAGGGAAAATTTCAGAACCAATATAAGGTGAAATTGAATTAAATTTAAGATCTTATAATTAGGTTATAATCCCACCCCCCATATTTCCTAAAGCATAATAGCACCATGCTCATATTTCAACCAAAAGCACTTAGAAGAGAAGTACATTTTTTTACAACTACCAACCATGTACTGCTTATAGAATTTTTTTTTTTATGTTCTCAAAACAAAAAGGTTCAGAATACAAAAAGCAGGCAGCAAACCAGATAACATGCTGCTTTTTCATTTCAAAGATGCTGCTGTATACAAATGTCAATAAGCCAGATAAAAAGCCAAGTGAACAGATAGGACTGTATTGCTATGCAGCCTTGACATGACAGCATCACCACATGCTTAAACCTCTAGTAAGTGATGAGTCACAGAATAGGTCATGCCAATTCTCCTTTCACAATAGCCAACCAAGACATGCAAGTGTACCAAGACTAAACCACGCTAGAAAACCAAAGCTGGTGTTACTGAAAATTGCATTCTTTAAAAATGTATCTAAAACCTGAAAGACAAGAAACACAAAGGCTGCGTATTTCGGCATAAAGAATGTAGCTGATCAAGTGAAGGAAAATAAATCGCCTTAATCATGGTTTCAGGAAACTCACTTTACATAAATTGGGCAGTCAAAAGCTAACAGAATAAAAAAACACTTGCGCTTTGCAGAAACTATGGGACTAGAAAAGGGCACAACAATTTTCAGCTACATTTGTAAACATTAAAAGGTAAATGTGCAGGTCCCTAAAAAGTTGTATGAATTGTTAATAAAAAAAAAAATAAAAAAAAAAAACACAGGAATACAGGCATCAACACCAAAAACATCAAGAGCGTACCAGATTACGATTATTAGCTCAATTATTAAGAGCAGCAATAAAAACCAGTGGATACAATCCCAATATGAAGTGCTCCAAGATGATAAATTTGATGCAACAACTCACACTGGGTAAATTTCAATGACAGCTGCCATATTTAAGAAGTTGCTTAGCATAGCATCACTCCAACGTCTAGGCCAGGGCGAATAATGAGCAACAGTCTTGCAGTCTCCCATTGAGTGGGAATACATGCAAAAGATAGGTGGAAACACATAATAGGGCATGCCTAATGATGCAGCAAGTATACCTACCATGCTATGCTTTTACCAGTTGTGCTGGTTGCCGATGCAACATACAGCTATAGAGACCCTTCAACAGAAAAGGACTGCCAAGAAGATAATACAAGTAGCAGTAATTGTAATGCATTACAAACTTATGTTTATATAGGAACGGGCTCAATCAATATTTCCCATTGCGAAGAAAAAAATCTAAATAGTTAGACATTTTTTAATGAAGCTTTAACACCAATTACGTTATAAAACACTTCACTCAATGAAGTCAATAATTAATTTAAAAAAATGAATAGCAAAAGCTACATTTTATGCCACACTTAAACCTTAAACATCAGAAAGATCGCTATAACAATTGCCAAGAAATACCACAAGGTAACAGCAAATACTACATGACGTCACCTGAGAATCTGCAACAATCAACACATTTTCTTTGTAAAAGTGGGGGGAAAAAGTTGTGAATTGCGCAAAACTAACAAGAGGTTTTAGAATGTGATCATTGGGATGCTACACAAAATGGCTTTTACAGTAATGGCAGAATATTTAAAAAGACAGCTATCTGAATTAATTCACAACCACCAAAGCTTTCAGTAAACCAGCTTTTCTTTCTACCAAGGGAACAAAAAAATGACTGCAAGGAGTCTGATGCAATCATTGTACGTGCAACCTTAATTTTCATTTTAATCTAATCTGTGACAGAGCTCAGGCCTAAGCACAATGCATGCTTCCCTGCTCTTAAATCATGTATAACTAACTAGTGATGGCCTACATCATTTGGCAACATATTGACAAGCAGGATGGCTTAATAGAATGACTTCTAAGAATATTCTGCAAAAAAACTAAATACATCTGATCAAATATTGAAAGGGGAGAGGAATTACAGAGAGAAGACATGCTGTGCATAATTTTTAGATTTATTTTTATAATATTGAATGGAAAATATCCCTACCCATAATATAGGTGTCTGGGTTGATAAAATGTAAGTCAGAGCAAGCTGACTTATCTGAATGGTAGCAAAGCTCAAATATTGATACTTCTGGATGAGTTCCATTAGTCTGACTACATTAAACAACAGTGTAACAAGAAGGCCAGTTATATTCAGGTGCAGAAAATTAAATTAATGGATTTAAAGCCATTCTAAACAAGAAAAAAAAAACTCAACAATAGGCCAAGAAGCTCTGATTTTGCATGTCTGTCATATTGCAAAAGCACACACTTAGAAGATTGGATTACCTGTACAGCCTTCACACAAACCACCAGATGTACAATGAGACATTCATAGCAGCACAACAGATTTCAATAACTCCCAAAACTAATACCAGGATGTGCAATTCAGCAGCAAATTAATAATGGCATAATAAAAAATATCAACCCTAAGGCACAATGCTGATCATATAGAAGGCACCTAAAAGGCATGAACTAAACCTAAGGCTTTCCTGCAAGAGTTCATAACCAAGATACATATATATTGGTGGTGTTGAGGCAGACTATCCTGACACACCTACAATATTGATCCTGGTTCATCGCTTTAAGTGCAAATCTACTGATTAATATTAGCACTTAGGCGTTAGATTCCAAAAGACTGTGCTCTGCGCTCCTTATGACATCTTATAAATAATCCTAGCAAGACAAATAATTCATTGATTTCATACTTTTACAAAACCACGGCCTTTAACTTGGAGCAAGTCAAACAAAATCCATGATGGGTGCAACTATAATTTATGTCAAAACTTAAACCAATGTAATTCCCAATGACAATAGCAATAAACATGTCCAACTCTGCAAAGGGCACTTTCACACACAACTCCATTAAACCATTTGGCACCAAAGCTCAGACAAAATATTAATAAAAGAAGCTTTCCCAAATACCCACAGAGTATTCCCAAAAAGCTGGAAAATGTGAGCAGCCCCCCTGTGCCATCCAGATGCCCCATCCTTCTCCAGGGTCACATCACACTGGTGGGGGGGTAAAGCAGATTTGGGGAAAAGGATCTGCATTTTAGAAAGGGATACAGGTCAAGTCCAAGTCGAATCCATCCTCCTGGTATCGCCTTTTGTTCCT
>WWET01000421.1:203755-213755 GCA_011038615.1 Limnodynastes dumerilii
ATATATAAAAAGCCTTCAAGTGGTTGTTTCTCTGCTTGCCCATAAACCTGACTGTAGTCAGGCTTTCTTTGAGCAAAATAAGTCGTGTCCCTATAAACTGCATTTGCATCACAAATAACCAGATCCAGACTTAAGTGTGATTGTTTAAGTCAACACACAAGAGGCTAGAGCATTGCCATGATTTTAGCTGATTTACGTGTCCATACCCCTACCTTAGCTTTTCTTCAGTCATCAATGTGCATGCAGAATGCTCAGACATACAGAAGTGCCTAACCCAGCCCATACTGTCCATTTAAATGGCTCTCCACCCATTGGGCCTGATCCAGACCTACGCTCCTGTGCGTAGTGTATTTATGCCGAATGTACCACCGATGCACGGCAATAGGTGCTCCCCTTGCTCTTACCTAGTTTAGCTTCCATACGCTCGGCAAACCCTACCCTAACTTTTGTGTTCGTACCCGTGGCCGTGCATACGTTCAATGCGTAGTAACGATGCTTAGCACGCCCATACTGCCCTCGGTGTGTGGTTACGGCTTTCGTATGGCAGGCACACCCCCATGATCGGTAATACAAGGCGGTTACAATTAAGGCCCATACGCAAAGATTTTCAGACCGTAACATGAGCGTATCATCTGTAAGTACAAATGGCCGTTTTTATGCACGACCGCGTATACCCGCACACGAGCATAGGTCTGGATCAGGCCATTTCTGCGTATAATATAACATACAGAAGGCCAGTCAGACCCTGGCGTACAGACCTCTGAATGTATGGAAACCAGTTCCGTATGTTCAGAGTTCCGATGGAAAAGTGGAGGCAGCAGGGGACGCAAGGGGTTCGAGGCAGCCAGGTGGGAAGACAACTGCTATGGCTGCCAAATAGCATGCAGAGTTGCGGCATCCCAGAGCTGGCTGGGACGGCTGCAGCTGGTGAGTGACAGTGCGGCGAGCCAATCCAGGTTCGCCACATCACCAGCCCCGCCCCCAGATATGGATGGCGCGATGAGCCAATTGAGGCTCACAAGACCTACCCCCAAGGTACATGCCAGGAAACAGAGGAGGATGCCAGGAGAGAGACATGTGGGGACTACAGCGTGGTGCTCCAGGAGGGTGAGGAAGAGGAGCAAGAGAAGCCAGGAGTATGCAGGGAGAGGAGGCTGTCTGGCAGGAGGAGGCTGTCTACCCGTTAATAATAACGGGTAGACATGGAGATTGGACAAATAAACAGGGAGGAGACATATGGAGGCTGGACATAATAATAAGGGGCAGACATGGAGGTAGGACAAATAAAGGGGCAGATATGCAGGCTGGACATATGAATCCTGGACAACATAATAATAAGCAGACATATGGATGGTTGTTAAAAAAAAAGGTCAGGCACTAGACCCTCTGGTCTGGGCGGTGCAAGACACACCCACTTTCCCAGACACGCTTAGTGAGTGGTACAAGACACAACCCCTCTACGAGGCCACAAAATGTTGTCCTTTTTTCGAATTCTTAAATGTTGGGAGGTATGATCCAGTGGAGGTAGAAGTTCAAAGAAGTTGCTGATAGGGACATGCTATAAAACACCAAATATTAGTTTAATTGAGGAAGCCCCACTTCTACAGCAAATTGAAAAGGCTGCAAAGCTAGGTCGAGTTTTAATAATGGGGGATTTTAATTATCTGGACCTTGATTGGAGTACTGAAACTTGTGGAGCAGTTAGGGGAAACAGGTTTCTGAGCACGCTAAAAGACCATTACATGTCCCAAATAGTAGAGGAACCAACTAGAAACCGGACTATACTGGACCTAGTAGTAACACATAATGTAGAGGTTATATCAAATATTCAAGTAGGGGAGCACTTGGGAAACAGTGATCATAATAGGATCACATTTGAAATTAGTTTCAAGAAGCAACAGTGGGACTTTAAATCTTAGAAAGGCAAATTTTAATATGCTAAAGGAGTCTATAAAAGGCGTATACTGGTATCGATTACAAACCTTGCTACGATGGACTTCTTTCAGAAATAGAGACAGCCGAAAGTTACTTTTTCTATTTCGAATAGGGAGCCTTTTTAGAATTTTTTTTTATGAATGGGTGAGTGTGCTGATCGGCATACTCACACATTTATTTTCGCAGGACCTGCCGCAGACCCACAGAACTCGCCGCTGACAGCTCCGGAGAGGTGAGTCACCTCTCTGGGGACTTTTAGTGTTGGGGTGGGTTAGAGTTAGGCTCTTAGAAAAGGGAGGATTAGGGTTAGACCCATAAAAGCAGAAGGTTAGGGTCAGGCTGCGGGGAGGGAGGGTCTTAGGGTTAGGCTATAGAGAAGGGAGTATTAGGGTCAGGCTAGGAAGAAGGGAGGGTTAGGATCAGGCTGTGGGGAAAGGAGGGTTAGGCTGCTGGGAAGGGAAGGTTAGGGTTAGGGTAATGGAATGGTTAGATTTAGGGGAAGCGTTGGGATAGTTTTTAACTTTACCTTTCGGAGCACCGTGTTCGGTGCTCCGGGGATCAAATGCTTCATCGAGGCATAAGCAATAAAAATTGGCTGAAAGAGAACGGCCCTATTTAAATAGGGATGTTCTTAGTGGGGACCCACACCGGACTGGGATGCAGTTTTTGAAGGAAAAATTACAAAAGAAAAGTGGGCTGTCTTCAAAATGTTGTTAGAAACATATACGCATAAGTTAGTTCCTATGGAAAACAAATGTAAAATAATCAAGTCTAAACCAATGTGGCTAAATAAAAAGGTAAGAGATGAAATTCAAAAGAAGAAGCGTTCATTTATGTTGTTTAAATCTGAAGGAACTGAGAAGTCCTTCCGTATCTATAAGGAATATGATAAAAAATGCAAAAAGGAAATTAGATTGGCAAAAATAGAAAATATAAAACAAGTTGCAAAAGAAAGTAAGACAAACCCTAAAACGTTTTTTAAGTATATAAATGGCAAAAGGATCAGAAAAGACAATCTAGGACCCATAAAAAGTGAGATGGGTGGATTGATAAATGATGATAAGGAAAAAGCAGAGGTATTAAACACTTTCTTTCTTCAGTGTTTACTAGAGAGAAACAAATGGTAATAATAATAAAGAAAAAAGAAAATTCAACTGTACTATTACCTAATTCTTGATGGACAAAGGCAATTGAAGAAAATTAAGATAATAAAAGCTCCAGATCCTGACGGCATACATCCAAGGGTTCTTATGGAACTACATTCAGAAATTGCTAGACTGTTGTTTTTAATTTTCATAGATTCAATTTCATCAGGCTGTGTACCAAGGGATTGGTGCATAGAAGATGTAGTGCCGTTGTTTAAAAAGGGCATAAGATCACAACCGGGTAATTATAGACCTGTGAGTCTGACATTAATAGTTGGGAAACTGCTGGAAGGTATACTAAGGGAAAATATACAGGATTTCTTGATGTGAAATAGAATTATTAGTGGGAATCAGCATGGATTTGTGAGGGATTGGTCATGCTAAACTAACCTAATTAGCTTCTATGAGGAAGTTAGTTTGAACTTAGACCAGGGTAGTGCAGTAGATGTGGTCTTTTTGGAAAAGCCTTTGACACAGTGCCACACAAGAGGTTGGTCCACAAAATAAGGGAACTGGGTCCAGGAAACAACATTTGTACTTAGGTCAAAAACTGGATGGAGAATAGGGAACAAAGAGTTGTGAGATGTTTTAAGCAATGTACCTCAAGGTTCTGTGCTGGGATCACTCCTTTTTAATATATTTATTAGTGACTTAGGTGATAGTTTAGAGAGCAAGGTTTCCATTTTTCTAGATGACCCTAACCTATGTAAGGTAATAGAATCTGAGCAAGATGTAGCTTCTCTACAGAGGGACTTGAATAAACTGGAGGAATGGGCGGCCAAATGGAAGATGAGGTTTAACATAGATAAATGTAAGATTATGCATTTAGGGATCATTAAACAAGCATGCAATCTATAAATTAAATGGGATAAATTTTGGGCAATCTTTAATGGAGAAGGATTTGGGATTGCTTGTGGACCACAGACTTAGCAATAGTGCTCAATATCAAGTGTCAGCTGCAAGGGCCAATAATGAATGTATTAGCATGCTTAAAAAGGGGCATAGATGCAAGGCCTCATCTCGAATACAGAGTTCCGTTCTGGGCACCAATCCATAAAAAAAGACATTTTGGAACTAGAAAGGGCTCAGAAAAGGGCGACAAAATTGATAAAGGATATGGAGTCATTGAAAAGAGCCGTCTAAGAGGATATATGATTACTATATACAAATACATCAAGGGTCAATACAGAAAACTTTCATGGGAACTTTTTACCACAAGGACTGTACACAGGACACGGGGGCACCCAATAAGGTTAGAGGAGAGGAAGTTTCACAACCAGCAAAGGAAAGGGTTCTTTACAGTAAGGGCAGTCAAGACATTGAATTTATGCCAGGGAAGATTGTGATGGCAGATTCACTTGATATGTTTAATTTTTGGCAGAAAAGACCATCCAGGGTTACCAGGACCATTAATTTAACTGAAGGATAGTAGTGGATACAGGGAGAAAGAATAGGTTGAACTCGATGAACTGGTGTCTTTATTTCAACGTCATCAACTATGTTACTATGAAGCGACCTTTTCCATTATACTCTTTCACACATAAGTCCGACACGCACGCAGCTTCATAAATCAGCTGTTATTAATATTTGATCCGGCTCAACATTATTTAGGAACAACATTGAACTCTTCATTTCCTTTCTGATTGTTAGGATAATCAGTGCTTGTGTGAGCGCCACATTACCAGGGCAGATCTGGGTCCTCTGGATCAAGTGCTAATGGAGCAGGACTAGGAATTGCTTCCGCTATATGGGAGGGGGAGGAATATGCAAATTGTCCAGTAAGGGCTGGTTTCATCCCCTCCACACTATCCATACTTCTGCACTGTCCCCATTTTACATGAGGATGGTGTGGAAATATTAAGCCAGATAACCTATGCTGCTTAATGGAGGTTTTTCTCTTCTCCTCCTGCTCACTTTATACTATCACTATTTATCAACCACCTCACTAACACCCAGCAACTCAACTCCCAGCCCCCTTATCACCTAGCAACACCCCTGAACTCCTGCTTTAGCAATCCCTCCAATCACAAGACTGCAAAGGGTGGAGCTTAGCACAGATACCTCCCTGTTTTTAACACTTGGTGGTCTGAGACAAATGCCAATATATATACAGTGTGTTCACACACGCACGCACACACACACACACACACGCACACACGTGTACAGCAGTTTTCATAAACTTTCAAGAACTACCTGGAAACATTTAAGAACATAGGCCCTGATTGCTCTATTTTTTAAACTAGGCAAGTGTAGTCAGCCTGAGTATGCAATCTTAGTAGCCCTTAGGCACGTAGATGAACTACGTGCGGTCTTTAAAGACTAGGGACCTGATTCACACTTAAGAACGCGATAGGTTCCTAAATATATGCAACTAATAGCAATGAAACTCCCTCGGCATGCCCCCAATTTTCAGGTTCTTATGTGACTTACGAATGCCATAGGGCTCCCTTAACTATAGGTTCGCATTTGAATGCGTAGGGCGTCTACTTAGGAACTTAACTGCATAACCGCACCTTCATTTGGTCATTTAAATGCCTCTCTCCACTCAAATCTGCGTATCTGCCTAGTTACTTATTCACGGAACGCCCATTTTTGCGTTACCTACAGATTTTAAGTTCGTAGTGTATAAGCACAGAATTTGAAAACTTAAGTCCAACGCAATTAGTGTATAAAAGTTACTACGTATGCGCAGTGCATCCGTTCTTAAATATACGCACCTAAAATCTGAAGAATTCTTAGGTGTGAATCAGGTCCTAGTTTTTTAGGTGAAAGGTGGAGTTCCACGGCAGCCTCCAGGGGAAGCCAGGTAAAGTGGGTGACGGGAAGGCTGGAAGGGAGGGCTGGGGATTGTCTGAGTGTATTTTCCCTCCTTAAGAGGGACGCACGGTGACTTAAGGTTGCCTATGGAACTCATAAGTGCCATTAGGCACCTAAAAATGGGGGTGAGCGGGGGAGGGGACCAGAAAAGTAGGTGCAGATAATGTGTATTCGCACCTACGCATCACACATTGTAAGCCTTTCTGACAGTGGGACGTGATGACCTGCCATGCATACAGTGTATACTCAAGGTGGGATGGGGAAGGTATTTAAATCATACACTAAGGGCTTGGTTAAGTCCTTACATATACGATCTTTATTTATGCACCAACCCTATTTTCCGTTGGGCGTAAGCATAAAAGTTAGGGGCCCATGAAAGTTCCGTATGTGCACAGTTTTTTCAGCCTCAGTGTGTTATGTTGCTCTTAAAAATGTATTTGCTAACGAAACGGGTCTACAATTTGCAGACTGACAGCCTAATCAAGCCATAATGACTCATTAAAGGCAAAGTACAAATCATTTAAACAAGTATGTTTGAGCTTTTGGGAGAAACAAAATAAAAATAATTAAAAGATGTTTGGAAAATGACAACAGAAGAAATTCACAGTAATGTAATGATTTCGTGTCTCTTCCCCAGGAGAAAAGATCATTATGCTGTCATTGGAGTGTAAGACATTGGATAAATGGCAAAATTATTTCAGAGTTCGAGGAGTATTGTATGACATATTGCTGCTAGACCCATGAAGGAGAAATAAAATCATCAGTCATGAGTCTAGATGTTATAGATTTGTTTTCTGACACTGCTGAAAGAACCAACTTGGTACCACTGAAATATGAAGCCAACAGCAACACTTGTATGCCAAAGACAATGGGCTGATGCAGATATACGTTAGTGTACATAGTGTATCTCAGCATGGTTTTGCACTGTGCATACAATCCTGCCCCATAGAACCCCCGGATACAACCTGAGCTGTGTCCACTTGCCTTCTGAAAGGCGCGTCACGGGAGGGAACCGTACAACAATGTACAGAAAAATGCGTCCAAGTGCACCTGATCCACACTCGAACGCAGACAGAAATAAGCACAGTTTACATCAAAACATTTGCACCAGCCACAGGTCATATATGTCCAGCGAGCTGACACTAAATGACACTTAGACCCTTGCATTAGGATTTCATAAACTGAACACAATTTAAAAGCTATGGAATTACTGCTGAAGGATACAGGTCTATAATATTTTCTACATACAGCTTTACAAATACTATTCTATTTACAGTTACTAAATACATTTTTTACATTGTTTTAGTGCATTCGCAAGTGCTCACTCTATTCCTAATCTCCATTTATAGTATACATTGCAGAGTATTATCCTATAGTTGCACTACGTATAGGGATGCAGTCACCACTGAGAAAATGCTGTTTCCAAAATAGAGAGTTAGGCTGCGGAGAAGGGAGACTTAGCGTTAGGCTGTGGGGAGGGGAGTCCTAGGGTCAGGCTGTGGAGAAGGGAGTCTTAGGGTCAGGCTGCAGAGAAGGGAGGTTTATGTGTTTTCTGAAGGGTAAAAAGATAGCTATGAAGAATGAAGCTCAATGTTGGCTGATGTCACGGGCCCCAAAGATGCCTACAAGTGAATGGTACTGAGGGTGTAGCACCCATAACTTAAGTCATTGATCTTTGTGAAGACTTTTGCAATGTAAACAATGGATCCATAGATCATACTTACACCTCTTTTTTTTTTTAGCAGATAATCATCTTGGATATAGCTAGTATGCTTCCTTGCCAGAATTATTTGAATTATTATTATTATTATTATTATTTGAATTCAATTATTATTTATTTGAATCATTTGGTGGGGAAATAAAACCTTCACTTCATTTGCATTCCTTTGAACCCCTTTTCCTACCAACTACTCAAGCACCAAACTAATGTAACATCATAATATGCAGGTTTTAAACAATGGCCCAATGAGTAAGGAAATGCCCTTGTTTCATGAGATTAGACATGTTATCCGTGAAGACCTTGTCCCTTGAAACTCTGCCAACATTTTATAATTTAAACTTCTGGCTAGTGCTTCTGATATGAATCTTGAGCTCCATGTGGTATACTAGTTCTCACTTCATTGGGTGGTACCTGGCACTTCAGCCATTTACTTTTGCCTAGTCTGTCAGAGTCCACAATTCTTCCTTCTAAGGTCGGAAGCCATACTCTAAAAGAGGGATGTCTTACAGAGTGGGTATGTGCATACATATGAGGAAAGGGTTAATGTCCTCAGAAGCACACAAACATTTTGAACTAGATTTACTAAACTGTGGAAAAGGAAATTTTACCCACAGCAACCAATCAGATTTTAGCTCTCACTTTCCTATTACACACTAGAGATTGTCAACTAGAATCTGATTGGTTGCTATGGGCAACATCTCCACTTTTCCTTTTACCGCAGTTTAGTAAATTTAGCCCTTTCTTTCTCACAATATTGGCCAAGTATATATTCTGCATAAGGCTGCATATGTATATCAATGTACAATATGTCCACTTAATTTGTGCTAGGCTATGTCAGAGACAATACAATTAATAATTTATATGGCTTCTTCACTTCCGTTCTTTTCTGTGTTGCTTGTTTGTTGTTCCTACACTTGGATCTAATAAAGCTGTCTTATGCCTTTTCCCAGAATTCTGCCTCGACCCTTGCCCTTTACATATGCACTAACAATTTCCTGTCTCAAAGCCTATACCAGAACACCACAGGGAACCTAAAGACTTACATGAAAAGCAAAAGTTTTGAATTTTGTTTAAGCAGTTTTAAACAGTATTTGATAGTCGGGCATTTTAACCCACATCAGGCTAATGCAGGTGGTTTAATGTCTTCCTTTACATTACTGATGCAATGGATAGATTCACCATCTCTTGGCAAAATGTTTGATAAGTGAAACGAGCAACAGAAATTGGTGGAAAAGCTTTATATTGGAATCACAGGTGTTCACAGTCAGACAGTGTCAGATTTCTGGTCCTATAGCAGCTGCACTTTCTTCAACAGCATTATATCTTTTTACAGTTGGCCAAGAATAAAATGGGCCCCTACAATGCAACCAATGTCCAACGCCAAACCACGTACCAGAGCAAAGGTCTTTCCACATGCTTTTATGCAAGATCTTTGTCAAGGTTGTCAGTCAGAAGCATTGGGCAATAGGATCATAGTAAATCTAGTTGAAAACTAAAAAAGTTTGGGTTTGACTTGCCTTTGCTTTTCATAACACTTCATTTGTAGCTATTTTACATAATCTGATGATCAAGAGACTGGACTGGATCCAGACTTATGGGAAATGCTTGTTTTGTATTGTAAGGAGACATACTCACACATTGCACTTTCACTTTGGTTTCAGAGCTGTCTGATCTAGACTTCCATAGTGTAACATACCCTCCAACATTTTTTATAGAAAATTGGTACATCTAGGGGGCGTGTTTGTGAAGGGGCGTGGTTTGTCTGGTGAAGTGGCGTGGCTATAATCTGCTGTCATTTGCATGTATGATAAGATCCCATCATATAAGCTAAGAACTCACAGGAGAGGGTCTTGTCACTTTAGCAGTGCTGTAGGAGTCTGTCTCCTCAGCTCTGCTATTGTGATCAGATGCTGCAGGACTGGAAGGTGAGTATAGGGGAGAGGGAACTGCTGAGTCAGAATCCGGTACAAGAGCCCTTTTAGCTGGTACAGACCATTAAAAAAGGTACTGTACCTGCTAAATAGGTACAGTTGGAGGGTATGGTGTAAGTCTTTCTGAGAGATGGGTGGGATGTACGCATAAGTGGAGGAGGTCTGTATCCAGTCCTCTGATATTAAAAAGGATTTCTTCTTGGATGTGGGTAACACTTAGGGACAGTGGGTCAGATCCAGAACTACGTCCGTCTTCCATAGACGGACGTAGTTCAATAAACAGTAGCTACTGTGCATGCATAGTAGCTATTGTACGTAATCTGCGTATCGTTTCGATACGTAGATTGCGTATATGCGGTCTAAAAGAATTAGGGGAAGTGTTTACTTTTTAATCTTACCTTTCGGAACACCGAAGGTTCGGTGCTCCGTGGATCGATTGCTATGCCTCGATG
>WWET01000421.1:241775-252936 GCA_011038615.1 Limnodynastes dumerilii
AGCAGGAGACGGCAGAACGGGGACTACAGTGCAAGTAAGTATTTTTTAAGTATTTTGTACTGTAGCTGGGGGCTGGACATGATGGGGTCTGATAGGTGCTGGACTTGATGGGTGATGCTGGGTGCTGGACATGATGGGGGCTGATAGATGCTGGACATGATGGGGGCTGATAGATGCTGGACATGATGGGGGCTGATAGGTGCTGGAATTGATGGGGGCTGGACATGATGGGGTCTGATAGGTGCTGGACTTGATGGGTGATGCTGGGTGCTGGACATGATGGGGGATGGTAGGTGCTGGACATGATGGGTGCTGGGCACTATTTGGTTCAAAATATTTTTTTCCTGTTTTCCTCCTCTAAAAACTAGGTGCGTCTTATGGTCAGGTGCGTCTTATGGTCCGAAAAATACGGTATGTTATAACAGCTTTGAAAGCTGAATGGTTTTTTTCTTAAGCAATAAGTGTTTATGATTTTAATAATTTTTTACAGTTTAGCATATTGTTATTTTTAACAAATTTTTTGATTGCTTTTGTTAATTATAAAACAAATAAAGCCTAAGAAAATCAATCTGCTTCTTAATTGAATCAATTAATGTGTTTCTTTGCTTAGCCGAACAACATTTCTTTGCTCCTAAGAACATAAGGGTGTGGTTAGCATTTTTCTTTAGGACCTGAGAATCATTCTTACTTCTCTGCTCTATGGGCCTGATCCAGACCTACGCTCGGATGCGGTTTTATGCTGATCATAAGCGTAAAAACTGCCATTTGTACTTACTGCTCATGTTACGGTCTGAAAATCTTTGCGTATGGGCCTTAATCGTAACCGCTTTATATAACCGATCATGGGGGCGTGCCTGCCATACGAAAGCCGTAACCACACACCGAGGGCGGGGTGAGGCATTTAAATCGTACAATATGGGCGTGCTAAGCGTCGTTGATACGTAATAAACGTACGGACGGCCGTGGGTACGAACACAAAAGTTATGGTAGGGTTTGCCGAGCGTATGGAAGCTAAACTAGGTACGAGCAAGGGGAGTGCCTATTGCCATGCATCAGTGGCACGTTCGGCGATAATACGCCACACACACCAGCGTAGGTCTGGATTAGGCCTTATGCGTATATTTAAGAACGTTCCTAAATTCTTTCTTAAGTGTGAATCAGGTCCCCAGGGTCTCTGGACACTATGCTGATATACATAATGGTGATCCTAAAGGATTAGTTGTCTTTGGGAGTGAGCACATTCCAACGACCGAATGGGGTCGATTGTTGTATCGCAGGACCTAAAAATTAGCACATCCAACAAGTTCCACTTGGCCTATCTCAGGTATTTACAAGCATATACTTTCAATATTAGAAAGCTTTTACTGTTCATAACTTGTTAATGCTTACTGCGATCTTTTATTGGAGCATAACATTGGGCCGTATTCACAGATCCGTTTTTGCCCGGAGTTCCGTGGATAACTGCGCATGCGTAGTAACTTTATTTACGCTATTTACATTGAATTTACGCAAGGAAGTCCATTATGCACGTACTTGTGAATCGTACTTTGGGACGTACGTACAGAGGGGCGTGGTTTAAATCCGTACCGAAATACAAGCTACATTACATTACATCATGGTGAATATACCGAACAAATCTTTCCCTTGAGCGTCCAATACCACTCTGCCAGTTTCACAGGATTCTATATACAGACACCGGACCACTTCTCCCCGTGAGTGTTGAACCTACAGCTGGGCCTACACACTGACGAATAGGGTAATTATATACTCCATCTAAATGCTTTCACCTCTGAATCTAAACCATCCACATAAGTAACTTTTACTGGGCTGTATCGCAAACTGAACTGTGTCTGCCATTTGCGAGCCTACGTGTATTCGTTATAGCAACTTGCTACGTTTACTCCCTGACATTGAACTCACCTATATTTACCATACTGGATACAAAGTATCTGCTTCAATTGTTATACCAGCACAGCATTGTGCAATAACCGGTTACTTTAAGAGAGCTAATGTTTTAAACCTAAGTGAAATATTGCATGTCTTATTCATTGTTATTTTTATTGTTATTTGTGTTCATTTATTTGTATATTTCTAATGTGTTATATTGCTTACTATTAGCTAAATATTAAACCATATATTTTTATATCCATCAGTTTCATTAATCATTTTCAGCCATCCTACATAACAAAATAAAATAAGATCAAGCTGAATTAGTAATTTCCTATATAGAAGTTTAGCGCTGGTTACCGATCTAAATGATTGATTTTCTTTTTCCATATTCTTTATAAGGGTTATCTAGATCCCCTAACCACCAGCTGCTTACTATATAATTTATCCATTTAAAGTTAGCGCTGTCCATCCCTCTATTTTTATTTCTATCCTACAATTACATTTCATAATTGACACAATCTATAAATTCGTCAGAGTATGTCAGCAATTTAAATCCATGTTTTTTACCGGATACTTTTAGTGGCATCAAGTGATTCCTAACAAATTAATATCCTGCAGACTCAGAGACTATATTTTGAGGCTAAACAGATTTTCTTACTGGGTATCATGTTTCCTTTTAAACATTTGTCCCTACTGTGCGTGTATACAAGAAGATAAGGTGGTCCTATGATTGTTGAGCAATTGTACAGTTATCTGACCTTGGGTGTCCTTCTTATTGAACTACCTAATCCATTGGAGTTCATGTATCTCCTGGCGAGAGAACCTGTTTTTTTTTTCCTACTGAGGTGAGCAACGCTTTAGGTCTAAGTGGATAATAAATATATTAGTACCACCCCTTGTGCCGTCATATAGTTTATGATTATCCTTCAGGCTTTGCAGAAATAGCACCAAAATCCTAACCTTACATTGTAATTACTGCAATATAAAACAGCATTAGTACCTGGCATCCCCACTTCTATGCCTATATTTGCCTTCAATATCTGTACCCATGGGGAATGTTACTAGAAAGATTTCTGACATTACTTTTAAAAAATCCATACAAAATACTAATAAAAGCTATAAAATTGTTTGTCTTACTAATAATTAGCAAATAAATGGCTTTAATCATATAAATTATAAAATTTGGTTTGCTTCTACTGCTTAGTTATTACTTAGTAATAGTTCCTATTTGTGCTTTCAAAATCAACATTTTTTTTCCAGTGAACAGTAATAATCTGTTAAAACTTTCCAGGCTTTGGGAGCCATGAAGCCGTCTGGAGGGTTTTTCCCTTCCCGTGCAAGTTTTCTCATCCGTGTTCCAGAGATAAAGTCAAATTCGCTGTTTCTAGAATGAAGAACACACAAATCCACGATAAGCCGGGTTACCATGACAATTGCTAACACACTGTATATAAAAATTGGTATCATTGGACATCACAGGTGTGTAACACACTGGCAGAATGACAATCTAATTGTGGATTACCGAGTTTAGTAATTTACCAAACCTGCTATAGACAAGTAATACAAAGGAAAGAAATAGGAAACTATTAAGGTCTGTTGGGCAGGGATTTCCATGAGAGACCATATACCTTATAAGTCTTCCTTACCGTTCTTTATCATAGAACTCCATGGCCTGGTTCTTTGTGTTGTAGGCAGCCACTCTGAATGGAATAATTTCCACAGAGGTCAGGCCTGGGGCCATGCTGAGGACTTTCCCCCCATGTGTTGGCTCATACATGTCCTCCTTGGTTTCAGGGTGAGGCATACCAGCTGGATCTCGCCCCACAATGTAGAAGTTGGACCCAGCAATCATACGAGATCTGCAATGCCACTGAACCTGTAGTTAGGATAGCACAATAATGACACATTATATATATCTACATCCTATTAACTTACACAAGCTACATTTATAAATGCTAGAACGGACACTAGCATGCAATGCAAGAGCCCCCTTGCATTCACTTTTACCAGGTCAATCCCATTTTTTTATGTAAACTGTTTAACTAACAGTAGTTATTGTCACCCAAATGTTCACTACAGTTTCATATAGATTAATTGTGGATAGTTGCTTAAACTGTTTTATAGTACCAGGTGCTTAATGGAAAGGAGTACATTTAATAAAGGGCAGCTTTGTCCAAACGGACAACTTTGCTGGCTCTAGAATCCAAAACAACTAGAAACCAGCCGACACTCCTCTGTTTGACAAAACGTTCTCTGACATAATCAATCCCGTATTGTCTTTTTTAAAGTCACCTGTCAGTCAGTACTTTGTAGTGGGTACAGCTGGGGACAATGACGCGTGAAGATCTTACTTCAAACTAGAGAAGGCAAACCGGGTTGAATTACTAAAACCTTACAAAGCAGTAGTTGATAATAAGGTGTAAAAAATTATTTAATCATCTGCTATATTCTCATTTTACTTTTCATTGTTATTTGTAAGTTGTACAGGAATGTGACTTGCATATTTGTAGACTGGGTTTTTATGGATTGTGCAGCCCCCCAGTTACCAGTTCATTTTCATTCTGGGGTTTTATGGGTTGCTTGTGTATTTAAGCTTCTTTAAGATTTTTCCTGCTTGTCATGCTGACTCTCTGGAGTAATTAATGCAGTACAGGCATTGTGCAATATATATTTTGCTGTTCAGTTTCTCTTTATTTCCTCAAAGAAGTAATATATATTTGCATATGTTTGAATGGTAGTGGTTTTATAGCATGGTCCTAGCTTCTGATGACTTTATAGACTGGTGGGTGGGGGGAGGGTTTCTGCAAGGTGCGCACTACAGTACAAATGTACACTACAATAGACATGGTTAAGCACTGCACTACAGAATAATATTGGCTCATGACCTGAGAGTCTATACCAATAAAGTATACTTAACTTGTGTTTCAAAAAAATATAATGATCTGACAGCATCACTATCATTTTCTAGTTTTAAACTATCTAATGATTTTTATTTCTCTAATGTTTAACTCTTTCTCTTATAATAACATCAGACTAGTGCCAGACAAACACATGTGTAGTATATTTTAGACAGATAGTGAGGCATAGGGCCTGATCCAGACCTACGACCGCAATCGCCCGCGAGCGTAGCGTACGTTCGCCCAGGCGTATAAACTTTCACGCCCATAACACTCCCATTGATTGTACCTGCTTACGGCGGCTGAACCCTACCCTAAGTTTTTCCAGCGTACGTCGAATTTTCGTACCGATACGCTGGTCGTACTGGGCTTAGCACGCCCATACTGTACAATTTAAATGGCTATCCCCGCCTCTGTGTAGTAACTCGAGCGTCCAGACTATCGTCGTACAAAACGCACGCCCCTTGAGAGAAAAATACGCTGAAAATTTTGCTCGCTGTACGCTCATGTCCTTCGGTCGACCGGAAGTTGTCATACTGCACATGCGTAGTGCGTTTTTTTCCACGAATTTTCGCTTACGATCGGCGTATGATCGCTTGCGGCCGTAGCTCTGGATCAGGCCCATAGAGCGACTAAACAACCAAACAGTTGTTGTATGGGTTTTTTTTGGCTTATGAGCCATTTATAGAATTATAAATCGAAACAAGATCTCCTGTCCTGTGCTTATGTTTGCGTTTTGTTGCTATCTGCGCAGCTGTGGCACATAAGAACTCATTACACACAGAGTTGATCTTTGTACCTACTGACATCCATATGAAGTGGGTGTGCCAGCCCTCTGTAAGAATGAGGATATGTAAAGTGGTTGGGGGGGGGAGGCACTTACTTTGGACAGTATGGGCTGGGTTAGGAACCTCTGTTCTTATGTTCGCAGACTCCACACAAACATACGCACAGAAAGTTAAAGTAGACCAATGGTAGAGGAAGTCCGCTAAAATCCGTAAGAACGAGAAGCGAGTCATGGAAGTGCACTTGCCACACAGGTGCGTAGTTTTCCAAATCGCCGCTTACTTATCTCCTACTTAAGTCTGAATCAGGGCCTTGGTATAAAAAAGCTTCACAGTAGAATCCTTGCTCACCTCAGTGGGACCTGCATACAACATTGGGGAAGGAAATATGGCCACAATAGTTGACTTTGGATCCAAAACACCCTCTTCAAGCACAGCTGCATGTTGCTTCATGCGCCAGTCTAGAGGGACATCGTCATCTTTGGTCCATCCTCCTAGAGGATGTAATAGGAGTACTGGGCACTTATAACCCCTAGACAGTAGGTGGCGCCTGGTGTCCTGCATTAGCAAAGCATGTCCATTATGAACCGGGTTTCGGAGCTGAAATGCAAACACTGCATCTGCAAAGCAAAGAGGAAACACAATTAAACACATGAATTGTGTTATTTCATAACTCTGAACAGGATCCAGAGTTCCAATCCTGCTGTGATGAGAAGTGCGGTGCCTGATACCTGCTTTATCCAGACTTCTTTGCAGGAAAGAGGAGACTACTCCCATTGCTCACAAGGAATTCCGATAGCATACTCCATCCTTAAGACTTCCATGCGTCCTCATGTAAAATGGGGACAGCTCAGATATCTGAATAGTATGGAGGGCGCTTAGTACACATCAACTGTACTATTTGCATACTTTCCCCTCCCACTTAGTGTATGAGTCATTCACATCTCGTGCTTTCCCACCCAGCATCAGAAACACTCCCATTATGGAACTCTGGATCCAGAGGATGCATATCCGCACTGGGAATGCAGTGTGTGCATTCATAAATTATACTAGTGCTATTGTTATAGCACTGGTTAATATTTGCATTTCTCTTGTGTATTTTAATGTGATTTCCTATATCTTACAGCAGGGGTGGCCAAACAGTCGATCGCGATCGACTGGTGGACCGTGGCCGTGTGACCAGTCTATCGTGCCTCCCAAGTCTCCCGATTACCGCCTCACAACTTGTCCCAAGAGATCAGACTCTTGGGACAAAGTTGTATTTTTTTTTTGTAAAGCTCGTGCCACTGTATATGCGGCCGGCCTTTACACTGCACAGTACAGGTAATACAGGGCTCCTACGGGAGTCCTGTAGGACCAATCCTGGTACTGTGAATGGCAGTGACCGAAACTATGCAGTCACTGCCATTCTACAAACAGATTTGGTTCTACAGGGCTCCTGTAGGAGCGCTGTATTACCACTACCGCACCACGTGACCGGGAGAGACAGCGTGGGACAGACAGAGAAAGGGAGCACTGCGGAGGAAGGGAGAAATCATCAAAAGTAAGTAAGAGAAGAGGCTGGAAATAAGGGGCAGACAATGGAGGCTGGACATAAGGGGCAGACAATGGAGGCTGGATATAAGGGCAAACAATGGAGGCTGGAAATAAGGGGCAGATAATGGAGGCTGGACATAAGGGGCAGACAATGGAGGCTGGACATACGGGCAGACATGGAGGCTGGACATTTAAAGGGGCAGACATGGAGGCTGGACATTTAAAGGGGCAGACAAAGGAGGCTGGACATTTAAAGAGGCAGACATGGAGGCTGGACATAAGGTGCAAACACGGAGGCTGGACATAAGGGGCAGACATAGAGGCTGGACATAAGGGGCGGACACAGAGGCTGGATATAAGGGGCAGACACAGAGGCTGGACATAAGGGGCTGACATGGAGGCTGGACATAAGTGTTAGACATTGGAGGCTGGATATAGGGGCAGACAATGGAGGCTGGACATAAGGGGCAGACAATGAAGGCTGGACATAAGGGGCAGACATTGAGGCTGCATATAAGTGGAAGACATGGAAGCTGGATATAAGGGGCCAACATGGAGGCTGGACATAAGGGGCGGACATGGAGGCTGGAGAGAAGGGGCAGACATGATGGCTGGACATTACAAGGGGCAGACATGGAGGCTGGACATTATAAGGGGTAGACATGGAGGCTGACCATAGTAAGAGGCAAACATATGGGCTGGAAGTTATAAGGGGCAGACATGGAGGCTGGACATTATAAGAGGCAGACATGGAGGCTGGACATTACAAGGGGGAGACATGGAGGCTGGAAATTATAGTTTGTTTAGTTTGTTTTATGTGTTCATTGGCTCAGAGCCCCCTAAAAAGTATTACATTATGATTATTTTGGACTATGGTAGATCTCAAAAGATTTTTTTAATTTAGAGTAGATCCCTTAGACCGAAAGTCTGGCCACCCCTTTCTTACAGCTACCGAGCAATAATAAGATATTTTGTTTATTTGTGCTATTGTATTCATTTGAGCCTTGTTTTTGTACTATTACTTGCTTTGTCGCTTATTTCTCAGTAAATGGCATGTTAACATGATGGGCCAATCAGCATCCATAATATTGTGTTCCCATGTACATTCACCCTACTTTAATGACATTCCTGGATCTGCTCCTCTGATTTTAGAGCTGAATACATTAAATAGGGCATGTGTTATGTCAGTACTATGTTAGAGTAGCAAGGCTCAGGGGTATATAAGGACATGTTGCTTAACACAGCTGTACAGCAGCCAACAGATTAGTTTATCAGCCAGCAAACAGAGCAGCAGCAATCTCACCCCAGATTCCTACAGGACAGAAAGTAACATTCATTGACACACCCACCCACACACACACTACTACACATTCTATGATCAACAACTCAATATTACATAATTCTTGTCTTTACCCAAACATGCTATGAAGGTTTAAAGTTTATTTTATTCTGTTATACCAATGTCTTTTAATAGTATTAACAGTATCCAATAAAGGAAAATTCTGTTACACTTTCAAAACTGCTTTAATGATAACTAGAACTAAAAACACATGACGAACTGTTAATAATCCTTTAGTGTTTACAGAACTTTGGGATGTGATCATTATACAGGCTGCTATCCTTGTTACCTAACAATTTATTCATATCCTGCACCAGTGGTGTAATTATTATGGGTGCAGCTGCTATGGAACACTGAGGAGAAGGGGGACCTGTGGTACCCACCCACTCTGCACCCATGGGGCCTCATTCACTAAGTTCGATTTGGGCTAAATGGCCTTAAATCGTGTGATTTTTAGCTTAAAAATCGCCAAAGTGTATTCACTAAGCTAAAAATCACACGATTTTCCGTTTTTTTTAATCGTGGGTCCGCAATTCGCGGTCCTGACTTTTTTGAATTACAAACATAGGAAGTTTGTAATTCACTAAAGACGCTTTCAGCGGGATCGCGGTGAAATCGCCTTTAAATCACAAAACATACATTCGCCTCTATAGAGGGGCAAATGTATGTTTTTTGGCAGATCGCGACCATTAAAACACATGTCTGTATAAAGCATCGCGGCACATCGCCTGTGTTTGAAAAAAATCACGTTTTAGTGAATTTGGAACCAAAAAAAAAACGCGGTAAAAACGCGGCTATGGGCCGCGATGCCCCGCGATTCAAAATCGCAACAAAATATCACGTTTAGTGAATCTTGCCCTTGGAGCGCTAAGATGGCAGACGCTGTCAGCTTAAGACAGTGCTGGGTGCCCAGTCTATGAGTGCTGATTATAAATACACTGCTAGCAGCTGCTAACAAAAGTATTTATAAACATTGCTCAGCACTCATAGCCGGAGAGCAGTCCTAAGCTGCAAACCTCTGATGACATTGCTCATTTGCCTGATAGAAGGGGAAAGGCCCCCTCCTCCTCTATCCCCATCCAGACTAGGGCCCTGCCTCTCTTTGTTATGGGGCCTAAGTTGTTATACTTCTGCCTGTGCGATTACAAACTAACTTTATCAACACTCACTTTATCAAGCATAGGTAACCATTGGCTCTTCAGGTGTTGTAAAACTACAAGTACCAGCATGCCAGGTATTAGCTATGCCTGTGCTGATAGAATATGGTGGGAGTTGAAGTTTCACAAATCTGGACTGGCAAAACTTGCTTATGTCTACAGTATATTGATATAGTAATTAGTTACAACAAACTTCAGTGTCTTGGTATTGTCTCTCAGTTTATAAATCATAGTGCTCTTATTGTAATTATGAGGTAATTATTCACAGAGTACCGTTCTTATTATTGGATTTAAAGAAAAATCCAAAACAGCACTATATAAATATCCACATTATAGATATTATACTAGTGTTATTATTATAGCACAGGTTAATATTTGCATTTCTCTTGTGTATTTTAATGTGATTTCCTATATCTTACAGCTACCGAAAAATAATAAGATATTCTGTTTTTTTGTGCTATTGTATTCATTTGAGCCTTGTTTTTGTATTATTATTTGCTTTGTTGCTTCTTTCTCAGTAAATGGCATGTTGTCATGATGGGCCAATCAGCATCCATTATACTGTGTTCCCATGTACATTCACCATGCTTCAATGACAGTCCTGCATCTTTACCATGCTATTTAGTTTAAACATTGGTCAGTTTTTATTGTGCCCATTGAATTGTGTATCTTCATTAACCAACCTGCTTCAGGAGATATTAATCTCAGGTGACATTGATTTACCTGCATTCATTTCTTTAGCCTTCTGCTTCAGCTCCAGAGGTGTAAGGCGGTATTGATCTAAGCCATCTTCCCATCTGATCCTTTCTAAGACCTCAAGTTCTCCACCAACCAGCCAATTACCACTTTCCATTACCATCTGAAAGGGGGAAATGTTTAATTTATTTTTCACTAACCGCAAGCTACAACTTTCAGATTTATGATAAGTATAATTCTGGACACAGGTAAGACTTACTTTGACGTGAGGATGTTGAGCGCAGGTGGTCCCCCATACTCGAGCGCATCTCTCTTCCTTTCTGTGCTCATAGAACTCTGGATTCCGCAGAATGGCCACTTTTTTCCCCTCATATGACAAGGCAAAAGCTTTAGCGTCGCTAAGTCTTTCCTTGTCTTCCGCCATAACAGGCAGCACAATGGGAATGCTTAGGTTGATCACACCCCCTAGAAACACAATTTGATTTGTTTTGAGATGCGTGATTGAGATGCATGAGGAATACAGGCAGGGTTCTGTGTATGGCTCCACCATCTGCATGTTGGAGAGAAGGGGGGGGGGGTCATGCTCTCCTGTATGCTGTGTTGTGGATCACAAATTCTGCATGCCAGTCTCCGCAGCAGAGGCTAGCAGACGCACTTAAATATTAATGGCCAATTTTCATGGGAATACTGATAATAATGTTTTATTAGTAATAAGTAATTACATATAGCTCCTACATTCAGTTCTACTACAATATTGAAGACTGGTAGTCAGCTATATATATATATATATATATATATATATATATATATATATATATATATATCTATATATATATATATATATATTTGTTTGTTTAAAAA
>WWET01000421.1:253218-271343 GCA_011038615.1 Limnodynastes dumerilii
ACATTTGTTTGTTTAAAACAAAAATCCAATAACTAGTTTCTTGGTTGGAGATGAATTCCGTACAGAAAATGCCATTTCCAATATAGAGACAGCCAAAAGCTCATTTTCGTCTGTCTCTGTTTTAAAAATAACGCTAATTAAAGGATTTTATCAAAGAATGTATAAGTATGGCGACTTTATGCATACTTACCCATGCAATAATCGGAAACCGCCACCGCAGACCCGCTGCTCCAAACCCAACAGGTGAGTATTATAGTGGAGTCTATGGGGAGTTTTAGGGTTAGGAGTCTATGGGGAGTCTTAAGGTCAGGCTGCGGGGAGGGGAGTCTTAGGGTCAGGCTGCGGGGAGGGGAGTCTTAGGGTCAAGCTATGGTGAAGGGAGACTTAAGGTTAGGCTGTGAAGAGTCTTAGGGTTAGCGTAATGGAAGGGTAGGTTAGGGTTAGGGTAATGGAAGGGGAGGGTTAGGGTAAGAATTAGGATAAGGGTTAGGGTAGGATAATATTCACCTCTCGCCGCTGCACATTTGTCTTCGAGATTATTGATTGCTTGTCCTCGGCAGGCCAAAAGCAATCCAAGGCAGAGCCAATTCAAAATTGGCTGGTATAGAAAAGCCCTTTAGGAAAAGGGCCGTTCTTGCCGCCGACCCACAACCCATATAGGAGGCTAAGTTATATTAAAGGACTGTGCCTATATTGTATACTAAATTACATTAATATACTTAATACTTTTGTTGGGAATGCTGAAAAGGAATAAGGAAAGTTAACCACATAATACACAAAATCAATAAAACTCACAACTAAGCAGTAACATGTTTAGTGTGTAATTATATCAGTTATCTGTTTTATAACTATGCCGTTTCATTGCAGTGTCACATTGAAAGGTTGTGACATTAAAAAGTCAAGGAGTTGCATTTACCCCCATAGTTACACACTATAAATGTTATAATTAAATGATGCTTTATTTGGAGCACAAATGATTTTAATAAGGCATATATCTGCCATTAGGTGATGTGTTTAATGTCATTTTCTGCACTAAATTTTCACCCTATGTAAGATATAGCCCAGTAATAAATATTCAGCATACAACAGTACAGGGATGGTACGTTTATTGTAAGTACGTTGTCAATGGTAAGCTTGTATCTTGTAAAGTTATCTTTATTTTTAGCCCATCATGACTGTACCACCCCTGTAATGATGCACTTACCATTTGCATAATTAAAATGGCACATGGTGTTTAGTGATTGTCCATAATATTCACGTTTATTGCAGGTAGTTCTTGCCATTGTACAAGCATTAAGTGGGTTGCATTTATTTATGAAAATAAAGAGTTTTAAATTGTTATAAGTGTCAATCATTTATATAAATGCAATCCACTGGAATCCGTTGGTTGATGAACCATGGAATTACTGGCATTGCCATTACACATGGATCTCTGTGATTTAAGTGGCTGAACATGATTTCTTTTATAGTCTTGCAAAATAAGTAGACTCACCAAAAGACTTTGGAAATGATATATCTGAGTTATGCATGCCATCTAAAGAAAAGTACAGTTTTTAATAAATGACATAGCTACATACACTAATGACACTAATCAGCCACTAACTTGATTTAGTGTCAGTATAAATATAGTTGTCAGTAACAATTAAGCCTCTACTTTAAATGGCTCCAAGTGTGCCCTACATTCTTTATTAAAGTTTGTTATTTGCCTTTCTACATCTTACCTTTTTCTCCCCCTTCAGTGTAACCCCATCCTTTGTAAGCTGTTCCCCTTCTATATATACCCTGATCTCTGGTGCCAATATTCCAATATTTGTTATTATCTCAGTGTCCTGTATTACATTTTTCCATTATATTAAAATACAACCTGTTTGGTAATAGCTGCCTTTCTCTATGTTTTTAAATGTATTTCTGGTACACAATTGTGTATAGGACAGTTAATTGTCCAGAGCTATGGACTTCTTGCTGCACCCTATAAACAACAGAGGCCCGGATTCATACCCCCGGACGTAATTCACATACGTCCGTAATCTACCGATAATAGCTACTGCGCATGCGTAGTAACTATCTTACGTAATCTACGTATCGTTTTGTTTTGTAGATTGCATATACGTGGTCTTAAAGACTGCATATACGCAATCTATGTAACGAAACGATACGTAGATTACGTAATATCATTACTACGCATGCGTGGTAGCTATTATCGGTAAATTACGGACATATGTTCAATACGTCCGGGGGTATGAATCCGGGCCAGAATCTGAACAGATAATAAAAATAACTGAAGGGCCTTATTCAGAGATCCGTTTTCCCGGCCAGTTCCGTGTGTATATTTTGGTATGTTTCAATTGCGCATGCGTAGTAACTTTATTTACGCAATTGATGTTGATGATATGCGTGGAAGTGCCTAACAGACGGACATGTGAATCGCATGTGAATACAACCGTCCGGATATGTGATGGGAAAATACGCACAGGAGAATTTAAATAGAATTGGGGGAGGCATTTACATGAAGGAAAGTGGGCACGATTATCAAGATACGCACGAACGGAGGACATATACGCACGGACGGAGGACATATATACGCACGGAACTCCACACGGAAAGTTACAGCTGGTCTATGGAGGCCTAAGTCTCTGAGAGCACGGATTAGCAAGGGGGGTGACTGGGGTTTTTGTGGGTGTTCCTTGCTCCGTCCGTGCGTATATTTGAGAAGCGATCGGGACCGACACGGATCTCTGAATACGGCCCTGAATTTCTAGTGCACTGGATTCTGGGTAACATAAGTTTCAGAGCTTACATACAAAGGGAACTTTTATGTGGGTCAAAATGATCTCTGATCATAGGAAACTTATAATAATACTACACTAATTTCACGTGTTCTGCATCGTGGTACAATTACTAACAACCAATCAGCAAAGGTACTTTAGGAAGTTATTGGTAACTCTAATATTTGAGTTCATAACTCATATAGGACTGAAGGGCATTATGCATCCCCAGGGTCACAGGTAGCCCTCACAGACATCACCTGCTGAGCTCAGCTCCTTTCTATTTTGAGGTAAGATTTGTGTGTTATAGCGTTTAACAGTGGTTTTAGAAGCTTGGTATAGGTGTCACATTCTCTGACTAAATTATTAACATTTACTACCACGATTAACATTAATTAGCCCTTTAGATGGTTAGAGGGCAGCCACAGCATGTGTTCCCCTAAGTGTATCGCACTCCCCAGCAGTGTCACTCTGATAACTGCATGGAAAGCACCGCCAGAGGCTGTGTTTCTCCTGTTACAGATGTAGGCATTATACTGAATTTCACCTGTGTGAGAACCTAGATATAGCAGTGTCCACCTGTGTGAGATCCTAGATATAGCAGTGTCCACCTGAGTGAGATCCTAGATATAGCAGTGTCCACCTGTGTGAGAACCTAGATATAGCAGTGTCCACCTGAGTGAGATCCTAGATATAGCAGTGTCCACCTGAGTGAGATCCTAGATATAGCAGTGTCCACCTGAGTGAGATCCTAGATATAGCAGTGTCCACCTGAGTGAGATCCTAGATATAGCAGTGTCCACCTGAGTGAGATCCTAGATATAGCAGTGTCCACCTGAGTGAGATCCTAGATATAGCAGTGTCCACCTGAGTGAGATCCTAGATATAGCAGTGTCCACCTGAGTGAGATCCTAGATATAGCAGTGTCCACCTGAGTGAGATCCTAGATATAGCAGTGTCCACCTGAGTGAGATCCTAGATATAGCAGTGTCCACCTGAGTGAGATCCTAGATATAGCAGTGTCCACCTGAGTGAGATCCTAGATATAGCAGTGTCCACCTGAGTGAGATCCTAGATATAGCAGTGTCCACCTGAGTGAGATCCTAGATATAGCAGTGTCCACCTGAGTGAGATCCTAGATATAGCAGTGTCCACCTGAGTGAGATCCTAGATATAGCAGTGTCCACCTGAGTGAGATCCTAGATATAGCAGTGTCCACCTGAGTGAGATCCTAGATATAGCAGTGTCCACCTGAGTGAGATCCTAGATATAGCAGTGTCCACCTGAGTGAGATCCTAGATATAGCAGTGTCCACCTGAGTGAGATCCTAGATATAGCAGTGTCCACCTGAGTGAGATCCTAGATATAGCAGTGTCCACCTGAGTGAGATCCTAGATATAGCAGTGTCCACCTGAGTGAGATCCTAGATATAGCAGTGTCCACCTGAGTGAGATCCTAGATATAGCAGTGTCCACCTGAGTGAGATCCTAGATATAGCAGTGTCCACCTGAGTGAGATCCTAGATATAGCAGTGTCCACCTGAGTGAGATCCTAGATATAGCAGTGTCCACCTGAGTGAGATCCTAGATATAGCAGTGTCCACCTGAGTGAGATCCTAGATATAGCAGTGTCCACCTGAGTGAGATCCTAGATATAGCAGTGTCCACCTGAGTGAGATCCTAGATATAGCAGTGTCCACCTGAGTGAGATCCTAGATATAGCAGTGTCCACCTGAGTGAGATCCTAGATATAGCAGTGTCCACCTGAGTGAGATCCTAGATATAGCAGTGTCCACCTGAGTGAGATCCTAGATATAGCAGTGTCCACCTGAGTGAGATCCTAGATATAGCAGTGTCCACCTGAGTGAGATCCTAGATATAGCAGTGTCCACCTGAGTGAGATCCTAGATATAGCAGTGTCCACCTGAGTGAGATCCTAGATATAGCAGTGTCCACCTGAGTGAGATCCTAGATATAGCAGTGTCCACCTGAGTGAGATCCTAGATATAGCAGTGTCCACCTGAGTGAGATCCTAGATATAGCAGTGTCCACCTGAGTGAGATCCTAGATATAGCAGTGTCCACCTGAGTGAGATCCTAGATATAGCAGTGTCCACCTGAGTGAGATCCTAGATATAGCAGTGTCCACCTGAGTGAGATCCTAGATATAGCAGTGTCCACCTGAGTGAGATCCTAGATATAGCAGTGTCCACCTGAGTGAGATCCTAGATATAGCAGTGTCCACCTGAGTGAGATCCTAGATATAGCAGTGTCCACCTGAGTGAGATCCTAGATATAGCAGTGTCCACCTGAGTGAGATCCTAGATATAGCAGTGTCCACCTGAGTGAGATCCTAGATATAGCAGTGTCCACCTGAGTGAGATCCTAGATATAGCAGTGTCCACCTGAGTGAGATCCTAGATATAGCAGTGTCCACCTGAGTGAGATCCTAGATATAGCAGTGTCCACCTGAGTGAGATCCTAGATATAGCAGTGTCCACCTGAGTGAGATCCTAGATATAGCAGTGTCCACCTGAGTGAGATCCTAGATATAGCAGTGTCCACCTGAGTGAGATAATACAAAATACAAAAATATATATATATATAGTATATAGTAATACAAAAATAATTCTCATAACTTGTAAAGGCTGCACAGTCATAAAATCAGAACTGTATTATAGCCAGAACCCTCTTTAATCCTTCAAGGATATGAATATGGCCAACCTAGAACGATGCCTGTGGTAGAGCTATTCAAGGGACCATATTTGGGGTAAAAATAAATAAAATAAAAGAATATATATTTTTTATTACTTGGAATAGCTGCCAATACTCTTATTTCTTTGACTTGACTATATATTGCGTAAGAAGAGATTATTACCTTAGTAATCTCCACTGAAGGCAAATTGTTGGCTTCCTCTCGAGCCTGGCTGTACCTGTTCTCAGACACGAAGAGTTCATGGATTTCCTTTATAGCTCCTGATGGGACAATGGTCTAGACAGAACAAACAGATCACATACCTTCAATATAAATATGTAATCCCAAGTATTCAAGTACATAATTCATTGACTGACTACATCTGTAACATTAGCAACAAAGGGGCTGATTCAGAGATACGATTTTCACGCAACTTAGGAGCGTATATTTAGGATCTTAGAAAAATTGCATCAATGCGCATGCGTAGTAATAGTGCAACGCCGTCTACGTAGAGGTTAGGAGCGCAAATCCGCTAAGAGCGTATCTTTGAATCGATCGCAAGCGCTTAAGATCTTAAGTGCTGCGAAAGTTTAAGATCTGAAGGATGTGCATGAAAATGGGCGGGGGGAGGCAGGGAAATGAGGGAAAGTGGGCGCGGGCTGACACTTAGGATCTTATCGCAAATAAACTACTTCCCTTAAGATCCCAAATGACAGCGTATAGTTAAGGCAAGTCAATGGTGGTCTAACTTTAAGATCCGCCGCTGTTTGCAAGGGGAGTGACTGTTTATGCAGTGGGCTGGAACCTGCTAAGATCTTAAATAAGGTGCATATATTTGCGATCTTTTCGCAATCGCATCTCTGAATCACCCCCAAAATGTCCACATTAATTACAGTTAAAGTGATAGTTCAAATGTATTTATATGGCATATAGCAAGAATCCAGTTGTTTATTGCAGCTACACATAACCACCAGATTCAATCAAAATAAGCTATGATGCAGGTTACCATAGTAACAGATCTGGTCTTAACTTGTAGATATTACTTCCACTTTTACTTTTGTCACTAGTTCCAATCCAAAACCAATCTCGGCTGTAAGTACTAATGATGATGATACAAATGATGACAATGCATAATAGAACAGGACGGACATTGTAATAACTGTGAAGTTTGTTGCAGCTGTTTATGTTTTATCAACGCTACAAAGAAACTTGGAATTTAGATTTTTTGGAGATCTATTTAAAATATACTTTTCTTTTTTAGGCTATGATGCATTTACTGTATTCAAATCATATTGACATTTATATACTGATTAGAATGAATAAATTAATATTTTATTACCCTGAATCAGAGAAGCGGGACGTTAGATTAAACCATTCCCTTAATAATAATCTATGTACAGGGATTGTTGTTGTACAGCTTGGTTTAATAAGTAGCTGAACATATTTGGCCCAATTCTGAGATACATTCCAGACGCAGCTTCACGTATCTAATTATCCACTGAACGCTTGCTAGAAAATAGAGCGCATTATATGGCTGCAGTCGTGATTTAGTAACTATATGGTAAAAGTCTTATAAAAGTAAGGGGGTAATAATGGCAGTTTTTAATATGAAGGTAATTTTATTTCACAATAAGATCAATAATGTATATAACAAAAAGACATGTATGCCATGGTAAATGATTATATGTACATGCATAGAAAGAGAGTAGTTATGTGCTACTTAAACCGCATTCACATTGCACCAAAAACCCGGGTTATTGCCGTAGCAAGCCATGATGACCCAGGTCGAGGCACAGTGTAAAAGGGTCCCACTGCCTCTAACCAGATCTAATGACCCAGGAATTGGACACAGGTGAAAAGAAGGATTATTCCCAGGTTCCACCCAGGCAGCATGCAGTTTGAAAGGTGCGACCTGGGTTTTTCAATCCGGATCGCACGGAAAGTACTTGATTGGGGTAATTTGTTTACTATTGTCCTGCCATTAAGTGTTGCCAGGGCAATAACAAACAAAAAACACAGTGTGATGACACACTACTGGCAGGGCAGACCTGGGTCCCGGAATTTCCCGTGTCTACCCTGCAGTATGAACAGGATCATCCCAGGGTCTGATGATCTGTTGACATGACAAAATCTGGGGTCGTTGGACGGAACGTTGCCGGGGCTGCAATGTGACAGCAGTATTAGAGAGTCAGCTCTGCTATGTATCTGTACTATATTATAGTCTTCTCTTACACGGTCCTGCAATAGCTCCACAATCTGCTGGATACATTCATTTACACTGTGAAGATTTGTCTTCAGCACAAGGTCAGAGGCATCTGGTTTCTCATATCCAGAATCGATTCCAGTGAACCCTACAAATACATGAATTACAATTACATGAATTACAAATACATGAATTACAAATACATGAATTACAAATACATGAATTACAAATACATGGTAAAAGGAAACTTCTATTCAGTCTGGTAAAATGCAACCTCTTTACAGGGAGTATCCGCACTTTGGACAGAAGTCACACACACACCCGCATTTGTCCAACATTGTGCCATTGGTGATTCGTCATTTTTAGGCTAGTCATAAAACCAAATCATCCAATGTAACCTTTGTTATCATTACAAATCAAGATCATGGGATCGTGCATACTCTTGCATTATGGTTCCAAATAGTCTAGAATTATACGAATGGCCTGATAATGGCATGTGACTACCTAGCTTGAGACCAGATATATTAAGGTGGACTGTACACAAGTTTGATATAATGCAATCTGAATTCTACTGACTACAAACTCTGTGATATATCCAGCGATTGTCATCAAGGACATCACTTACACACGCTACACAAACATTTCCCTTATCTCCCCACTGCCCTGCTCTGATCCCCACTGCCCTGCTCTCATCCCATTGGCGGTTGCATTGTCATGGAATTCTGAATAATCCAATTATTGGGTTGGAGCATTTTTGAATAGGTTGTCAGCATTGTAAGAAATGCAACACAGTACACAATAATTGTCTACAGCCAGCATCACCCATTTAACCTCTAATGTGTAACCAGATCTAACCATTACTGTAAATTCTTAACCATGTGGTAAATATTTTTTAAGATTTATTTGGACAGAACATTATTTTGTTTATAGTTGTTTATAATTGTTTAAGTTTATATAATCTACTACAAATGATTCAAGATGCCAGACGGAGGAGCACTGCTGATATTAAGTAGAACACTGCATGATTAACATGATATATTGGGCTGGATCCAGACTTAAGTGCTTGAAATTAGTTACTCCTGGGCTAAACCATGTTGATTGCAGGGGGAGTCATATTTCATCTGTTGCAAACAGTATTAGAGTTGAGAGGTGATGTTTCCTATCCCAAGTCTAAATAACAGTGTGATAGTAAAGCTGGTCAGTATCTGTGTGCAGTGAGCAATTCAAAGAAATATCCCTGCATGCAAAGAATACAATTAACTTGACTCCCCCTGTAATCAACATGGTTTAGGCTCATGGCCCAGGAGTAACTAATTTCAAGCACTTACTTAAGTCTGGATCCAGCCCATTGCCTCTGCTTACCTTTGATTTCTCCAGCTCTGGCTTTCTTGTATAAACCCTTCACATCTCTACTTTCACAGATATCTAAGGGAGCATCAACAAAGATCTCAAAAAACGGCAGCCCAGCGATCTCATGTATTTTACGAGCCTCTTGACGATCCTAAATCAGAAAAAAAAAATGGCCTCTATTACAAATATATAACTGAAGAACAGACCAAAGAGTAAATGAGTGGATACCATTGAGCTCCTAATTGCTATTGAACATTGCAGTTTCTCAGCATAAACGCCTGCTAAAGATAAGATATCAACTGATGCATGAGTCTCATCAGGCAGTGGAGATAATCCAGTAACGTGTTTGTTTCACTGAGATTTGTCATATCAGCCTAACAGATGTGTGTTCATGTGGCTGAATACGAATTCCAACTACGGTGGAACATTAACAGCAACTGGATTAACAAATCAATAGTGGTTCAGCGATAGTGACAGTACCAACAGTTTAAATACTAAAATTAATGCCAGTCTGAGAGAAGATTTATGCTTTTTGTCGCATATACATCCAGTGCCCTTCCACTATGGATGCCGATCCTCTGGATCCTCATCCATACTGCTTATAGTGGAGCGGGATGCGGCAATCACGTATGTCTGTGATAGGGGGATAGACTGAAATGATACAGTAAGGCCATGTTAAGCCCCTTAAGTTCATACCAGACTTTTAAGGCAGGGTCCACAGTGTACGAAGTGCAGAGGGGAAGTCTGCATCCAGTCATGCAAAGTCATGCATCCAGTCATGCAAAGTCAATTCCTGCTGTTAGTGTAAGGTAGGTATGCTTAAGCTACGGTATTCCAGGTGATGCTTTCCTGGGTATAAGCTATGCCTATACGGTGGAGCATGCTGCTAGTGCAGATTTACTATGCCTGCGCTAAATACTTGCCTTCAGCCCAAATAGGATAGTACAGCATTATAGAAAGTCAAACAAGAAAAACAGCAATCTAATTGCATAGAATTACTGGAATATAGAGATTAATATATTCCTTGGATTGGGAGACATCTGGTGTCACAGTTCATACTCCTTAGCAGTAGGAATTAGCAGGCTACATCCTAGACACTACAGGGAATATTTTCTTTTAGTGTAATAGCCATGACAGGTTTCTTACCTTAGCATAAGGAGAAATGAAGCTGGTGATGCAGACCAGACCTGCATCTGCAAAGAGCTTGGCGACCTCTGCAATACGGCGGATATTTTCCTCTCTGTCTTCAGAGGTGAATCCCAGGTTTTTGTTTAGCCCATGACGAATGTTGTCCCCATCCAGAGAGTAGCAAGGAATGGCGTGACTCATCAGGTACTCTTCCAGAGCAAAACCGAGAGTCGTTTTCCCAGCTCCCGACAAACCTGTGATGGACAAATCATGAGCATTGTGCTAAGCACATACAATCCTCAGGTTATTCATTATGGAAATGGAAATAAAAGATCAGGATACTCTTATATTATATGGATATAATGTACAGAGTGCAGGATAACTGGGCTTTAACACTTGCTAGAAAGCAGCAGCAGACATTAGAATAGGGTGGTTAGTCATAGCACAAGGAATGTCTGTCAGTCACAGACTCCACAATAATGACCAGGAACCAATCAGAATGACTCCTGGACATGTGATCACTGTGCTTACTTACTTGTTTAACAGATGTCTATAATTTATTTTTAGACCTTTATCATTGTTCATAAATGAATTCTTAATCTCTCTCTTATCTCATGTTAAATACTAATAGAGGAAAAAGGTGAAAAAGAGAGGAGACTCATATTAATGAGGTGCACAATGTGAACCCAGTGCAATTTTCATAATTTTCAATTTTCATAAAAGAAAAATAATTTCTGAGATGACCTCAATCAATGGTCAAACTAGGGTATGAGATTTCTATGTCCTAATGATCTGGTGTTATAGATAATGGCCCAGATCCAGAACAACGCTTCGGAGCGAATTTACGTGTGGCAGAGACGTAAAATCGCTTTTGGTAAGTACTGCGCATGCGCACCATAGAAAATACGCTCCATAACGTAGCGTAATTGTGAACGTATGGGCCATTCACGTATGTGTCATGTAAATACTTACGTGTGGGTGTGCCAATTTTACGCGTGTCCAAAATACGTCTGAAATACGTGAAGTAGGCGGGGGGTGGTATTTAAAGTGTACAGCATGGGCGTGCTTAGTTTGTATTTAAAATGTACAGTATGGGCGTGCTTAGCTGCGTAAATTCGAGTTGCCCATACGTACGTGTGCGGATCACATCGGTTACGTTGGCAAAAGTTAAGGTAGGGTTTGGAAAGCGTATTTTGAAAAATACGTACGTTCAAGGTGTGTTTCTAGGGGAGTGTATAGGAGGTACGCACGCAAAAATACGCTACGCGAATAAACGTACGGCAAACGTAGTTCTGGATCTACCCCAATAACTGCTGATCACACAATAAATTTCAAAAAGACTCAAATGAATCAAATAGAATTCTTATGTGCTGCTAAAACAAATACAACATTGATATATTGTGTTGTTGAGTGTTCAATCAAGGATAACCCAACATTATTGTGAACCATTAGCATAAACATCGATATATGCAATTAAGGAGAATCCAACATTATTGTAATCATGAACATAAACATCGACATAAATTAGGTGTGAATTAGGTCAAGAGTGTTTGACTATTATTGTGATTTATAAACAGGTATTGTTACCACATATGCACGTTGCTTCCTATATCCCTAAGTCATATTTAGTTTCTGGTTTATTTTATTCTTTACTTTCGCCACACATTGTTTTTATATACATGTTTTTGCCAATAAAAGTTATGTTTTATGATAACTGAGGAGGATTTATGTTTCCTATATGCAGTGTGACAGCACACACCTTTGCTTTTTGGACTGCCTACCTACTGATCATGTGATATACTCATAACAAGGTTGTATATATATTTTTCCCAGTACCATGCTTTTTTGAATTTTTAGTCCTAGTTCTGTGATTGCTTATGTCGATGTTTATGTTCATGATTACAATAATGTTGGATTCTCCTTGATTGCATATATTGATGTTTATGCTAATGGTTCACAATAATGTGAACACAATAATCTTCTCTCTTTTTCCTGTATTAAGTACAAAAAAGAAAAGAAAAAAATAGCACAGACAGTTTCCACTAAAAAGGAAAATGTTATAGATTACCCAAAATAGGTAAAATATGTCACAGTAATTCAAAATAGGAGGGTGCTACTATATGGCCATTAGACATACAGTAGGGTTAGGGTGCCAATTATTAGCTCCCAGGAAAAAGCGCCATAGTTAGTAGTGCACACCTCCTTAAAACATAACTTTTAATATTAAATTTAAAATAGATGAAAAAATATTTTAAAAAAGCGCCAAGTGAAAAATATAAATAGCATCAATGCACTAATATTATATTAAATTGATCGCCATAATGAGAAAAATAGTTAGGGCAATTTAGCAATAATAATGTCAAAAAATGACTGTTCTTTGTACACAAGTACAACTAGCAATCCCACACATGCCGCAGAGTCAATGGTGCGAGCCGTCACCCAGCCGTATAAAGGTAAACAAAAGGCAATGTGAACAGCTGATAAGCCCTGATACTCTGTCCCTATACCAAAAAATAACAAAGCAAAATAATAAAGCCGCCTCACAGCGGTACTTCACTCCCAGGGGAGCCCTAATGAGCCCTACTTAGGAAAATAAGGTGGTAACGATCTTACCAACTTAAGCAATGTGGACAGGTCTGGTCTGGAGACGGCTCGCAGCAGAGACTCGACTGCATGCACGTGGGTCAGCTAACGCGCGTTTCACCTATGGCTTTGTCAAGGCTTTCCTGTATTAGCATTATATGTTGTACTCTGGAGGTAGCACCCCTATAATATAGGGCTATGTGAATACAACCTGTTATACTGATCTTATATATTTCTTTGTGAACTTGTGCAGTAGAAATCATCTCTCTTCCCCTTTTATCATTCTGATATACTCATGTTAAATACGTAAGATTTCTGCGATCTGTTTAGTGATCATGAACTCGATCCTAAGATCCAATGGGTGTGGGTTGGCAGTGAGAAAGGCCCTTTTGCGTATAGGATGTTTTCTTCTAATGTTTTCTATAGTCCTTTTCAAACCGGCTCTACAATCGATTGCTCCTGCCCCACCGAGGACAAGCAAATGAACATCCCCAGAACGAATCCGCAGCAGGGAGTAGTGAATATTGATTCTACCCCAACCCTTATCCTAATCCTCACCCTAACCCTTCCCTTCCATTACCCTAACCCTAACTCTTTCTTCCCCGCAGCCTAACCTTAAAACTCCCCTTACTGCAGCCTAACCCTAAGACTCTTGTACACTAACCTCTTGTCCAGTGCAGCGAGTTTGCGGTGGGTGTGCGGCATTTGTTCAGATGGGTGCGCCAGGTTTCGGAAAGCCAATGAATGGGTAAGTATGCCGAAAAAGAAATTTTGAATACTTATCCTTTCATAAGGCAAACCTTCTAATTAGAGGTATTTTCAAAATATAGACAGCTGAATTTGAGCTTTGGGCTGTCTGTATTTCGGAAATATAATTATCATGGCGTCCTGATCCAATATTGTTGCATTTAGAGATTCACTACTGGCTCCACACTGTATCAGTGCATCCAAGCTAGCTCTTAAGCAGCTACTCCCATTGCTTGCATGGACTTCCAACAGCAGGACCCTGGCTGCAGTTTTCTAAACCGTTAGCGGTGAAAATGGTGAAAGACTGGAAGTTTGCCCTATGAATCCCTGCCTATGTTGTACACTGTAATACTAAACTCATCCCACTTGTGAGCACAACCATGAGGTAAGGTTGCCTGTTCAATAGTCTGTGCATGAGAGGTGTGGGGCCTCTCTCTCGCACACAAAATGCTGGATACACCTTGGAATAAGGCGGCCTAAATCCACTCCTAAGTTAGAAAGGCTGTAAAATGGCGGCATCATTTTTTTTATGGCAAAGAATTGTAAAATAGTCACATATAGAACTTATAGCAAAATGGTGCTACATTTGGAACACATTACCTATTGCTTACACTAACAAGATGCCCTTACCTGTTAACCAAACCGTGCAGCCGCGGAATCCCCCTCTGGTGCCTACGATTTGGCCTCTCTTGTTTCTGCTCACATGGTGGGACTGATATACCACATTTGTGGACTTTGTGAGGCCCTGTTTGAAAGAAAGACAGAGATCACTTATATACTGTCATTGATTTATAGAGTATAACAGAACAGCGTCGTTACTTATATTTACAACAATCAGTTAATACCAACTATCTGTGACCACACATAAACCAGAAAATGCTGTTTTATCACGTGTCCATTAATGACAATACTTATGATGAAGAATGAGTCCCCATGGTAAGGTAAGACAGATATTTTATTTACTTTATTCCTAAATACATTTTTTACTTATGCAACTGTTTAATAATTCCCATCAGTTTCTTCAATTTTATTTTAGCAGATCATTAACCTACTTGTTTGTTTTGCAAAACGAGATTCCTGAACATAAAAACTGATATGACCTTAAGTATACTGTGAACTGTGCTTCTCTTTATCTCACATTCCAGAAGATTATCATAATTGATATACAGGTTTCCTTGTCAGGTCTTCCTGCTTAAAACCATTGGAAGAGAATATAAACCACACTAGTTAATAATATAAATTGTCCATATTTCACTAAGGGCCAAATTTACTAAGCTGCAGGAATGGAGAAGTGGAGATGTTGCCCATAGCAACCAATCAGATTCTACCTGACATTTTCTAGTATGTAAAAGGAAAGTGAGAGCTAGGGGCCAGATCCAGAACTACGCATTTGAACGCACTGCGCATGCGCACCACAGAAAATACGCACATTCACGTAGCGTATTTTAGAACGTATGGGTGATTCACGTATGTCACACGAAAATACTTACGTTTGGGCGTGACAAATTTACGTTAGTGAACAATACATGGGTTTTATGTGAAGTAGGCGGGGGGTGGTATTTAAAGTGTACAGTATGGGCGTGCTAAGCTGCGTACGTTCGTGTAGTCAGTACGTCCGTTAGCGGACGTATGCTGTTACGTTAGGAAAAGTTAAGGTAGTGTTTGGGTCGCGTAATTTGACAAAATACGTCCGTGCAAGGGGTGTGCCGTGGGGAGTGTAGCGAACTTACGTGTACGAAAATACGCACCGCGAATATACGTACGCACACACGTAGTTCTGGATCTACCCCTAGGTTCTGATTGGTTGCTAATGGCAACCTTTCCCTTTCTCGCAGCTTACTTAATCTGGCCCTTAGAATGTAAACAATCTTTTGCTAATTGCAACTAATTAAATAATGATTCCTAGGTATATTTTATAACAGTTATATTTTAATAGAGCAGCACTAATTATCAATACACACCTTTCTCAAACCCCACTGCTGCAGTTCCAGGTTGTTTTGGGTAAAAGTGTTGGATTCTGGGAAGCCTAATGCTTTAGATCCAGTTACATCCATATTTTTTGTGCCATATTTTTCATTAGGGATGGCACTTTGGTGGAGTTGGCCAGACTCAGTGACAAGTAGATAGAATGACAAGGGGAGCAACTATATTATATATCCATGTTCTTTTCCGGAGGTTTCTGATTATATCATTGTCTTTCATTTTGGAATACTTTTACCCTAACAAAACCCATGGAAGTCCCTTCCCCTTTGTAAATGGAATTTGCTTTAAAAATATAGGTTGGAGGTGTAATCTGATCCCATGAGGTCAAAGAAGCACCATTGTTAATTTATGGTGGACTAACAGACTATAGCGTATAGTCCAATCACAGATGACCTGTTTTCTTGCATTGTGTGACCTAAGGCACAGATAACTCGATGATTTTACAATGGAAGCATTTGGACATTGTACAAGGCTTTGATTTTGATTAATATTTTAAAAACCCTCCTTATGACATGATTGACTTTAGCTTTTGAATTTACCAATGAAACAGAGGAATTCTAACTAACAGGAAACTGATTACAGCTTTTCAGAAGTTCATTGACAAGGAAATTATCATAGATGATAAATTCTGTATGATATACAAAGGTTAATGATTAGTTACAGATATATAAAATAAATCTGTGATATTACAGAAGGTATCTTTTTTTTTTTCTATACTTAGCAGAATTCTTTTATGTAAACATATAAAAAGGACATGCCCATGATCAGTAACAGTAAAAAGAACAATATATATTAATATATTATTAATATTATTATAGTTTATTTATAAGGTTCTACAAGGTATCCGCAGCGCCGTACAGAGGCAATAGGAAAGCCAGTAGTTACATATACAATACAATAATTAATACAAGGTATAAACTCATAGAATAAGGAATACAATAAAGGTATAATGCAAAAATAAGATACAGTACAAAAATAGCAGAACAATATATATTGAAAATAAAGATGCTGGATATGTGTGTAGGAGCAGATGAATAAGGAGAGAGATAGACAGTAGAGAGAAAAAGGTGAGAAGAGATGATGACAGGGTAGAGGGATGATGATAGGAGGAAGGAGGACCCTGCTCATAAGTGAGAGAGGGCAAATAAACAGGAGAAACAATGATGTGGATGGGGAGGGCAGGTAAGATTAGGTGGAGGAAGGGTAGGTAAACCTGAAGAAGTGGGTTTTAAGGGAGCGTTTGGATTGGAGGGTGCTGGCTTGCCTGATAGGAAGTGGTATAGGTATAGGACTGCCTCCCGCACGCTCCTTCCCCACCTGTGTCCTATCCTTATCCCCTCTTTTCTTTTATCTATTGAAGTCTTCTTCTGTGACCTCTTGGCTCCTCCTCAGCATTTGCTGCCTGCCTCTCAGGTAAGTATAATATTTCACTCCCAACAGCTTAAGCTGATGTGTTGGGAAGGAAGAGCCAAGTGGGGTATAGCAAGTCCATATGACTGAAATTCCAGCATTTCTTGGTCTGTATTCGTTACTTGTTTTTCTAAAGGTTCATGCTTTTTGAGTTTGTTAATAAAGGATTGCAGCCAAGCTAATGCTTCCAGGAAAGTGAAGCAAAAACCCCACGTAACACATTTACTTATCATTTGCTAAATTCATTGCGACAGCTCACTAAGGAAATGCTGCAAACTACCAGAACTTATTATCAGAAACCAGTTTTAAAACATTTTAAATCTGTACATATTTTTATTTACCTGAAATAAAAGCAGAGAGGTGGAAATGATGAACTGGAGACAATCAACCTACATATTCCATTAAATATAACATGACAAGAACATAATACAGCAAGGTCACACCTAGTGTTTACTTTAATGCTTAAGGGTTAACAAACTCTTAAAGCTTTATTTACTCAGCATGAAAGACAGAATAGGCAGTTTCCAATATCTACTTGGCTAACTTACATGTTATACAACAGGATGAACTCCAGAAGAACGCTAATGCCACTAGAGGCAAATGTTACTCCCTAATACATGTTCTGACAATTACATGATTACTGCTAAAATATTCATAGATAGAACGTTTAGAAATGTTTCACCTCAGTACAAAAAAAAAATAATATCATACTGCCTAAGCTACCAGGGAGGAATAGATTCTGAGGGCCAGATTTGCTAAGCTGCGGGTTTGGAAAAGTGGAGATGTTTCCCATAACCAATCAGATTGGTTTCTATGGGCAACATCTCCACTTTTCCAAACCTGCAGCTTAGTAAATCTGAATTGTTTCCGTTCCTATTTTCCTCTTTCTGTTCTGTTTTCCTATTCTGGTTCCTGTTTCCCTCTTCCTGTTTTCCCATTATTGTTTTACTCTTCCTGTTCTGTTTTCCCTCTTCCTATTTTCTGCTTCCTACTTTCCTCTTCCTTTTCCTGTTTTCCTCTTCCTGTTTTTCTGTTCCTATTTCCTCTTCCTGTTCTGTTTGCCTCCTTCTGTTCTGTTTTTCCTTTACTGTTTACTCTTCCTATTCTGTCTTCCCGTTCCTCTTTTTCTTGTTCTTTATTTTGTTTTCTTCTTCCTTTTTCCTCTTCCTGTTCCTTTTTTCATCTTCTTGTTCTGTTTTCCTATTCTGGTTACTGTTTTCTCTTCCTCTTCTTGTTTTCCTGTTCTGTTTTCCCATTCCTTTC
>WWET01000421.1:283087-303699 GCA_011038615.1 Limnodynastes dumerilii
TAGAAAGAGTGTGTGCAGTGACATGATCCTGTCAGCAGATACAGACTGTACAAGAGCATATTACTGACTCAGTGTTGTATTTGCACACTTGGTTTGCTGTAGGATTTTATATCTTGTAAAGAGTTGGATCTGTAGGGAATTGGACCAGTGTGTACCCAGCTTTGGAGTACATAAGAGATCTGTGGGAACCAGGTTGTGTTGAGCCTAGGTGAGTTGGAGAGGTAATGCTTAAGTTTTGAGCTATAGGATAACAAAATGAATATTACCAGGATTTAGGATTTGTTATGACAAATTTAGCTGTTTTCAATGATGCATTGCATTAACAGTGGATAGGTGAGGAATAGTCATTATGGGAGGAGTAGTGAGTCACACCCCTGTTATTCTGGCACTTCATAAATGTAAGGGTGTAGTTTTTTCCTTAGCATAGATTGACATGGACATTATTATTGTATAAACACAAATGTAATTCATGGTCCTACTGCTTACACACACACACAAACACAATGTGACACACACTCCATCATATGAAAGAACATGCGACAAGGCACACATACAGCATACAATCAAGCTGACAAAATGAGGTGAAGAAAAGAAGATTGTATATCGGACCTATGTATTGCATCAGACAGTGCAGGTAGGTCTGCAATATATAGGTAAGTGTTAATCTCACATGCCATAAGCCCTACACATATTGGGTACTTATATATACTTTGTGTATGGGGAATAAGAGAACACAGGAATATGAAATACAAAGCACACTGTACTAGTTTATAAAACTAGTACAATGTATAATACAGCACAGTATAATTGTATAAATGTCACACCTATAAAGAGTTGCCATTTTTAGTGTGGACAGTGCTTTTATAACATCTTAAGAGTGATGTTATTTCCACAACTACATTCCAGCATTCAAATCTTATTTTACTCATAGGTCAAAAATCCAACAAAAATCAATGTTTCCTGTTGCATACAAATAACACACTGTTCTAAAGTACATTGTTTAAAGCAATTAGTTTGTCAGACATACTAAGTTTGTGCCTACCCATGTTAGAAACCATGTGTCAAGATAAGTCAAAGGAAATGGTTTCATCTACATCTGCTGAGCAGACTGCTTACAACTCCCATAATGCTGATCTTGGTCAAATAAATTTTGCATCTCTCAAGCTTGAAATGATTGACTAATGCAATAAATATATTTTGTTTATTTTTTTTATTGCAATAACAGGTCCATATATATTGCTGAACTGCAGCACTGTTTCTAATGTTTACAAAATGCAATTTTTTTTTACAACTTTTCCATACAAGAAACAAAAGTTTCAAGCTGTTTTCTGATGAGCCATGTAACTTTTTTGCTTCGCTTATTTAATGACATCACTGGGAGTCGCTACTGAGGCTACAATAAACTTTGTGTGTGTATTGGGAATGCTAGTTAACCTTTTCATGGCTAGGGCTTTTATGTAGGTAAAAGACAGACCATTTTATATATGGTTAATCCATTGTCCAGTGTTAAATGACCATTAAAGTAAAAATAACAATTAAGAGTTATAAATCACCTGTTCATTTGTAAGTCTATTTTAGATGGTCAGCAAATAGTTTACAAATGCAAAACAAATGAATAAATAATAACATTTGTCAATCAGATGCATATGTGGTCTGGTTACCGGTGGCTACGCTGTGTGGGACGGTTATGTGCACAGTTTACATGAAAAACAGCTCTGTGCACTTGGCAACAGTTCATAGGCGTATTTATAATGGGTGCAGAGTGTGCAGTGCACACGGGCCCCTCAGAACAGGGGGCCCTGTGGCATTCATCCTGCACCCAGGGTTGGCAGAGGAACGGGTGCCATTCAGCATCTTCCTGAGGGAAGAAATAGCTGCCGAATGAGCCCCACTTGCCCTGCGGTGGGACTGCCCCTATTCACGGGCCAATAAAGGGGCAGGGCTTACAACACCATTAGGCTCTGTCCCTTTTGAGGTCCGCGAATTGGGACAGTCCTGTCTCAGATGGGGGGGGGGGCATGCACAAATCCTGCACAAGGGCCCCCTCACTTCTTAAAATTCCCCTGCAACAGTTTCATAAATTTAATGGTGCACTCATGATACAAGGAAAACAGGGGAGAACAATTGTTATCAGGTAAAACAAAAAATCCTCCAATAAGAATTGATAAGGCTGCAGTACTCATACGTGGGGTGCCAAGCGCTGTTTTAAGCTGTCAGCCTCTGACAGCTTGCTTATAGTGCTGGCCCCATAGCCAGGACCGCCTTCAGAATTTGTGGGGCCCGGGAACACACCACCGGTGCCCCGTCCACTATGTGACATCATCAGTGACGTCACGTGGACAGGGCCCCGCAGACCTGCGTTTCCATCTGGCTGGTGCGCAGGGAATTTCCTCCCTGCACATTGGCCCTGTAATGATGGTGGGCCCCCATCAGCTGTGGGCCCGGGACAGTAACCCAGCTGTCCCCACCGATGACAGCCCTGCCCATAACAGCTGCAACCCTTGCATCCTCTGTAGTTACCCCCCTTCAATCTGACCCTATTTTGTTTAGTGTTGCAATCTTATAATATATAATAATTCTCTAAGACCGGCTTTATTCTTTGTACTAAACTAATCTTTTGTAAGTATTTTTCTTTAATTTGCTGCTGCTGTGTAGTTACCAGTATTGCTTCTGTTCATTGCCAAGTATGATGTCTGAAAGACAGGCAGTGTTCCTGTGTCCCTTTCTGACATTTCTCTAAGACCCACCTTGTATGAAAGCTCCCATTTATACAAGGAGAAGCTCATACAACTCCACTATACATGGAACTGTTACTAGCAGATTCATAGTAATAGATGCCAAGTTCCATATTCCAATATAAATTATTATTAAATACTTAAAATACTAATATGCTTGACACAAGAACAAATTTAATTAAAAAATATATAAAAAAAGATGATGAAAACAAAAAATTATTGTAACTTCAATTCCAGTAAATTTAATGACTCCCCCTGAAATCCTTCCTCTCTTATGTTCAATCTCTGAATCAGATCCACAGTTACCATCTCAATTACCAAATTCAAGGCTTCAATCACAAAAAGGAAAGTCCAACGCCTATGCTTCTAATCCACCATTCGGACTCATTGCTGCCAGTCCATTGGCACAAGAAATCAATACGTTTGCTCAATGGTCAATCAATATTGCCAGTGCCCACATGATTTCCTGTCCCTAAAGGCCAGATTACAGCAAAAGAATATTTGTTTCTACTAAAATCTGTACAATTACCCCAAAAACATATAGGACAGCACAATATCTAAATATTACTTTTAATAATTCATTAACAGCTTTTTTTTATCCAGCTGATAAAATATCTTAATTGATTAACAAATCAAATATTTTGATTTGAATTTTTTTTCTTTTCTCACATTTGCCTCTGGTTTATTAGGGTCCAAGTATGCTTAATCAACATTGGCTAAGTGAAAGTGATTAAACTTTACCAATGACTTAAGAAGTTAGCAGGAATAACTCATTCCAGTGACATCATACAACCTAGAGATAAGCTGGACTCCTATTTTATTTTTAATCACATCAACAAGAATCCGTCAGTTCTTAGAGACAAGGAGCCATCAGGTCCTAGAGACAAGGAGCCATCACGTCCTAGAGACAAGGAGCCATCACGTCCTAGACACAAGGGGCCTGATCCAGACCTACGCTCGTGTGCATTTTCACAATGGTCATAAGCATAAAAACAGCCATTTGTACTTACTGCGCATCCGCGGGGCAGATGTTACGCTCATCTTACGCTCAGAAATTCTGAGCGTATGGGCCTTGAGTGTACCACCCTCGTAACTACGGTCGAGGGGGCGTGCCTAGCATACGATTTTCGTAAATACGCACTGAGGGATGGTTGAGGCATTTAAATCATACAGTATGGGCATGCTAAGCATCATAACTACGCAAGGAGCTTACGGACGCCCGCGGTTACGATCAGAAAAGTTAGGGTAGGGTTTGCTGGGCGCAAGACGGCAAAAGTAAGTACGACAAAGGGGAGTGCCTAAGGAAGTGATTCGTAGGTATGCTGGCATAAATACGCTACGCGCATGAGCTGGCTCAGGCCCAAGGAGCCATCGGGCTCTAGAGACAAAGAGCCATCAGGTCCTAGAGTGGAGTTGGAAAATACGCTCCTCCCGTATTGTCAGATATGTTAGTTAAAGATCGTAAACTATAATTTCTTACTTTATGATTATTGAGAATGGGGCTCAGTCCTAAGCAGTAAGGATATATCTCAGAGGTGAAGACACCTGAAGCATACGGGTGCAGGTCCCCTTAGCAAACGGCCCAATTTTGAAAGTGCCTCAAAGAGGCATAGCAATTGATCCCTGGAGCACTGAACACAGTGCTCCGAAAGGTAAGGCTTCCCTACTCCCTTACCCTAACCCTAAGTCACCCCCCACAGCCTAACGCTAATTCCCCCCTCCCGCAGCCTAACCCTAAGTCACCCCCCTGCAGCCTAACCCTAAGTCACCCCCCTGCAGCCTAACCCTAAGTCCACGGAGAGGGTGACTCACCTCTCCGGTGGTCTGGTCCGGCGGCGGCGCTGTTTTCTGAAAATGAACGGGTGAGTATGCGAAACGCATAATCACCCATTCATAAAAAAAATTCTGCGGTGTTACAAATTCGAAATAGGGACAGCCGAAAAGACACTTTCGGCTGTCCCTATTTCGCAATCTTTAACATCGCAGCAGGGACTCGCAACGGAAGCATGCAATATATATTCCTCCATTTATCAATATAAACATGGAAACCTTTAAACCATGCCTATCTTTCTAAACTGAAACCTAGAATTATAAAACAGAACACTGAGCACATGACACTATGGAATTTGCGCTTTGTACTTACAATTTTGCGCCACAATATAAGGGACACACTATGCGTAACCCCAGCACTTTACATGTAGCTTTGTATTTCTAATAGACAAAAACATTGGTCCAATCTTATACACATACTTAAAACATGGGCACAGTTTCCTGTCTGCAATTCTTTTTTCTTAACATTGGACCTGTTCCAGAATTACCCAAAATGGATGTTTTCCGTTCACAAGAAGCATTCTGCGTGGGTGCATGTGCACCGGTGGGAGTCCCCGCACTGATGGCTGTTATTGCAAAGTAGAGACCGGCAAAAGTTCCTTTTCAAATGACAGCCATTTTAGATTTTTTTTTATGAATGGGTGAGTATGCGATTGGCATATTGGCCCATTCCTATTTGGAAGTGCTGCTGCCGGACCACTGGAGAGGTGAGTAACCTCTCTGGGGGACTTTTAGGCTTAGGGGGAGGGTTAGGGCTAGGCTCTGGGGAAGGGAGGGTTAGGGCCATGGAAGGGGAGGGTTAGGGTTAAAATCAGGCTGCAGGAAAGGGGGGGTTAGGGTCAGGCTGCGGGGGAAAGGGGTTAGGGTAATAGAAGGGAGTCTGGATACAATGGTGATCTGACATCGGATCTCCACTGAAACCGTGCTTGACTCTGAGAGCAGCAGAAGAGGAGATCTGAATCTAGTCCTTTATTAACTAAAAATATATGAGCAAAACATAGCATAGAATAGAATAGAATAGAGTTAACAAAAAGTTGACAAGTGGAACATTTTCTAATGATCCATGTTTTCCACCGAATTTCCAAACCCTCATCCTCTATTTTACTTCCAGAAATAAGTTTGTTATTGAAGAAATAAGGGGTAGTATATAATAATGAGGGAGTTGCCGCTGAGAAAATGCTATTTTAGAAATAGACACAGTTGAGAGCTATTAGCTTTTGACTGTCTCTATTTCAAAAATAGCGTTATTTCGAGAGAAAAAAAATGAGTGGGTAAGAATGTCGATCGGCATACTTACCCATTCATTCTTCAAAAAAGGCCGCCACAAACCCGTTGAAACCACGCAGACCCACCGCACCGAAGGTAAGTATGACTCTATGGGGAGTTTTAGGGTACAGGAAGGGAAGTCTTAGGGTTAGGCTGCGGAAAACAGTAGGTCAGGGTTAGGAAAAGGGTTGGGGTTAGATTCATACTTACCATTCACTGCTGCCTGTTCATCCTGGGAAACATTGGATCCAGACTTAAGAAGGAGCTTAAAAATAAGAGAGGAAAGTCACTCCTGGGCAAAACCATGTTAATTTCAGGGGGAGTCAAGTTAATTGTATTCTTTGCATGCAGGGATATATCTTTGAATTGCTTACTGCACACAGATACTGACCAGCTTTACTATTACACTGTTATTTAGACTTGGGCTGGGAAATATCACCTCTCAACACTAGTACTGTTTGCAACAGATGAAATATGACTCCCCTGCAATCAACATGGTTTAGCCCAGGAGTGACTTTAAGTTCTTATTTTAAGAAGATTCTTAAGTGTGAATCAGGTCCTTAATTTCAAGCTCCTTCTTAATTCTAGATCCTGCCCATTGATTGCAGAAGCAATGGATTTCCCAGGCACTATGGAAAAAGCTGTGTGAGAGCGGCCCTTTTCGAAAAAGTCCACTCACACCCTAAATAAAACAATCATAGTGGGGCAGAGTTAGGTGTAATAGCATAAAAAAGTGCAGATCTGCACCTTGACAGCAATGTGAGGGGAGCAAATTACTTTTTCATGGAAGAAAAGGAATGGCTGCTTTTGCTTATCACACACAAATACTGCACAGCTTTAGTTTTGAACTCCGAGAGTTAAACTACATCACTTTGCAACTCATTCTGTTTGCACACTTTAAATTTGCTTTCCCCTTGCAGGTTTTGCTAATAGTTACACTCCTATTTCTACTGTTAAAGCTGCTTAGCAACGCTCCTGTACACACTGATCTCTATTTTACAAACTGTTCCCATAATCCTTTGTGGCAACTATATGCATGTCCACAAAGACATATATGCAGAAATATGAATTGTTACAGTGCAGATCGGGAGTCAGTAGACACTGAAGTTTTCGCCAGACATCAGGACAATCACTGATCACAAAAATGAGCCTGTTGTAAGTCAAATCCCAAAATGTAATTCTGTTCCATACGATTATGCAGCACTGTGGGACTGTACACACTGATAAATTGTCTGAGCCATCCAACGATTATCGTGTGATCAGCACAATAATCTTCAGATAACCCTCTAGTATGTAACCAGCTTGGATAAGCTATAATTCAATACAATGGCTTAGACAATCACAGTTTGCATGTTGAAAAACCCGGGTTATTGCCGGGGCGGCAATCTGAAAGCGTTATTAGTTAAATACAGCCCTGCGTAAGCTACAATGAATCATACAGGCAACCCACGTAAACCAGCAGGCAAGAGTGTATAAAAATGACTGCAGAGACACACAGAAAACAGATGGATGTGGCATTCTTCCACAACGACTGTCATGTTACATTGTGCAATACTTATGGGGAAAAACAGCATCTATTTCCAAACAATGGAAAAGTGTAACGTTTCTTTGGTTACCTGAATTTTTTTCATTAGAAAGCTATGAAAAAACACGTATTCAGAACAAATATTCATTCAAATTACATTTTTTTCATTTTCAATAGACTGTAATGATGGACCTGATTCACACTTAAGAATCTTCTTAAAATAAGAACTTCAAGTCACTCCTGGGCATAACCATGTTGTTTTCGGGGGGAGTCAAGTTAATTGTATTTTTTGCATTCAGGAATATATATTTGAATTTATTTACTGCACACTACTGACCAGCTTTACTGTTACACTGCTATTTAGATTTGGGATGAGATATGCCACTTCTCAACTCTAATACTGTTTGCAACAGATTAAAATTGACACCCCTGAAACTGTTTGCAACAGATGAAATATGACTCCCCTGCAATCAATATGGTTTAGCCCAGGAGCGACTTTAAGTTCTTATTTTAAGAAGATTCTTAAGTGTGAATCAGGTCCGAAGTTACTAAATGTTTTTATGTCAGCATCTAATAGTAAGGTTTAACAGCGGTCACTAGCATGGAGCAATGTAATGAATGATTGTGAAACAATAATTATATATATAGCTTCACATAACTACGTAAGTATTGTTCACAAACATTACATTAAATAAATTAGTATTACTGCCAATGCCACTTGCAAACAACCTAAAGCTCATGTTTTACATTTACATCATGAACTAACAAGCATCATGTACTGTGTACCAGTGGCGGAAGTACTGGAGGCAAAGGAGGTACAGAGCTCTGGCTGCTAGCACATTTTCATTCCCAAACAGAGGTAGGTCACAAACATACAGAGCTCTCTGCTGCCTCCTCCCTCACATAAACTTGACGGACGTGATGTCATCACAGCACGTGTGACAAGGTGATGTCATAACATCAGGGGGGGAGCACTAAAAGTTTACTTCTGGGCGCCCCGCAAGAACTTACGCCACTGCTGTATACCTATGTACAGCATGCAGTGTCGTAACAAGAAATTTTAGTGCCAGGGGCAAAAAGGAAAAATGGTGCCTACCAAAACTGATTTCCAAACCAAATAATATATTATTATAATTATATTATACTATTAATATATTACTGGTGCCCCCCTTAAGCTTGGTGCCCTGGGCGGCTGCCCCCATCGCACTCCCCTAGTTACGGCCCAGATATCATGGACTTATGTGTATGTGCATTATGTACTAAAAGGCATCATGTGCTGTATATCTATGTATATCATGGATTGTATATGTGTGTACATCATGTGCTAACAAGCATTATGTACTGTATATCTATGTATAACATGAACTGTATATGTATGTGCATCGTGTACATCATGTAATGTAAACCTCAAGTACTAAGTATAGTGTACTGTTTACCTATGTAAATAATGTACAAATGTCAAGTAATGTATACCTATGTACAAGCCTCATGTACTGTGCACCTAAGAAATTCATATATTGTGCACTTATGTAGATCATGTCATAACAGGCACCATATACTGTGCATCTATGAGAGAACCATTATATTTGTCTATTAGGTTGTTTGCATATCCTATGTTCTGGTGAACTTGCATTCCTGAGTATAAACCTGATACCATGAGGGTGCATAGTAGCTAATATCCCTGTATGATACCTGAGAGACTGCAGTTCTTACATTTACCATTGTTGTCAGATCTGTCATAGTAAAAATCCCATCCACAACAACTCAGTCTTACAAATCATTCATGCTGCTGAAATGAAAGTCTACACTGATGAAGTTACAAGGGAAATCACTGTTCCCTGCACAGAAGCTGCAGAAATTCTTGAATGGAGAAGAACTGATCAGCCAATCGTCAGATTAATGCATTCATCGTCAGAAATATCAATGTCTTCCAAGAGGTTCTGCAGCAGTTCTGCGAAGTGAGGTACCGGAATATCAGCGAGAGAACTCGCCTATTACATCCGATCTATGACTAGGAGAAAGCGAATGAATGCTGCAGCTGATCATTCATAAATAAAAGTGATCAGGGAGTAGTAGATCTAAAGCAAAGGATGGAGAACTTTCCTACCGTCTTAGACATAATGGCAGGAGCAGTATTGCTGGAGACAGTCAGAAGTAGAACTAGCAGAGCCCTGCCAGACAGCAGAGGGAGGGGGGTATTAAAGGGCTGGGGAGACACGTAGCAAAGTCCCTGGACCAACCTCTACCCTGCCCTCTTCTCATCCCCGCCCCCATATTACCCTACTCCAGGGAGACTGGGTCAGAAAGCCGGGGGTTCAGGCAGGGGCAGCCCCCATCATGTCTCCTCCCTTCCTCTCTATACACAACGTAGTGAAACCAGCCAGCATTCATTGTAAATTCACGGTTATATTATGCTTAAAGGTCACGTACGTGTTTCTGAGCAATCAGAAGCGTAAAGTTCAGTCAACTTTATCCTACTGAAAACGAACTTCAACCCACATGATCGATCACCCTGCTCCGTGCATCACAACAGACGCCACCAAGCAGGGATGCTGAATGGGATTTCTTATATTAAACAGAATCAGGACAGGCTCAGACTCTCTACTGTCTTATAGAACGTTCCTCACTTTTCTGAATCACACACTCACGCCTACACGTGCACTTAATGACAGATTCATTATTTTATTGTCATCCTCCAAAGTACATTACCCATTAGCAGTTAATAGGATCTTAATCTGTAAGAGAAGCTATAAAATCAAGTGCCCTTGTGACGTGCTCAAGTTTCTGAGTATTCAAGTTCAGGGACAGGGGACTGGATCCGGAGTTTAAAAAACTGGAAAGTGGAAATTTACACTCTTGTATAACCATGATGATTTCATCTGTCACAAACAGCATTAGAGTTGAAGGGGCTGATTCAGAGTTGCACTTCCACAAATTAAAATTTGTAAAACCAGAATTAAAATTAGGAGGTGAAGTTTCTTAGCTCAACTCTATTTTATAGAATAAACATAAAGCTATGCGCATTTTCCTGTCTATTACGGTACCCGGTTTTTATACGCACCTCTAGGAGGCATGGATAAAAATAAAGAATAAAACATTCGCACCGCAAAATACGCGGCTGCAAGGCTAATTGAATCAGGCCCTAAATATCAATTTTAAAGATGGTCAATCTGTGTGCAATCAGCACAAGCAAAGTATTTTCCCTGCATATAAAGATAAAAGTAATTTGACTTCCCCAGAAATACATGTAATTTTCCACTTGTTTTGCCCTTATTTTCAAATTGTGGATCAAGTCCAGGATCTGAAAGTGAAAATTTTGCTGCCCAATTATTATTATGAGGGTGGTTAATGTAACCAACCTCTGACTGTTTGCATTAACAAGAAACAAAGAAACCAATATGCAATATACAGTATAATATAAACCATATTTCTCAGAATGTACACTAGGGGGCATGTTCATTTGTAGCGTGGAAAAGAAGAAAGCCTAATAGATGATAAGCAGTACAATTTGCTGTGGTGTTATTCAGTTAGCTGCACAGAGGAAGTATAGGTGATGTGCACGCCACACTAAAAGCATTTTTGGTACACATTGGGCCTAACTGGAATTCAGAACAATGAGCATGAGTAATGGAGAGTTGTACCCCATCTCCTTGTCTGTTTCCAGGTCAGAAAGTATGCATAGAGGACATGGAGAAGACGAGGAGAAAGGGTGATAGAGTTATATAACCAAATAGTCTAAAATCCCATAATCAGTACATTCTCTATAAACTTTCTTGGACCTTGAAAAAAATCCTTAAAAAATTACTAAATCATCTACATTGCTCCCACGACAACTCCTTATAATCTAAAACATCAATTTGGAAGTATGTGTGGTCCTAAAAATGAATCTGATGCCTGATCTATCTCTTAAAATGATCTTTGTCAAGGTAATGCAACCAGTTGTATCACAACTGGAACAACCTTTTCAGACCACATGTGTAAATGGGTTCCAGGACATTCACCTCTACTAACTTTGCACTTGATTCTGATTCTTCCAATTAAGCCAAGCAATTGATGTCTTTCGAGTCACGATCATGTGATCTCTTTTCCCTCTGCTCAAACATTAATGTCAGTTTCCAGGTACAGAATTTCTCATAAAAGCTTATACCCAATTGTAATATTTATTATAGAGACAGAGTTCATTTTAGGATAAACTTTAACACATTATCCATTAAATGGCCTCTGAAACAACACAAATTCCATCACCGGTCAGTTTCGTCGTAGGGATTATTTTAATTCTGTCCCAAAATTAGATATTTTTCCGATCACTCAAAAAAAAACCCCATTAAATAAATTGGGCAAATTTGGTGAGTTGCCAGATAGGAGCACCTGGTTCAAGGCATGAGAGAGAAACTGTAAAGATGCATATACATAGTGCAATAAATGTTATTAAAGTATCTGATGCAACTGTTGGGGCATGGCAATTTTACTTTATGGAAAGGATGTATCGCAGTATTGTCAGCCCCGGTTAGAAAATCTTCTTTTTCAAATTGGGACATCTGAAAGTTCCTATTTCGAATAGTTCCCACTTTAAAAAAAAATTTCAGAATGGGTCAGTATGCTCACCCATTCTCGTTCGGAAATACCGCCGATATCCCACCGCCGCTACCACCGGTCCGCAGAGAAAGGTAAGTAACCTCTCTAGGAAAGGAGGGTTAGGGTCAGGCTGCAAGGGAGGGAGGGTTAGGGTTAGGCTGCGAGAGAGGGAGGGTTAGGGTCAGGCTGCAGGGAAGGGAGAATTAGGGTCAGGCTGCCAGGAAGGGAGGTTTAGGGTCAGGCTGCCAGGAAGGGAGGGTTAGAGTCAGGCTGCAGGGAAGGGAGAATTAGGGTCAGGTTGCCAGGAAGGGAGGTTTAGGGTTAGGTTAATGAAAGGTAAGGAAAAAATGAGCTTTCAGTGCTCCGTGGATCGATTGCTATGCCTCATCGAGGAATCGCAATAGGGCCGCTCTAAGTGGGGACCCACACCCGTATCGCCAGATATCATAGCTTAACATTGGTTCTGACATGTCACAAGAGTGATGCAATATATCTTGTTATGGAATGGTATGTGAGCATGCAGGTAGCACCTCTTGGCCTTGAACTTCTGCTTCTACACAGTATTAATAACACGTTCCCATAAAAGCACATTAAAAATGGTGGGGGTCCCCGTCATGATGGCTGTCTTTCAGAAGTAGAGACAGCTGAAAGTTCTTTTTTGGCTGTCTCTATTTCGAATAGGCAACCATTCAGATTTTTTTTTCAGAATGGGTGAGTATCAGCATACATTCATCTTCCGAAGTGCCACCGGATCCACCTGCAGGTAAGTGAGGGTTAGGGTTAGGCTGCGAGGAAGGTAGGGATAGGGTCAGGCTACAGGGAAGGGAGGGTTAGGGTCAGGCTACGGGGAAGGGAGGGTTAGGGTCAGGATGCAAGGAAGGGAGGGTTAGCAGTGGCAAACGCAGGATTTTTAAAGGGGAGTTTCCAAATTATTGTAATACATGTGTCGCTAGGACGGCGGGTGTAAGCGTAAGATCGCCTGAAAAGCCGATCTGCGCATTCGACGGGCAGATGTTGCCCGGCGTCGCTACGGCAACGCCCGTTCTTGGATCAGGCGTCCGTAGCAGCGCCGTAGGGACGCTGGAGGGGACGTCCCCCAGCGTCCCTACGTTCAAGTTAGTGTTGGTGGGCGGGGGAAGCTAGTTAAATGAGAATGGGAGGGTGGGCTAAGCGGCCATACGCTCCTGTGCCCGCACAGGGGGAGTGTCAGTCAAAGTGAACGCCGATACGGTTGGCTTTACGGGTGAAGCCGGCTTCTAAAAAAGCCGGCAAAAACCCTTCTTTTTAGCCGGGTCTAAGACCCGGCTAAAGAGACCCGGCTTCACCGTTCACATTGCCAGAAAAAGCCGGGGTTTTCAGGAAAGCCGGCAATTTCATGAAAACCCCGGCTTTTCCATGGTAATCTGAACGGGGTATTAGCTGCACAGAGGAAGTATAGGTGATGTGCACTCCACACTAAAAGCATTTTTGGTACACATTGGGCCTAACTGGAAAGCAGTTTGCAAAGGTACAGTTGGGATGGAAAATTAGGAAAAAGTAGAACAATGAGAATGAGTAATGGAGAGTTGTACCCCATCTCCTTGTCTGTTTCCAGGTCAGAAAGTATGCATAGAGGACATGGAGAAGACAAGGAGAAAGGGTGATAGAGTTATATAACCAAATAGTCTAAAATCCCATAATCAGTACATACTCTATAAACTTTCATGGACCTTGAAAAAAGTCCTTAAAAAATTACTAAATCATCTACATTGCTCCCACGACAACTCCTTATAATCTGAAACATCCCCCCCACATAATTAACCAACCATAATTAACCAACTCAATTTGGGAGTATGTGTGGTCCTAAAAATGAATCTGATGCCTGATCTATCTCTTCCAAATGATCTTTGTTAAGGTAACGCAACCAGTTGTATCACAACTGGAACCACCTTTTCAGATCACATGTGTAAATGGGTTCCAGGACATTCACCTCTACTACCTTTGCACTTGATTGAGGCTGATTCTTCCAATTAGGCCACGCAATGGATGTCTTTCGAGTCACGATCATGTGGTCTCTTTTCCCTCTGCTCAAACATTAATGTCAGTTTCCAGCTGCAGAATTTCTCATAAAAGCTCATACCCAATTGTAATATTTACACAAAAAAGCACAAACAAAATGTTGGAGGGTATGCAGATCCATTGCCGCCTGCTACATTACATAATTAGGGTGGCACAGACTCTTACACTTGGTTATGGCAAGCTAATGTCTTTTAGCAGACGGCCCATGGCTCTGTATCTAAAGCTGACATGGGGAAGGCAGGTAAGCAGCAGGACTCAAAGGCCCTAAGGGCATTAATGTCTATTACAATCCGTAACTGTCCAGGAGCCTATGGTGAAGGTAAATGGGGAAACCTGATATTAATGTTTTATGTGGAGCAGTTTTGTACTTAAAATCCACTATCAATCAATAAAGTAATTACAAACATATGCTTAAAATAAAAATATATCCCTTTTTATTTAATGTCCATACCTAGATTTAATATGATTAGAAAATGTGTTTTTGTGTATTTGCCTCCAGAAAATTTATGATGTGTTTTAGAATGAATGAATCATTCTTTTATTCACACTGCGTCTAGTGGCAGCCAATATATCTAGTTACTTGAAACACTGAACACTGAGGTATCGCACCCCTAGTATAGATATACTGTAGAATGGAAGAAGTAGTTGTATGAATAGCAGATTTAATTTCCATATAAATGTTTCTTTGAGAGCATAGGAGGGTTTGATTCAGACAGGAAGTCAGGGTAAATAACAGGGAACAGAGACTAGATTGTGATTTTTGAATTGGGGAGTTATGTATGTAACGGTTACAGTATGTAGAACATGACACTGAATGCATTACAGTAGCTTTGTGCAGGTGTTACCAGGGAAACTTCTTGCCCTCCCCCATAGATGCTATTGGTTATTAAGATCAGACACGAGACCCCCCAGTGGCCCTAACACATTTTTAACCCTTTCCCTGCCCCTTGTACCTATGGTTGTTGCTTTTGTTGGCACATACTGGGTTTTGTTTTTATTATGAATTGTCATCCATGACAGATGGAGTGACAGCCATTTGGACACTAATGTTTAAAATGTCTCACATATTTACAAACTTCATTTTCATGCGATAATGCCCATTTTCACATAAAAACAGGCATTATCACAGGAAAATTAAGTTAATCATATTTACACACCATGGAAAACTGCAGTTTCTACGGCGATCCATGTAAATATCACTTTGTTATATTAATTAAACCTGGAGGCGGAGTATGACACTGCTCTGAGCGTTAAAATAACGCCAGCTCAGGCTGGCCTTACTGTAACAATTCCAGCAATATCCCCATATAATGCCCTTTTCTTCATCTAATAGCTGTTATTAGGGGGAGGAAAAGGCAGGTATATATTGGACCACTGGGATATATCTCATTTCTACATTTGTTTAAAAATAAATAGTTAAAAAAAGAAAAAACAAGAAAAAAAAACAAATAAAAAAAGACAAGAAAAGGGTTAAAACTTACCTGACCAGGCGACGCGTCTGCTGGCAGATGTTGGTCCCGACAAGAAGACCATGCGCATGTGCATTGTTTCCCCTGCTGGGGCTTGATATTTACTAATTCCCAAAAGAGAGTCACTGAGCATGTGCAGGGCTTCAATGGGACTTCATATGTATGAAGAAATCCTACGATATCTGCAAAAAGCTTGCAGACCATTGCGACACCTCACCGGAAGGGTGAGTAGTAATAACTTCTGTGAAAAAAGCTGCCAGGCTCGCTGAGAAGATAAGCCAGGCTGGTGCAGCTTTGTTCACAGAAAATGTCATTCTATGTAAATAGAGCCCATCATTTGATTGAAAGCCCGGAACCCAACTAAGAGGAGTACCAGACAATGGCCCAGATCCTGTGGTTACAGTCTCCGGTACAAGAGTCTAATTGCCAAAATGGAAATTCCGAAAGTCCCATTTTCGAAAACTTACCGCTTTCTGCTTTTTGTAGTGAATGGGTGAGTATGCCATTCGGCATACTTTACCCATTCACTTTCGCAATTACCGTTGTCCTTTCACTGTCTGCGATATCCCTCCGCAACACCTCAGTCACTGCTATTGCCGGACCAGGAACAGGTGAGTAAACTATCTGTGCGGGTGTTATGGTTAGGGTCAGGCTGCAGGGGAGGGAAGGTTAGGGTCAGGCTGCAGGGGAAGGAGGGTTAGGGTCAGGCTGCAGGGGAGGGAGGGTTAGGGTCAGGCTGCAGGGGAAGGAGGGTTAGGGTCAGGCTGCGGTAGATGGAGGGTTAGGGTCAAGCTGCCAGGAAAGGAGGGTTAGGGTAGTGAGAGGGGAGGGTTAGGGTTAGAATTAGGGAAGGGACTATTTTACTTACCATTTAGCTGAACAGAGCTTTCGGAGCTCTGTGGATCAATTGCTCATCGAGGCATAGCAATCAAAATCCCAGCCAGTTGCGAAAAGTTTGATTTTTCAAATATCAGACTTTCTATTTGCGATAGCGTAATTCCCCCGTCAAAAAGGTTGTGTGCATGCACACAACCTTTTTATGCTGGGGTAGTGGACGGCGTACGTAACATACATTATACACGCCGGCTGTTATGTAAAAGGAGCTCTCCCCCCTTTTACGTTTGCTGTATCTCCGCCACTTAGGTGGAGATAGGCATTTAAATTAGTTAAGGTAGGAATCTGGAATCCGTTACAATGTCGGCCGTAATGACCTCAGGCGCCCGTAAGTCTGGATCCGGCCCAATGTTGTTAATGGGTCCTGTCTACATCAAAATTAGATCATAAAATCTGGGTTTATATATTTTTTCTCCCAATTATGATGTTGTAATTTTTTTCTTTTTCTATCGCCAAGAGTTTGAGTGTCACCCCTTTTCCCCTATGTTATTCCTCTTATACGCTGGGTTATTTACTTTAATGGATTGTTGTTTACTTTAATGCCCTGTATTACAGTGTATGCTGTTTGTTTCCCTCACTTTTCTTTCTTTTGTACCCTATTCACACGTTTAACTGAATAAAAATTAATGATGAAACAACAAAAAAACATGTTTCATATAAAACTCCTTTGACTATGTTATTGCTGGGTACAAAGCATACAAGCTATACTTCCCAGTTGTCTTGAATAAGAGATTGAGACATTTTTAGGCCAAACACCTTCTCTATCTAAAACCTCAACACAATATCACACTTGCAAATACAGAAACCTTCCTCTAAAAGATCAGCCACAGTCTCTTTATAGGGATATCAGGACTGGTTTCTTTCAACAATCTTAACACAAATCTACATAGCGTTCTAGACCAGGGATTCCTAAACCTGTCCTCAGGGACCCCTAAAGCTGGCCATACAGTAGTACGATTATCGGTCCCAGCAGGGGGTGGGCCGATAAACCTGACGATTTCCCGCTAGGGAAATGTCCCATTATCGGCACCATACACCTCTCCTGCTGTATATCTATGTGCTATGCTGCTCTGACAGCTTTAAAGTATACCTGCACAGCTGTCAGTGCAGCATAGTACATAGATTTACAGCAACAGCTCTGAAGAATAGGGAGCTTGCTGATTGGCTCCCTTAAAATATCGGGAGCTTTCTCACGATTTAAATCAAACATGCTAAAAGATCAAATAATCGTACAGAGCGTTTTTGGTGCGTTTATTTGGCGTTTCAAAAATTGATCTGTACCATAGCGATTATTTGCCCAATCACCTGATAATTGGGAGATTGGGCCGATAATCGTCTAATGTGTGGCCAGCTTAACAATGTATGTTTTCCAGGTCTCCTCAGACACAATTGATGTAATGAGTGCCACCTGTGAATCTTTGTACATAAGTCAGTCAGTAATGAGCACACCTGTGCTCCAGCAAGCCTGGAAAATATGCACTGTTAGGGGCCCTTGAGAAACCAGTGTTCAAGTCCAGGGTTGCTGACTCCCGAAATTTGGGCAATTCTCCCGGGAGGACTGGCAAAGGTCCCGCAAGCCCCACCTGTAATCAGTCTCTACAGTAATCAAGGAAAAGAGGGATAATTCTAATTCTGTTGGCGCACACCACTTATAGAAGCTGCACTAAAGTAAAACGAGGGGTCCTATAATTTCCCCTTAGATATCAAAAAACAACAAAAAATTGTCTTTTAGGAATTCAGAAGAAATGGTTTGAGTATTACTTGTGCGCTTTCCAATAAATAACAGAATTGTTTACAGATCTCTTCATTAAATAAAAGTAATACGAAAGTAAAGAGTTTGATTGTTTCTTTCTTTCTTTATCTTGAATCAAATTATGCTCCGTGATTTGGTGGAAATATATGAAATAAAAAAAGGGGAAACAAATTCTTTGTGCGATAACTTCAAATGAGTATAAAAGGTCAGAAGATGGTCTACTCACATTTGAGCCCCTTGGGATTGATGCATGTAATACAGATCTTTATACACGTGTCTTAAAACTCCTCTCGGGTTTGAAGTATGTAGAAGGACGGTCACTTGTCAGTATGTCGCTGGGCTATATCTCCAGGTCCGTCCGTGCAGCCGTGCAGGTAAGGGAAATAAAAGAAGAGTCTTGTGCAATATTTCTCACAAAAAGGGGAGTTAGCTAGCTCCCCTTTTTCCACCAAATCACAGAGCATAATTTGATTCAAGATAAAGAAAGAAACAATCAAACATTTTACTTTCATATCACTTTTATTGAATTAAGAGATCTGTAAACAATTCTGTTATTTATTAGAAAACACACATAAGTAATACTCAAACCATTTCTTCTTAAATCTCTATTGTAATGCCTAGAGTTACTAGGGATGGTCGGGTCATGATGGTGTCATCAGGTCCAGCCCATCCCCAAACCCCCAACATGACCCATTCCATTAGATACAAAATACTCTGCTCCTCATTTTCCAACTGTCAGTTACTATGGTAACCACCTTTATTTTAGAGGAAAATAGTTATTTAAATATCAGTTCATTCGTTTAAATCAGATGAATGACGGTTGGGAGCTCAGGAGCGGATTTAATTGTACAAAATGGAATGGGTTATGTTGGAGGGTCTACATCCTCTGGAACACTAGACATTACAGGAGTGATTGACAGGAGGTGGGGCTTAATGACGTGATTTGTGTAAATCACGTAATTTGCAGAAATCTATAGCTTTAGAAAGTTGACAACCCTGTTCAAGACTGTGGGGATATTCGGCAATACTCAGTACATCCACATTTTCAGTAACACAGCCAGGTGCAGGTCTTTTAGACCTGGCACTGTAATGGGGTATAAAAAGATCCGGGGGCAATACAGTGGGGGAAATAATAAACTGGAAGCATGTCTGTGAATGTGAAATATAAAACGCTGTTGTTCTAAGGCGGACAGCTGTATTAATGTATAACTTTAGCCATATATTGGTATCTTTTTCACACAGAAAAAGGTTCTAGATAAGAGTTCACAGTGTTTGAGATTAGCGTTCACCACGTTCCATGCCTTATATTGCATACACTATTTCCAGGAGTGATTTATATTGGGTTTCGCTATATAGTTAGTCTATTGCTATTTATTGTTTTTTTGATTACTGAGCGAGCTGTGCATAGCTCTTATACAATGCTCAAGTCCCTCATCCTGGTGCACTTGTTATTGAAAAGGCTGTATCCAGACTTAATAAAGCAAGGAGACTTACGTAGTGACATAGGGATGTTCCCGTACATGGGGGTGTTGCGTGCATTACGCTATGAAGGCGGGGTTTAGCATGCAGAATAGCATTTGGGGGCGGCGAGCACTTAAGGTACGTTTATGGTTACGGAAAGTGGCTAAAGTCTGCATGAGCGAGGAGTGAAAAGGGGAGTGACTCCCCTTTACCGTGCGGAATTCTAGACCCCCACGTGTATGGAAGACATGCGGAGGTCTGTACACAGCCTTAGTGTCAATGGGCCAGATCCAGACTTAAGTTCATTTTAAGTACGCAAGCGTACCGTGGTCATGCACTATTAAGTATAATGCGCTCCCCCAGGCACTCCGCTTCGCACACACGTAATTTAGCTGATTTACGAGTTCAAAACCCTACCATAACTTTTCCTTGCGTAACTCTGGTCGTACGTATCGCCTTGTCGTATGTAAGTGCCTGACCCCGCCCATACTGTACAATTTAAATGCCTCCAACCCACAATGCGTATTTCGGCTTGCGTAGGGATGTCACGCCCTTCATACGGAGTTACGAACAAGTTCCGTATGATCAGGGTTACGATGCGTAACGTCTGCCGCATGCATGTGCAGTGCATATCCACAGCCACAGCCAGCATGCGTTAATTAGCTGTCGTTATTAAGTCTAGATCCGGCCCAATGTGTCTGATCCAGATTCTGTACGTAGCCACCAAGAGAGAGACTAATGTACGGCATTTATGATGCACAATACCGCATGGAGGATAACTGGGTGCTCCCCCCCTGCTTTCCTCCGTGCTGATGGTGGATCTGCACCCTGGACCCTACTTTTAATATTCTGCATGCAAATCTCTGTGGGTGAAATATATAATCATAGGGAGCCTTACAGAACAATTAAAACGCCAAAGCACACCCACCTTGTGTATCTTGTACGTGTCGTGTGAGGCCTGGTCCCCTTTGCGGAGGCTGCTTCCTGTTGCAGGATTATAGGTACTGTGCATGCGCACTATCTGTTCAGAGCTGATTATGTAGTCA
>WWET01000421.1:303755-328305 GCA_011038615.1 Limnodynastes dumerilii
CGCCGCAGGACAGCACCAGATTGGAGAGGTGCTCTCTCCACTCCCCTCTCCAGAGCGTCAACCTCATCATGAGCCATGCTGCCTCAGCCTGCCCGTCATACAGTGTGACAAGTGCTGCAGCAAGAGGGGATTGGCTATTGCTGTTGAACATTATAAGGCAATTGCTGAGCCAGTGATAGGCTCAGAAGGCATGAGGTTAACTCCCCTATCGGTGCACTGCAGCTCATGTCACACTGTATGACAGGCAGGCTGAGGCAGCAAAGCCAGTCCCCTGAGTACCCCCCTCCTGTCCCTTACCTCCCCTCCACAGGAGAGAATAAACCTTTAGTTTGCAGGGAGGCGCCGAACACCCCAGCACCAGTCCTGTATGCAGTGTATATAAACCAGCTCTATATTAATTCATGATCAGATCCAGTGTGTAGTAAAACACATTTTTCTTCTGTAAAACAGGGTTCTATGAGTGAAGGTCCCATTTGTTTCCAATATCTGCTCTACAGATGTGTAAATACACTTGTTATAAAGGGGGGATAATCTACTATAATGTGTTAATGCAATCCTTGCCAGGATATTTATTACCCAAATATACCAAAATATATGACCTTATGTTGCCATTTACACTATAGTATCATGTAGACTTGCAACTCAGTAGAATGATAACCTGTTGGCAGTAGTGGTCCATTTCTATAATATAAGTGAAATCTCTATGGGATATATGGTTTGCATTTAGTTTAAAATATGAACATATGCAGTGGCGCACACAGGAGGGAGGGGGGGGACATATGCAGTGGCGCACACAGGAGGGAGGGGGGGGGAACATATGCAGTGGCGCACACAGAAGGGAGGGGGGTGAACATATGCAGTGGCGCACAATTAATATTTTTTTAAAAAGTGAAAAAAATCCCCAAAAACGGGAACATCGGAAAGGGGACGTAGCTTCATGTGCTTCAACAAAAGGGCATAGCTTTGCGGTGCTGATTTAAAAGGGGCTTGACTTCGCAGGTGGACCAACATTGAAGAGGGAATCCCACCACAGAACTGAAAATACTATATATAGATATACTATGAAATATATTATGGGTCTGGGATTGGCACATACAATAAAATAAGGGAATATATTATGCGTCTGGGAAAAATACATATTATAATATAAATAGGATATAATAGTGGTGTGGAAATGGCAAATTATATTCTGTATATAGTGTACCATTCCCAAAACCTCATATAAATCACCTATATTATAGTATGTGCCATAACTAAACCTCTAATATATCGCTACTGTATGTAGTGTGTCATGTCCAGAACCCTAATATACCCCACATGTATTACGCGCATTGAAAACCACCCTTTCAAAATGCAGCGTTTAATGTAGATGTTGTGTCCTTTTTTTTTGTTGTAGAGTTGACTTTATAATAATGAATACTGTAGCTTTAAACTATTTTTGATTTTTATCCCCTGATATAACAATAGGTAATATATCTATGGCAACAAAGGACAGTTCTTCATGAAAAGTTTCCATTTCAGAATTAATTTATGCATTCATCTTCACATAATCATTTCACTATTAAAAGTTCTGATAACTTCCGCTACTCTGAACTGAAAAGTATGAGTCACAGAATAACTTAACATTCAACACTAGATCACAGATTGAAAGCTGGCAAGACAAATGGCTATATATATATATATATAAAGGACCGGATTCAGATTTAAGAAGATTTTCTGTGCGTTTGTAATAGATCCGTACGTTAATACAAAATAAGTACGTTTTGCAAAATGAATAAATTTTGGAACACTTCCGTGTTGTGAAAGCAACCTTATCATTAGCGTGCGTATATGTGACGGAAGTTAAACGTTCGCAAATACAACCGCACGTCTACCGCATTACCACGCCTATTTTTTGCTATTTACATTCCGATTGACGCCTCCTAATTAATAATCCGTCCGATCTTTTATGTTCGTACGCATTTTTAGACCTACGGAAATTACTTACGCATTATTTCAATTACGCTTCCTATCTCCATGGTCTGCACATGCGCCCTGAATAGAAATCAATCCACTTCCTCATTTTGCGTGCTTACATTACCAGACGTTCTTAATTCTGAATACGGTCCAAAGCCTTTTTTGGGAGGCTACATGGTGGCACCACCATCTTTACAACAGCCCATTCCGGTAATAACTTGGTACAATACATGGGTCATAAAAAGGCTGGTTACACTACAGTTGTCTATACAATAAACAGATACCGCCGTTACCGGCTGCTGTAGATCTGGGTAAGTATTGGCGGGCCCCCACCAGCTCCGGGCCCGGGACAATTGTCCCAGCTGTCCCCTGCCTGTTGGCGGTCCTGCCACTATAGAATATGTTTTGATGTTTGGTTATGGGAAGTAGTAAAAAATGTCATCATACTTTACATGGTAATAATGGTTCTGGTAGGAAGCCAGATTTTATAACAACCGTCTTAAGTTCAGTATAGCTATAAGATCACCAAATACATTGTAACATCCCCACAGTATTGTTACAGCTAATTAAAGCTTAGCTGTAAAGAAAGTAGACTCCATTTAGATGAAAATATTAAATTAATGATATGCAGATTACTTATAATAGCACTGTTTAGGTCTGTATATTGCATAAGCGTTACATAAATTGAAGGATGTATGACCTCTCACTTCACTCCCTTTACAGAATGTCAGAGTGACTCAGCTGGATTAGGCCTAGGCCCTCCGCCTCTCAAGGCTTTACACACGACACTACTGAGACAGCCAATCCATACAAAAGAATAAAGGAAAGGTACCTAGTTATACTGGGATTATACACAGCTCAAGGATTGTAATTATAACATGCAGCACACTATTAAACAGATCTAACCCTCCATCTTCCTATTTTGGGTTTCTCTCTTATTCAGTTATAACCTGTAGCGCCTTGTTTGTATAAGTTGTTATTAATAATAATAATAATAATAATAATGGTCCAGATTCACAGTTATGTAGTTTTTGTCTTACACACATTGGGCCTGATCCAGAGCTACGGCCGCAAGCGATCGTACGCCCATCATAAGCGAAAATTCGTGAAAAAAAACGCACTACGCATGTGCAGTATGACAACTTCTGGTCGACCGAAGGACATGAGCGTACAGCGAGCGAATTTTCAGCGTATTTTTCGCTCAAGGGGCATGCGATTTTTACGACGCTAGGCTGGACGCTCGAGTTACTACACAGAGGCGGGGATAGTCATTTAAATTGTACAGTATGGGCGTGCTATTAGCTGCGTAAATTCGTTCAGCCCATACGTACGTGTGCGTATGACAGCGGTTACGTTGGAAAAAGTTAAGGTAGGGTTTGGAAAGCGTATCTTGACAAAATACGTCCGTGCAAGGGGTGTGCCGAGGGGATTGTAGCTAATTTACGCGCACGAAAATGCGCTCCGCGAATAAACGTACGGCACACGTAGTTTTGGATCTACCCCATTGTTTTAAGAATTGAGCTACTATGCATGTGTAGTAGATTATTTACGCTGTCTACATACCATTTCTGTACGTAGATTGCATAAGCGCATCATTTCATTGTTGTAAACATTTTTTAATCATAAGTTGTTTTTTTTATTTAACTATTAGCAGGTTTGAATTGTTTGTGTGTGACCTTGAGATACAAATTTTGATTAGGTCTAATTTATGTAGATATATATAATTTTGATATTTATGTTATAACAGCTTTGAAAGCTGAATGATTCTTTCATAATCCTTCAATTAGAATGTAATAATTTTCTACATTTTAGCATATTACAAATTTTCTGGTTACTTTTGTTAATTATAAAACAAAGAAAGCCTAAGAAAATCAATCTGCTTATTAAATATGTTTATTTACTTAGCTGTGAATCATGAGGATATTAAAGATCCTAAATATACGCACGATTCTCATTTGGGAAACAAAGCTGTTCCTAGATATTTGCATATGGAGAACAGAACGTACTTAGCTCCTAAGAAGCTAGGGGTGTGGTTACCATTTTTCTTTATTATCTGTGAATCATTCTTATGGATCTGGGTTGTGCATATATTTAGGAACGTTCCTAAATTCTTTCTTAAGTGTGAATCAGGTCCCCTATCTCTATCTTTATTAGTGACTGACTTTCCACACTGGGTACCATCAGGCTAGATCACACTCATTATGGGTGTAATTATATTGAGTGAGTTTGATAGTAGCTTGCTGCTTACTTGAAAGTACTACATTTAATTTACTGTTATCCCTCTTGGTCGGTTACATGCTACATTCAGTAGACCATTGCCTGAATGTTGTTAATAATATTTTTTGGATTCTGCCTGACCCTAAAGGCCCTTTACAAAAAAGGACCTTTTAAAGGAAGGAACCTTTTTGGTGAGGTAATCTTCCCATTTCCTGCTAGTCCTGGAAGAATCAAGCACTGTAACAGACAGCAGAGGAATTCACTAAGATGAAGAACCTGACTCATTGACTCAGGCAAAAGATTTACTACATATTGCGATAGTACACTTGAAAGTTTTGTTACAACTAACTGCATGTCTGCAGGCTAAACATCGCTGCATGGGCTAACTTGTTTCTGGGCACTGTGATTTTTTACCGATATGTGATTTGTGTTGTTGAAATATCTTTATTAATAGTTGATTTTTATATAAGGTAGCTTGTGCTCTGAACTAAGGTACCTGCCTAATTTATGGCATTTACCCTTAAAAGCGCTCAAATGTTCTTGTAAAAAAAGTGATATTAAAAAATGTATTTCTAAAAACAAAACCTGTTGAATCTATACAAGCATGAGAAATAATAATAATAAAATATGAAATAAGCGAACTTATACCACCAATTTTGCAATTCCTCAGGCAAACGCTGAGCATCATACAATTCTGTCCAGGTTCCTAAACTATTCCCCCTTTTAAAGCAGTGAGTCACTTACCCTGGCAAATCCTTAGGACATGTGACTTTCTTATGTGTCTGTGTGGATAGATGAGAGTAATAAGAGTGTGGGTACCCTTTGTGTAAGGCCCTATATCGATAAGGCCGTTTGCTCCCAGCATATGATTGCTTATGCCTTGCTTAGCAATCGATCCCTGAAGCACCAAAAACGGTGCTCTGAAAGATAAGTAACTATGCTATCCCCAACCCACTACCTAACCCTTATCCTAACCCTAAGTCTCCCCTCCCCCTCCGCAGCCTATATCTAAAGTTATACTGTCATGAACTCAATTTGTGGCCCATATTTCAAATTATATTACAGGCTTAGTATGCCGCAGACAAGTCCACTATTCTCACACATACACATTAGTAATTCTGGGTGTGGGTCCCCGCAAAGAAAATCTGAAAATTCTGTTTTCATATGCCTCGAGGAGGCATTGCAATCGATTCACGGACACCGAGCTTTCGGTGCACTGAAAAGTTATAAAAAAATAGTCCCCCAGTCCATTCCCTAATTCTTACCCTAACCCTCCCCTCTCACTACCCTAACCCTACCCCTCCCTTAATTGCAGCCTGATCCTAACTCACCATCTCCCACAGTCTGACCCTAACCCTCCCTTCCCTGCAGCCTGACCTTAACCCTCCCTCACCTACAGCCTGACCCTAACCCTCCCTACCCCGCACAGATAATTTACTGACCTGTCCCTGGTCTGGTGAGCAGCGGCGGAGGGATATCGGCATACTCACCCATTCATTTTAAAAAAAGTAGAAAAAGGTAAGTATTCGAAAAAGGGACATCTGAAAAGGAAATACGAATGTTTGTGGAGGAATACATTATTAAAACATGGAACCTCTTGTAAGGAATTCTGATACAGGAAACAGACAAGTGAAGAACACTCTCCAGGAAGTAGGCATATCATTATCTAAAAGGGGTTTAGCTTCCCGCGCTCCACAAGAATCAATCGTATTCATTGTGCAATGGGTAAAAGGTATCTTTATTTAATCACTACTTAAAGTTTCATATTTATCTGAATTAGATATCTTCAACATTCATAGAGAACATAGGTGCCATAGTGATCTTGGATCGATGTCCTCAGGATTCGGCTCTGTCCGCAAATCATTTGATGGGATATGGGGTAAAGATTGTTTCAAAGTCCAGCTCTGAATGAGAGACTGACTAACCACAGTAACTCTGGTGTGTGCTCTATGTGCAGTTGTGACGAACAGAATGGTAAGTGAATGAATGCCCCTAAGGCTGTTGCTTCAATCATAGACGTCTAAGGTAAAAGAGATCTTTAATAACCAGGACCAATAACCAACACGTTTCATCCGTGGGAATACGGGCTTCATCAGGGTAAGTAATTCAAGAGTGAAGGTTTTCCTGTGGTTAGGGGGTTTAAATAGTGGTTTCCGTTTCCAATTAAGTCAAAACGATGATACTGGAGTTGGTAACATGTTCCAGCGGCGCACAATAGTGGAGCTGGAGCACCAATTATTCAAGTCAGCTGTTTGTAATGGTCGTCTGTACTCGATTTTGATGTGGTTTACATCTGGGAGTGTTTAAATGGCAGTGGTTTGGGGTAATCGATATTGAACACTCCAAGTAAACAATAGTAAATGCCTCGGAAAGTTGAATGTTACAATCCGGAGTGGTGGCTTTGGTTACATCCCACAATAAAACAAAAGCATACACAAAAACAAAAAACTAGACCAAAACAAAAGCACACACAAATATACAAACAAGTTGTGTATATACAAAATAAATATAAAGTCAAATATATTCAAATCAAATGTAACAAACGCAACGTTTAAAATTAAAAGAAAATATTCTGTGACACTATGATCCTTATCTACCTTATAGAATGCCCGCACAGCCTCCAATATGTGAGTCGTACCATCAGATGCCTAAAAGGAGAGGACATATTAGAAACATCAGAAAAGGTGCACTTTATGGAGAAGCATCTACAGAATCCATCGCAGCTGATGTTCACTGGAATCAAAAAGGCGGAAAAGAATTGGCAAGGAGGAAATTTTGTGTCTAAAATAGCAAAAGAGGAGACCAAATGGATATATTATCTTCAAACATCGGCACCTAGAGGTCTCAATATTGACCTAGGCCTGGGGTCTTTTCCCTTTAACTGAACCCCACAGATGACTGAATTCCTACACCTGTACACTCCACCCTAAGCGCATGCTTTCTTCCCTCATTGACCAACACCTTGTAAACTCCATTTTTATGTATACCCCTTTGATTTATGGGGGGCCGTCCCCTCTACCAACAGATGCCCAGGCACCCACTACCATCCATAAGGTATAACCGCCTCATGAGATTAACCCCCCTGCTGCATGGCACCACGGTGTGCTTAACTTAGTGTTGATTTTATACTCTGATTCCTCACTTCCATTTCAGGCTAAGGTGCTGATCTATTATCTGTGATCACTTATCATATTTGTAATTCTACATTCATCAGTTTATCAACACCACAAAATATATCCCCTTAATTGGTGCTTAGAATCAGCTCATTCTAAAACTGTTAAATAAATAAATATATTCCTCTTGAAAAAGTACTGCAGAGGGCATATAGGTGTGGCAATTGCACCCCAAAAACACAAAATATACATACAAATCACTCCTGCTGTAACCTATTATTCAAAGGGAATACTAAAAAAAAACACATGTGAAACAGACTAAAAATCAATAACAATTTATTATTAAAACCAATTATTAAACATTAACATTTACTGGCTGGTATATCACACAACAACCAGATTACAAAACAATACTTGTCAAGTTACATTGATTGGTACTGTGACTATAAATATATATTAAATTACCACTGTATGTCATGACCAAAAAGTTGTTAAATATGATTGATCATAAATGTAGTATAAATTCAGATATAGTCACAGGATAAGAGCCCAGTCATTTCCCAAAGTTGGAATAAGGTGGATATTTACATTCATCAGTTTATTCGTACATGCGGATAGTGTTATTTCTACCCCATTAGATTTCTACTCATAATGTACACACTTAACCCTTTGAAGTTTGGCTTGGCCGCCTATGTTTGTGCTACTTGGTTGCCTTCTGTCATTCCAGCACAACAGTGCTCCGCTATGTTTTATTGATATACACCTCTGCTTGAGGACCGAGTATTGAAGTCCATTGTTAGTGTGATAAGCATGCAGTGCTATTTATTTAAACCAAGCAACACCACTTCTCAGCTGGCATTCTGTCTGCACATTGAATATTTACTCGCCAATGCAGCTTAACATGGTTTGGCTAAGGTGTAAATTTGCTCCTTTTTGCTTGTTGAATTTAACACTATATTAGTCTCAGTAAATAAACACCATAACAAGCATAGGCAATGTTCTGTACTCCAGGGGCTAGCTTTACTAAACGGAAAAGGAAAAGTGGAAATGTTGGAGAAGTGTAGATAGCAACCAATCAGACTCTAGCTCCCACTTTCCAATTACAAACTAGAGAATGTCAGCTAGAATCTGATTGGTTGCTATAGGCAACATCTCCACTTTTCCTTTTCCGCAGTAAATCTAGTCCCAGATGTGAGACTACAACTCTCAGCATAATTCATCAGCATAGCCATAGATGATACCTGGCAAAGCACGTTGGAACTTGTAGTTTCCCAACACCTGGATGGTTGTAGGCTTCCTGTACTGCCTTATAGCTTTCTGGCTTTGTACAATTATTCTTGCTATATTTGGTGTATGGCTAAATACCTGATATTTTTTTTAAAGAAAGTCCTTATATTTAACCAGCTTGTAAATTTATTGGCAGTTTCTTAGTGCTTAGGATTATTCACAGATATGAATATCTGTTGTGTGTATATATGGCAACATAGTTTTAATTTATGGAAAAACCAGGGACCGGATTCACAGATGTGTTTTAGTAAGTGCGCGTTTTTCCGCACGCATGTAGCAAGGCAACACCCATGACACTCGCCTTGCACGGACGGGTTTTCAGTGACTTACACCTCCATAGCGTACCCTTAACCCTGCATGTGTACTTACGCCATATGTTACTTACATACGTGCATATCTTTCTAACCGTGCCCTCAAAAACCCATTTAAATGCCCCCCCCCGCCCACTTTCACATAACTTCGAACATATGGAAAACACACAACGCCCCTCTCTACATATGTCCCTAAGTGCGATTCACAAGTCCGTGCCTAATGTACGTATGTGCGTAAATACTACATAATTTGCGTGGAAAAAGTTACTACGCATGTGCAGCAATACGTGCGCAATCCCAAGCAAAAAACGTATCTGTGAATATGGCCTCAAGAAACTCAAGCAAGCCATTTATCCGGCAGGGCGGTTATTAATAGTAACTAACGTTTATAGAAAAAACATTGCTGTTCAAAACTAGGGGAAATGCAAAACATAAATAACATACGTTGAAATTTTTATAGAAGCCGCACATATTACTTCAGTATAGTCACTAACTGTTCTCACTCTTTACCTGTTGGTTGTATCTGTCAGTTTATATCCGTCACCAGAAGCTAACCTATGACTTAATATCATCGTTATTTATTGCCCATGGAATACCAAGAATCTGCCATACATACAGAAGTTAGCACCAATCCTGACTTTAACTCAAGTGATTTTACAGATCCAGATTTTACCAATACTGGTTTACATTCACAGGAGTCAGAATTTCACTGGCACAAGGGGAGTGGTTACCACACATACATGGATTTTGTGTTCCTGCGATTGTGGAATCCCCACCATTAGCTTGGGGATACGACTGCATACATATTGGATAGAAGTTCAGAATCAATAATTTTTGTATAAGTGAATTTAGAAACAAGCAAATATTTCAAAATGTTATATATTTTTAGTAATACTATAAGTTAGAGCAATTCTTTGTTTATTGAGCAGGTCCTTATCATCTGGGTTTACATTCATTGTTTTGGAAATTAAGAAAGATCGGTTCCATTGTAAATAAAAATATAACACTTTAAAGCTGGGCACACACTGCATGTTTTTTTCTCACAAAGATCAGAACATAATAAATAGTGTTGGAATGATAGTGTGTATGCTGATCACTGCAAAGTACACATCATCGTTTGATTACATCTTTTAACTGTTTTATTCTAACGATCAAACAATGTCAGATGTTGTTCTATCTTGACAAGTAGTGTGTAACCAGCTTCAGATAATGCAAAAAGATTACAGACGAGCATTTCTGTCTTAAAGAATATTAGGAACAGTTCAAGGGTTTCCTGCTATATTATGAAGAGCGCTTTTAACATATTTATGACAATCTAATGTTAAAAGAGTAACCATTTGTTCCAGTGTTGGGAGTTTTTAAATTCATTTTAAAATAATAATACAATTATTTGTTTATTCCCAGCTCTCTTCATAATTTTTCTTTTCTTCTTCTGGTTTTGGTCTACTGAGGAGCAGCTGAATAACATCTTATTGTTTTATGCAGTGATAATGGACCTGATTCACACTTAAGAATTTTTCCAATTTTAGGTGCGTATATTTAAGAATGGATGCACTACGCATGTGTAGTAACTTTTATACACTATTTGTGCTGGACTTATGATAGCAAAATTCCGATCTTATACACTACGAACTTAAAATCTGTAGGTTCGTAGTAACATACGCAAGAATGGGCGTTCCATGAATAAGTAACTAGGCAGATACGCAGATTTGGGTGGAGAGAGGCATTTAAATGACCAAATGAAGGTGCGGTTATGCAATAAAGTTCCTAAGTAGATGCCCTACACATTCAAATACGAACCTACAGTTAAGGGTGCCCTATGGCACTCGTAAGTCACATAAGAACATGAAAACCGGGGGCGTGCAGAGGGAGTTTCATTGCTATTAGTTGCGCATATTTAGGAACCTATCGCGTTTTTAAGTGTGAATCAGGTCCAAAGTGTTCGTAAGCACCCTTCTCTCTTTTTATATTTAATATAAAGCGTATTTTCCTGCTATAGGTCTGTTGTAATTGTACCATAGGCTGTTGTCAGAAGCACGTATAGGAGTTGTTTGTATTTTTTTAGAAAGCCGGGAACGTGACTTTCGGTGCTTTGGCAAAAAAGTAAAGTGCAAACTAGTGTAAAACACAAAGAGTGCACAGGGCTCGGACTGAAGGCCTCTTCAAAGGAGAAAAGCTCCAACTATTCCAATCTATAGACAGTAAAGACCAGTGGAGCGGACAAGGTCGGTAGGACCCCTTTGCCGAAGTTAGGAGGACCCTCAAACTTGTCCCTGGGATCACCAAAAGGCTCACCCAGGGCGCAGCAACAGTTCCTCTCTCTTTTGCCAAGCAATTGGAGGAGTAACAGTGGGTCAGGGGGGGAGTTTGGGAACCATGAGGCCACACAACCCCACCCCTAGATCTCCGGGTAAGAGCCCATAAGGTTGTGGCCGAACCATCAATCCGTGAAAAAGTGACAAAAAAGTGAAAAAAAACAAACAAGAAGAAAAAAAAATAGTGCTGAGTGGGTACAGCCTAATGGCTGGGCAGAGAAAGAAGAATTCTCCCGCCAAGCCAAAAGGTCAGAACAATGAAGGTGAGTGTTCAAAAAACGTGGGGGGGTAGAAATAGTGTCTATAAAAGTGCCTCGCTATGCCACTGAGTGAGTGTGTTTCATGCACCTCCGGTTGCAGTACATCCAGGAAGAGTGAACCCTTCCCGATCTAGTACCATAAAGCACAATTTAATCTTCTCCCCTTTCTGTCTCTAGTTTTCTGTTCTGTTCATCCTGCAAATTCTTTAGATTCACCTGTGTTCCGGAGACACATATTTCCCAGCTTTCAAAGCATCCTCAGCCAAATGACCAGAGGACCAAGGTTTCTCTTTCTATCAGAAGGGCTCTCACCCCCTTCTCAAGAACAGACACTACTCTTGATCTTAGCCAAAAGGCCAAGAAGCGATAGGAGTTATGTATGTGTCTGAGGCATGACCAGGCCCCTTAAATCTGTATACATTTTTCAGACAATCCGACAATAGTACAAAACATCTTGAAGAGACTCCGTATATGGAAAATCTATCTGCATAATTGAAGTGATTTTACAGCAGAAGCAAAACATGTAGCGAGTTATCTGACAGATCAAACAAGCCTGAAGATCACATCAAGAGATCATAAAAGTGCTTTTTGTGTTGAGCACGTAGACGATTATTGTTCATTTGCATAAACTGAAAAATAATCGCTATAGCTAGTTTGGGAGTTAAAGAATTTGGCCTGTATTCAGAGTACCGGACGTATAACATATACATCCGGTGTTTAGCGATTTTTTACTACTGCGCATGCATAGTCATTTTTTTATGTACTCTACGTATCTTTTTCTTACGTAAATTGTGTAAATGCGGTCTTTCAGTACTCTGAATACAGGCCATTGTTCACATTTATATGCAGTGCTGGACTAAAGTAATGAAAAAAAACTAAGTATGTTTAAATTATAAAATAAAACGTGTAATGTGTAGCACATAAAGAGAGGGAAAGGAACATATTATATTACTAACTAGTTTTCATCAAAACAATCACAGAGCAGAATATTTATTTATTTAATAGCCTAAACTGTTTTGTAACATAGGGGTGAGGTAATAAAACCACAAAATTGTTCATTGATACCCTGAGATTAGTAAACAATTTCACATTAACACCATAGTAAAATACCTCAACTTGATATAGGCACATGTTATGCAGTTTTCTTTTATACTGCTAATAAGTCTTGGCTATGATCTTGTGTTGTGTAATGATGCAGTAACTCAATCCCTGGAGGTAGTCTAACTCTATAAAGGTCTAACTCTAAAGGGTGTAGTATGTTTTCAGGACAGTCTGAATGGTGACAACTAACATTCAGGCACTAAAATGTGACACCTGTCAGACAAAACCATGGGGCTGATTCAGAGTTTGGGAGTAAGGGTAAAAAAGGTGCAAGTGTACAGCTCGGCTAAACCATGTTTAGAAGTAAGGGGTGTTATTTAATGCAAAATCTTTTGCATGCAGGGAAAACACTTTACTTTTACACATAGAACTTACATACTGCATAACTTTATGTTTATTGTATAAAACAGAGTTGAGCTAAGAAACGTCACCTCTTAATTCTAGTTCTGGTTCCACAATTTAAGTTTGCCTCCCCTTGCAATTCAACATGGTATTGCTCAGGTCTATACTTGCACTTAAGAAAAGGTGTAAGTGCAGTCTTGAATCAGCCCCCATGTGTTCAGCATTACAATAATTAACTAAGGACCTACTTTAAGGGTACAGGTGGGTAGGGTATGGGTCCCCGCTTAGAAGGGCCCTATTTCGATAGGGCCGTTTTCTTTCAGCCAGTTTCGAACTGGTTGGGATTTCGATTGCTTATGCCTCGATGAGGCATAGCAATCAATCCACGGAGCACCAAGCTTTCGGTGCTCAGAAAGGTAAGGCAAAAAACTACCCCAATCCTTCCCCTAATTCTAACCCTAACCCTCCCCTCTCATTACCCTAAACCTAACCCTCCCTTTCCCTAACCCTCCCTTTCTGGCACCCTGACCATAATTCTCCCTTCCCTGCAGCCTGACTCTAACCCTCTATCTCCCACAGCATGATCCTAACCCTCTCTCCCCTGCAGCCTAACCCTAACCCTCTCTCCCCTGCAGCCTGACCCTAACCCTCCTTCCCCGCACCCTGGAGAGGTTACTCACTTTTCCCTGCGGTCCGACGGTAGTGGGATAGCGGCGGCAGCAGTATTTCCGAATCAGAATGGGTGAGTATGCCGATCAGCATATTCAACCATTCTAAAAAAAAATTCTAAACTGGCGAATATTCGAAATAGGGACATCCGAAAAGGAACTTTCGGATGTCCCTATTGCGGAAATCAGATTTTCTAACCGGAGACTGACAACGGGTCCAGCAGTGGTCAAGCAAAATGGAGAGAAACAGGGAAAAAAAAGAAAAGACAAATATGACAGACAGGACAGAGCAAAGCAGCTGACAAAAGCAGGATAAATCCTAATCCTATAAAGGATAGACCTTTTGACACAACATTGGATAAATGTGTACACTCAAATATTCAATCCTGGTCACCTTAAATTAATTTTAAACCTGTTTAAAGGTCAGGCGATCCAACCAAAGTGTATATACTCCTACGACTGCTATTTCTAATTCTTCCCCTGATTCTGACATCATGCAGCGCCTTTATGTGTGAACAGTCACAGGATCCTTTCAGCAGATCACTTCAGCCAATCAAAAGTCTGCTGTAATATAGACAAGTGTGTATCAAGGATTAGGTGTTGTGTCTGCAAACTTGTTCTGCTGTAGGATTGTGTAAACCGTCTAGTCAGGAGTTGGATCTGAATAGGATTGGACAAGCGTGTACCCAGTTTCAGAGATTGTGAAAGGGGATTGATAAGCGATTCGATTGCACAACCCGCAGATTGTGAGTCCCTACACTTTTCCGTTGCTGGGAATTAAATCACCTTAGAATTGGATTTTAAAATCTGGTTCAAAAGCAATTATTAAATAATGTTACAACTACAGGGTCTATTTTACAATGTGCGATTGTCTGTCCAATGCATCACTGTTCTATTTCTGGAGAGGAAAGCATTTTCGTCTCACAACTCTGAACACGTGCTTTAGGGGCTCATTCAGAGTTTGGGAGTAAAGCTGGCCATACACTAGAGTGAAAAAATCGCTCTAGTGTATGGTCCAGATCAAATTTTGAAATTCCAAATAGACGCACCAGAAACGCTCTGGTGCGATTATTTGATCTTTTTGGACATGTTTAATTTAAATTGGGAGAAAGCTCCTGATATTTTAAGGGAGCCAATCAGCAAGCTGAATGGCTCTCTATTCTTCAAAGCTGCTGATCCTGCTTTATATCTATGTACAAAGCTGCTCTGACAGCTTTGAAGGTATACTTTAAAGCTGTCAGAGCAGCTGAGTACATAGATATGCAGCAGCGGCTACTGCAGTAGTACAGACAGGGATCAGCCGAAACAGTGCTGTGTGAAGCGCGGCTTTGGCTGATTCTTATCTGTATTACTCCCTGCAATAGCTGCTGCTGCATATCTATGTTCTATGCTGCTCTGACAGCTTTAAAGTATACCTTCAGAGCTGTCAGAGCAGCTTTGTACATAGATATACAGCAGCAGCAGCAACATAGAAAGCCCTGTCTCCCCCCCTGCTAGGATTATTGGTCCCAGCAGGAGTGGTGCATGGTGCCGCTAATGGGACATTTCCCTAGCAGGAAATTGTCCCGTTTATCAGCCCACCCCCTGCTATATATATGAATTCAAAGAGAAAAGGGGAGTTGCAGACAAGCAGACATACTCCCACGTGGGCACTTTTATGGATGCACTTAGTATCAAATAGGAGAGACAACACTACATCATAACGTTAAAACATGTATTTTAATTCAAAATCCTTAAAATATTGAAGTTGAGGGTGAAAATTCATAGACATATATAATTGCTTATAGTGGACCCGATTCACACTTAAGAATCTTCTTAAAATAAGAACTTAAAGTCACTCCTGGGCAAAACCATGTTTTCAGGGGGAATCAAGTTAATTGAATTCTTTGCATGCAGGAATACATATTTGAATTGCTTAATTCACCCACATACTGACCAGCGTTACTATTACACTGTTATTTAGACTTGGGCTGGGAAATATCACCTCTCAACACTAGTACTGTTTGCAACAGATGAAATATGACTCCCCTGCAATCAACATGGTTTAGCCCAGGAGTGACTTTAAGTTCTTATTTTAAGAAGATTCTTAAGTGTGTATCAGGTCCAGTGAGCAGAATAATTAATGCCAATCTATTACAAAAAATGATCATAGATTATATTGTGAAAAGATAAAAAATCTACATTCCACCAGGGCGAACGCCGCCCACTATCTGATAAAGAAAGGGAATCCCTAATAACAGATTAGTGCCCGCAAGGACACGCTTTGCACTTCCGTGCTGTAACTTGCCCTACTCTAAATAAGTATACAGAGCGACGTCCCTGGAAAGAAAAAGAACCACAAACACTGGCAGCATGTAAGAACTCCGATGGATGGTTCCCCGGTGCACATGGGATGATAGACGGGAGTAGCTACCAGGCAGATCACCCTAGTATTTATATATGTACTATGCTGCTCTAACAGCTATGAAGCTATCAAAGCAGTCAGAGCAGCATAGCACATAGATATACAGCAGCGGCTATTGCATGCAGTAATATAGATAAGAATTAGCTGAAGCCGTGCGGTTTTGGCTGATCCCTGTCTGTACTACTCCTTGCAATAACTACTACTGTATATCTATGTACTAGCTGTAGAAGCATAGTACATAGATATGCAGCAGCAGCAGCTTTGAAGAATAGGGAGCCATTCAACTTGCTCCCGATTTAAATCAAACATGTCAAAAGCCAAATAATCATACCAGATCGGTCCGATAATCACTCTAGTGTATGGCCAACTTTAGTGCAACTCTGAATCAGCTCCTTAATCTCTTCAGCTACACCTGAATCAAGCCTTCCAATTTCTAGCAGGGACAATGACATAACTAACTACACCTGTGTAACCACAACCTAATAATGTAATGTCACCCTCAGGCTTGGTGATGTCACCTTTACTTCCTCTTTATTGCAGGAGCTGCCCTCAGGCCTTTGTTTGATAGTTTGTTTGATAGTTTGTGGTCAGAACACTTTACTTTGGAAAGAGTTCTTCATTTTTTTCAGCTGTGGTTATAAGGAAATAAGTTAACAGCAACAAGGACAGAATAAGTGTTCTGCCCGCACTAGGGAATACATTCACTGCCTGGCCTTTAGCCAAAATAATTTGCCATAGGCAAAGATAAAACGATCCTTCATATAAAATTTAGCTTCTGTTGGCAAAATAAAAAAATATATATTTTTTTTTCCTTCAGTGAAAATTTATTAAAAGCAAAGAACACAAACAATATATAAATTTAAAACACCAGCTCAGCAATACAAAAATGAAAGAAATACCAAATTTATCAAAAGCACCAAGATCTATAACATGAATAGTCATTGCATCATGTACATTATATCAGTCAGTTTATAAGACTTTTACAACACTGTAGACTGATACTATACTACCTTTTGAAACAACTTCACTGCAATATTAACTAATAGTAATCTAAGATATATTGCCTTAAGTATTAAATTACATAGCATTTACAAAGAGATTATATATATATATATATATATATATATATATATATATATATATAATTCCCCCGCTCTGGATCAGGCCCTATGTCCCCTACTAAGACTCTCAAATTTAACAACCAATTATTTTCTTGCATAGAAAACTCAATTCCAAAACGACTGAATTATGTAGGTTTTATAAGGATATGTTTGTGCAGGTTCATGTTAATTTGAAGCTGGTTATAGAATGGTCCCTGTAGTTTGTCAGCCCCAGGTCTTCACATGTGTTTAGCATTTTCATTGCAGGGGAGACCCTCAAAACTATGGTAATGGGTAAGTTTCCTTTGACAGTACACACCACCAAGTATATTATTACTATCATTGACTTACAGAAACAGCCATTACTTTGGCTAGTAGCTGTAAACATAAAGCTTGTGCTTTGGTTCCATATACAATTTTGGTAGCATTTACACATCTATACACGAGGATATACTGTATATCATGGAGAGCATCATATAAGTTACGCCCTCTTAACACTGTCACTCTACACCTTTCATCTTCTTAGTTTCTGAAAGATCTTTGAAGAACATGTTCTTTAATGTCATTAGTTATTATTTTATTTATATAGCACCAACATAGTATTTAGCATTTTCCACATCATGGGCTGGATCCAGACTTATGTAAGTGCTTGATATTAGTTACTCCTGGGCTAAACCATGGTGATTGCAGGGGAGTCATATTTCATTTGTTGCAAACAGTATTAGAGTTGAGAGGTGATGTTTCCTATCCCAAGTCTAAATAACAGTGTGATAGTAAAGCTGGTCAGTATCTGTGTGCAGTAAGCAATTCAAAGATATATCCCAGGGTTGCCGTCTATTGAAAGGTTCCTTCCAGGATAACACGGAGGAAAGCCGTAGATGCGATTTATGCAAATCATATCTTAAACCCCGCCCCCTGTCAATCACTCGTTTGATCTCTGGTGTTAAAGGGGATGAACGGGACTTAATGACATCATCAAGTCCCGTCCATTCCTAGTAACGCTAGGGATTACACTTCTGCTTGTTAGGGGTTCTGGGTTTGCGGGAGATTTGCCAGCTCTCCTGGGACACCGGGTGAACGGCCCAAATTTCGGGAGTCTCCCGGCTATTCCGGGAGAGTTGGCAACCCTGGTATATCCCTGCATGGAAATAATACAATTAACCTGACTGCCCCTGAAATCAACATGGTTTAGCCCAGGACTAACTAATTTCAAGCACTTACTTAAGTCTGGATCCAGCCCAATGTTTCTACTCTGTATGGTCCCCAAGTAGAAAACTGGAGCATGAAAAATCTGTATACTGCCCGATGCAAACACTGAGCAGGCTCCGATGGGAACTCACTACCACAATTTCCCTGCTTCCCAACAGCTGGGGAAATCTGCAGTGTACCCACTAACTGATAATGGGGTAGATCCAGAACTCTGCTTGCAATCCGTTTACTAGCGTTGCGTATTTACGCGAGCGTACCTTCTATACACTCCCCCTGCATGTATGTACTTACGCTTTCTAAACCCTACCTTAACTTTTGGCAGCGTAACCGCTCATGTCCGCACACGTACGTATAGGCAGTGCGTGGATACGCCGCTAAGCACGCTTTAAATGCAAACCCCCGCCTACATCGCGTAATGTAAGCGTACTTTCGGCTAACGTAAAATTGGCGCGCCCCCTCGAACGAATTTACGCTACTGACACGTGAAAGGCCCTTTACGCTCAGAGTTACGTTACGTAGCGTATCATCTGTCGTGTGCATGCTCAGTACATACCAAATCGGCTTTTTACGTCTCCGCCAGGCGTAAATACGCACAGAAACGTTGTTCTGGATCTGCCCCAATGACCCTGAGTTACCAGCTGCGCTATGTTAACCTAACAGGATCGACACGATGATGATGAAAACCAGACATGTGATTATTGGTTGGAAGCAGAATACACACTACACAATTATCAGGGTAACGGCTTGGCAGTTAATACACTAATTGTATGAATCTTGCGTTATTTAGTGGTATTATGCTTTTGCAATAAAGTATCCTAATAAGTATGAATTATTAGTGTTGCCTGACTTTATAATTACTACAAGCCGTTGCTCCCTGCTAGATATGCAAGTTTGTTCCAGATGAGGGTTTAGCTGTATGATTGTTGTCATTGTGTTCCCTGTACATAATATTTGGTTCAATGGTTTTGTTTGTTCTGATAGGTTACAGTGACTTATAGGTGTAACGTGTCCTTTATAAATATAAATGAAGCAGATAATCAATGGCATAATGTATATGTTTGTAGAGTGCTGTGTGTTTCCCATATGTTCTTTGTTACTCCGTGGTGCACACATATTATCAGTTCACCACTAGAACGATAAGGGTCATTCTACTGTTATAATATTAGTTTGATGGAAATCTCCAGCTTGTCTTGGACTCATGTTTAGGAAGCTCCAGCATCAGACATAGAAAGGATCTCTACCATACTGCTGACCATTGTATGCTGCAGTTTTACATATCCTGTGGCAGCATTTTAATCAATTCAAATGAAACACTCGATGTGTAGTCCCCATAAAATATATATAAACTATGTACAGCAATGAAACTCTGAGTGATTTATACAATTAAAACAAACTCCTTTGTCAGCATGATCTGTATGAGCTATTTTCCCATAACCTTAAACCCATATCATAAAACCTATTGTTACCTAGATCATATAAATCTTTTAGTTAATATTCACATATAAAAATCTTTGTCAAGCACCAAGGGCTAGAGTTACTAAACTGTGGAAAAGGAAAAGTGGAGATGTTGTCAATAGCAACCAATCAAAATCTAGCCCTCAATTTCCTCTTGCATACTAGAGAATGTCATCTGGAATCTGATTGGTTGCCCTGGGCAACATCTCCACATTTTATTTCCTGCAGTTTAGTAAATTTAGCCATAAAACGCAAAAACCGGTCTAGTATTGCAAGATAAAATAGACTGCTGTAGAACATTTTTGTCAACGCTCCTGGAACTCTCTCTTAAATTTGGGGTGGAGCCTCCAGACTTCTGGGAGAGAGGACTCTTTTCTTGCATTCAGTACATCATGGTTGCCCCCTACTCCACAATGCTGCAGATAACAACATTGGGCTGGATCCAGACTTAGGTAAGTGCTTGAAATGAGTTACTCCTGGGCTAAACCATGTTGATTGCAGGGGGAGTCAAGTTAATTGTATTCTTTGCATGTGGGGACATATCTTTGAATTGCTTACTGCACACAGATACTGACCAGCTTTACTATCACACTGTTATATAGACTTGGGATAGGAAATATCACCTCTCAACTCTAATACTGTTTGCAACAGATAAAATATGACTCCCCTGCAAAAGAATACAATTAACTTGACTTCCCCTGCAATCAACATGGTTTAACCCATAACTAATTTCAAGCACTTACTTAAGTCTGGCTCCAGCCCATTGACCAGTTGAGGTGGGCTTGTTGATGCAATAAGCAGTCACCCCACCATCTCCAGAATAAGTATGCAGTACTGTTCTCCTTCTTGTATGAAGAATTCCATAGAACATTGTCATATAAATGTCATTGTTCATATGTTTCATATTTGGTCACACTGCAATCCACACCTCCATAAAGTAACTAACCAATGTGCAGGGAAAATAAAGAATTGGGGGCAATTCTTACAAAAGCAGTAAGTTTTGCCCCAGAAAACTGTTGTAAAGGTGACATGTCTCATAGTTCGTCCTCAGAGGGATGGAGAACTTTTGTTAGTCCGCACTCTTCTTTAACATGGCAGCTGTCCAGAAGGTGGTTGTACTGCTTCTTTAAGTCATCGAAAAGACAGACAGACTCCTGTGAGTGGGGAAATGGAAGGAGGTTTTCATTAAGCAGCATTTGCACTTGATACTCTTCCTTAGGGCTCGCTGCCAGGTCACAGTGGTATAGGACAAACAGCAAGTTGGAAGCATAAGGTACAATTCTTCCACTGCGGAAGCTGCGTTCGTTATGTATGGCAAAGCTATCAGCTGTGAGGGGTTTCTCATCCTTAAACAGCCCCATGAGTGATAGTAGTGGCAAGAGAGTCTCAGCATGTCCAAACTGCATGACCACCGGGGTAGATATTTGCTGGGATCTGAAAAATACAAAAGTCTAATTAACATACGATCTTTATTTTAGTTGTGTTGGAGAATTGTGGTATTCTGTACGCAAGAGCAAACCTCTAGTTTATTAAAAACGATATTTTATTTCTGGAATGAGATGCATAATTAAGAGCACATTATATAAACGGCGTCCGCAATTGCGTTGGCTGAAGCTTCACACATGAAAAAGAATTCAGTTAATGTACCAGGAACATCGCCCAGTCATGAGGCACAAGAGTAGCATTGAATTGTGTGCACAGAAATGGAATGTATTCAGATGAAAGTATCCAGACAGCATGTGGAAGACGTGTCCCCAACAACTCAGTACAGTTTTCAAAAACTTTCTCAATTTGAGCTTATTAGCATTTTGCAAGACAACCAAGTCTAAGCTCAATACGGGAATATGCACTCTGGGTATTGTGAAGCTAAAAGTACCAGAAAACTTCAGCACAGGCAAAATACTCCAAGCTTTATGTTCATTACACCAACACTCCAGATTACTACCCTTCATGAGGAAGGTCCATTATTCTGCATAATACTGGTGTGGGCTTCATTGCCAACTAAAGACCGCCTTAAGCATATTAATGATGTTGGTGAGTACCAAAGAGCAATCTAAATCTAATATAATACTGAAGTACACCCATAAACAAAGACTGGGCATTAATGCTCCAGGCAACTCACTTCCTGCAAAGCATCATATATATATTTTTTTTTGGCACGAATCATTTAATTGTTTGAGCCGATTAAAAAAAACTACAAAAACACTTCTCCCAGCACCTTCTCCATGTTACCTCAAACCCCATCATACATTCTTCTCAGCACCTTCTCCTCCATGTTACCTCAAACCCCCGTCATACATTCTTCTCAGCACCTTCTCCTCCATGTTACCTCAAATCCCTGTCATACATTCTGCCCAGCACCTTCTCCTCCATCTTACCTCAAACCCGTCATACATTCTGCCCAGCACCTTCTCCTCCATGTTACCTCAAATCCCTGTCATACATTCTTCTCAGCACCTTCTCCTCCATGTTAACTCAAACCCGTCATACATTCTGCCCAGCACCTTCTCCTCCATGTTAGCTCAAACCCCCGTCATACATTCTTCTCAGCACCTTCTACGTCATGGTTTCTTGAACCCACTTCCCTATATTTTCTGTACAGTACCTTCTCCTCCATCCCAAACACACCCCCTTGTTCTGCTCAGCACCTTCTGCCCCATGTTCTCTCAACAGTTTGTCCAGTACATTTTCCCCCATATTATCTCAATTCCCCTCTCCCCATTTTGACAAGCACCTTCTACCCTATTTATCTAAACTCTTTGCCTCACATTCAGAACATCTTCTCCTCTATGTTCTCTTAGACCCCTCTCCAACATTCAAGCCAGCTCCTTTTCCTCAAGTTCTCTAACCCACCCTTGTTTACAGTACACTGCATCCCTGTATCCTGTAAGTTTTCACCAAAACACTCACTCCCTCTTCAACCTAACCTCCTGCTTTCTCCAGAATCCTCTCCTCTAAATATCTTCTTTCTTCTTCATCAGAGTGACTCAGGGTCCTGGGAGCTCGCACACAGACAGTGACTTGCATTGTAGGATGTCAATGTCCGTCTACTGTCACACATCTACAAATTTGGAGTTGCACCTTTCAAGGATCATCATGGTGTCCTATACAGGACACAGAACCCACCAATAGTTGCCACCCCGGCGAACACCTGGCAGGCCGTGCTTTAAGCTACCCCTAATATTAATATAAGCATAAGAATTATTACACAGAATAAGTGTAAGGATAGAATGTAACTGTTTGTGTAACAATCTAGAAATGCTATATAATTAGTAAGATAAATGTGCTATGAAGCGGATTTATATCTAAATTAAGGCCAAGGACATCTATTCACTTCCTTACACCATAACAGTATACTGTAGGTTCTTGGTACTTTAATCTTAATAGATATTGATTAATGGATAAAATCAATTAAATATTAGATTTTTTACAGCAAGACATACAGTCCTATTCTGTTATCACCAGCATGAACCTGGTGACGACCTTTGGTTAAAATAATACAATGTCATACTACATTTCATTTTTTGTGTTGTTACGTATCTATAACAATTATCAATACTAATGACAGCTGCAGGATAACATAGTGGTTTCTGAGAAATCCACTGACTTTTCTTTCACCCATTGCTCAGGTCCTGAGTTAGTACATTTACATCACATAGGTCTACGTAGACTAAACCAGGAAAGAGCAGTGTCCAGAGTAAGATAAACTGTGGCTTTCCAGGCTGCACATAACTACAAGTCTCAGCATGGCTTGTGAGATTTCTACAGAAGGAACGTCACAGGGTAATCATTCCACAGGTTGGTTAAATAGTTGGAGGTCGTTTTCCTTGGTCTTCTTTCCCCAACAAATTACATTTTGAGAATATAACATTCTCAAAAACATTAAGCAAAAGTAGCCATAAAACTAGTGATCCTCAACACAAAGCAGTTCATTGCTCTGTAGAGGCAACAATGAGAATCTAGTTTTACCACCGTGGACTGGATAATGTGATATATCGAATACCTACAATAAATAAGGCTGGGATAGTACTAGGTCTCTGTGACACTGGGCAAAGCTGAAGTCCGTCGCCACCACAACCCTTTTATCCCTGGCGACCCCTAGCATTGCCTGCTTGATATCTTAGCAGAACAATACAAGAAAGTGCTCCTACACTTGGGGTCCATGCACAAAATCATGACTGATGCTGTGCTCCGTGTGGATCATAGCCCCCGCCTCCCACACAGGGGGCTTGCCCACCCCTATGTATAGGAGATACGCATGGGGGGTGAGCATAATCCTTTAAATTGTACAGTAATGACTTCGCTAAGCCTATAGGTACAATTCAGTATTCCCCATGGAAAGGTTTACAAGCGGAATACTGAAGGTAAGGTCCAGATGGAGGATCCCCAATCTGCAGGTAATAGTGATGGGGAGGGAGGGGGTGCTCTGCTCTCCTACATGCAGGAATGTGACTCACCAATTCCATATGATAGCTATGAGGCTATCAGACGGAAAACACACCTAATTGTGAATCCGGCCCCATGAGCTCTTCTGTGACGTCCATCACCTCCCCCCCAGCCCCTGCACCCTAGACAGCTGATTAAAAACGCATAGAGATAGCGCCACCAGGTTGCAAACAGTATTAGAGTTGAGAGGTGATGTTTCTTGACCCAAGTCTAAATAACAGTTTAAAAGTAAAGCTGGTCAGTATCTGTGTGCTGTAAGCCAGTGTTCCCCAACCTCAGTCCTCAGGGACCACTAACAGTGCATGTTTTCCAGGTGTCACTGCTGGAGCACAGGTGTGTTCATTACTGTCACATTTTAAAAGCTCC
>WWET01000421.1:348623-371085 GCA_011038615.1 Limnodynastes dumerilii
AGAGAGGGAATAAATATATATATATATATATATATATATAAATATATATATATATATATATATATATATTTAGTTGATCAAATATTATTAGAAGAAAGGAAAAACAACAATGAATGTTGAAGTGTGTAAGTGTGTACTAGGGTAAAGCTGGCCATACACTGGGTTGAATTTCTTATTCCACCAGGGGGTGTCCCACCAAGGAAATGTCCTGTTATCAGTACCATACACTTCTCCTGCTGGATAATTATTCTCTCGATAATCCTAGCAGAAGTGGGCTCTCTACCACTGTACTAAGCTACTCTGACAGCTCTGAAGTATACCTTCAGAGCTGTCAGAGTAGCATAGTACATAGATCTGCAGCAGAACCTTTGAAGAATATCAGATGACTGATTTGCTCCCTTATAATATTGGGAGCTTGATATAAATCAAACATGTTAAAAGACCAAATAATCATACCAGAGTGTTTCTGGTGCGTTTATTTGGAGTTTCAAAAATTGATCCTGGCCACAAACTACAGCGATTATTTGCCAGATCACCCAATAAAAGAGTAGCATAGTGCCATCATTGGTATCAGAATCAATTGTTGATGGAAAGCATAGTGTATACAAGAACTGTGTTTTTAGAGTAACTAATGCCCTACTTAAGAAATGGTACTTTTTGGCATTTATATCGAATGTTAAAGTAATTTTAAAAAAGCGGTTACTGGTGTTCAACATATGTTTGGCGCCACCTTGTGGTGGAATGCTTTTGGTCTTAAGCAACATGGATATTGCCCATTTACTGTTACCTTTTACTTTATTATTTAACAGGTTTTTATATAGCGTCATCAGATTACACACCGCTTTACAGAGAATATTTCACATTCACATCAGTCCCTGTCCCATTGGAGCTACATACTAAGTCTCCGAATACACACACACAAACACACACTAGGGTTAATTTAGTCAGCAGCCAATTAACCTACCAGCATGTTTTTGGAGTGTGGAAGAAAACCAGAGTGTCCGGAGACACAAGGAGAACATATAAACCCACCCAGCGCTTCTTTAACCTTAAACCACATTTTGCGGTTTCCTATTTTTAGTTCATAAAAAAGACAAAGAACTGGATTCTGATTTACGGTAAGGGGCGTTTTCTGTTCGCTAGGATCTTTTGTTCTGCATCACATATGTGGGCGCCGCAGTAGCAGGACGTATTTTTGGATTATATACAATCCACACATACACACCGCCCCCATTTTACATGGTGACAGAGTGGACATGTTAAGGTAGGGTCTACCTCTCCTACTACTGAGCGAGGGGAGTTGTACCCACGTTGAAGGTGTGGACCTGGTTCAAATACAATGTAATAAATAATGATGAAAAGGATTTAGTCTGCATTAAGTCTAAAAGAGATCTACAATGATTTACTTCTGGCATGCCTCTAGGTCAGGAATCTACAAATCTATGCCATCGATCGTGACTAGAAATTGGGACATGGCGACTGGATTTATGTGGAGGTGCAACCACACGGCCTCTTTCTCCCGTGCTCCGGTGTGGGTCGCCGCTGCAGAGGGCCCTTTTTCGAAACGGCCGTTATCTCCCAACCAGTTCCAGACTGGCCGGGAAATAGATTGCTTTAGCCTTGCAGAGGCAAAGCAATCGATACACTGAAGAGAGAAGACACTGTGCTGAAGGGCAAGTATAAATTTAAACCCAACCCTTACCCTCCCCTTCTATGAACCTAACCCTCCCTTCCCTGCAGCCTGACCCCAAGACTCACCTACCCGCAGGCTGACCTTAACACTCCCCTTCCATTACGCTAACCCCCTCCTTCCATTACCGGTGCAACGGCTTCCGAAAAATGACTTATCTATTCTAAAATTACAAAAATAAATTAAAATTTTACTTTTAAAAGACACCATTTGCTGTTGCGAATTGCATCAGCGGCTGAAACTGCTGGGACAGAAGTGTTTCTAAACAGCTGTGATGGCGCTTGTGTGTAAGACAGATTACCCCACAAATGAAAGATTGCAGCAAGGAGTGTATAAACCCCACAGTAATTGATGGCGATGAATGCCCTATTAAGGAGGTGTACTTCATGGCACATCAAGTTCTTCCTGTAGCGTGCCTCTTATCTGATAACAGCTTACTGTGTGGTTTGCACTTTATCGACACTTTGCAGACCACTGGTTTCTGTTACAGATAAAAACGAACAAGAAACCATATTCAATAACTAATTCTTACAAGCATTTCATGATATTTGCACGAATACTGGGGATTTTTTCTGTACATGTAATAAAAGCAGATGCAACTGAAAAAGATTACATTGCCCATAGCAACAAGGTTTTCTGTAATGCATATTCCTCTAGATTCTTTGTGGTCACAATTCTGAAGATAAGTGTGTTAGTATAGTCCAAACACTAACATTGTCACCTTCAGGGACTTTACTGAAACATCAATCTTTAAACACTAAAAAAGCAGGTCAGACAGAGGCTGGTTGTGTTGAGCTGGGGCAGGTAGGCATGATGAGCTTTTTTTCTTGTTCTTTATAATAGGACCAGTGGCATGACTGAAAAAGGTGTAGCTGCTACCGGGGCCCCAGATCTGAAGGGTACCACAAGGTAGCCATCCCCTTCCCAAACACACAGAGTGGTTAAACTTTCAGAGACAGGCAGACAAAGCTACACGGCCTGGCCCTCGGAAATTCTGGAATTGGCTGGAAGCAGCCAATGCTTAGCCCAGACCCAGAGAAGTTTCTAGTAAGTGATATTTTAGAATCTCAATAACAGTGTTGAAGCCATCCGGTACAACCCTTTCCTTCTATCTAAAATCTACAAGCTTAACCAATTTGAACTGCTCTTCCCAAGTTCCAGTAATAAAGCTCAGTTTTGTAAGAGGGAGAACCACAATACCTTCCATAGATAGACAAGTAACACAACTATACATTACAGGAAATGCTGATTTTGGGTATTGCTCACTAACAACCCGATTTTCAATTTGTGGCCAGACAAGCTGCCACGCACATACCAGCCAGGAGATGCAGGGAGAGAGGTCGTTCTAAGCTAACGTGATCTAAGGTAAGGGTCATTAGGCAGTAAGTGAGTGCGCCTTGGGGGCTCAAACAGAAGAGTGACAAACTGCAAAATATAAGTGGAAAAACAGGAGCGGAGAGAGGGCTGAGGCGTAGCTATTTCTTGGTAACTTGTAAATCTTTGAAAGCTATACAGAAGTCCAATTTCAGAAGTATTTTTAGGTTTGCAGGTTGAAAAATAAATAAATAAATAAAAAAGAGAATCAAATAATAAAGTAGTAATATTGCTGAGACCGAACATTTTACATTCACAGAAAAATGATATATTATTTTCATGACTTTCCTTTCAATTTATGTGAATTATATTTGCTAATAAATGAATAAGAATATAGGTCCCTGCCTAAAAACTTTTTGGATCAAGCAAAAATATCCCAGTATTTCTTTTGGCTTAGGGATGCCTTGAAAAAACAAAATTACTGAGACTTTAAAAATGGGTGCATAGTTTAACCCCCCCACCCAAGATTATCGTTCTAATTAAACAATAAATAGGGCCACCCCTACAAGTATGGACAGAGATGCTTGCTAATCTCCACCACTATTACTCCCCAGCAGCATCTAAAGAGCAGCTCTGTAAGTGAAGCCTGCAAGTTCAAGCCCCCTAGGGGCAGCAGCACTGCCTGTGTACTCATTGGGATTTCAAATACAATTCACACAATGAAGCTATTTAAATTGGTGTGTTTCCAGCTTAAGGGTGCATAGAACTGAGAAATAGTGGGAAGCACTGCTCTTGTAGATGAATACCATATTTTCTTCACAATTATATTGCCTGCATACTCTGTAGTCAGTTTGGCATGAATAAAATAGGATTCTGAAACATATAAAAAGCTAAATGAAAAGAAATTACAATACTTTTCGAAACATTAAAGAGGACACATATTGGCACCAAGTATAAACAGACTTTGGCACCAAGTATAAACAGACTTAATAAACCTTTTTTCGGATATACTGTACATTCTAAAACCTAAAATTCTGTTTTGAGAAAAGAAACATTTTTCCCCAAACCAAAACAGAATTATGATCGGTAACCACATTAAATAGACATATTACTGACCCAATAAGGTTCATAAATAAATAAGGTTCATAAACTAAGCAAACATGTTAAAAGATGCTTTGATTACATTTCAAATCCAAACAATAATTCCTCTGCCTGGTTTATAAGCATTTCTATCTTAATTGTGATTACTGTATGTATCTCCTAAACAAACATGAAAACTCACTGCATTATTGAGTTCATTCTGGCATTAATAAAGATTTGTTAAATTTGAATCAGCCATTTAGAAATGGTGTCCTGCAAGTTTGACATAATTGAGAGCAGTTTAAAGTTCCATTGAAAACAGAAACGAAAAGATCAACACAAAAACAGAAAATACATGACATTTTACATTCATTTTCATTCTAAATTTTTACTTTTGTCACACATTAAAAACAATATAAAATAAATGAGTCGATTTATAGGTATGAATATGTGTGTATGTATGTATGCATGTATGATTGTGTGTATGAGAGAGAGGATAGGGGAAAATTTCCTATGAAACGTCTGCATTAAACCGACCATTTCATTTGCACCTTTACCAGTCTGGGAGTGCCTTTTTATTCTGCTTTCTATTCGGAACTTGTCCTGTATATACACATACACATATATATACATATATACACACACTAAATTTGCCGGTAAGGCAGTTGTTTGCACATTGTGAAGTCTCCAGGGTGCCTTCTTTTGTACATACTGTAATATATATATATTTCTGTAAGCCATTTACATCCAGTAATAGAGGAACAGGTTAATATTATTATGAACTCCTGCTTGGTAAAGTCATATGGGATTTCCCAATCCTTCGGGGATTGTAACAGTACACAACCCTCAGACATCTGACATTTCACTAATTCAATCAGCAGATGTTAATTATTCCACATCACTGCTAAGACGGGTTTGTCATAAGCAATAACCATGATGTGAAAGTCAATGAAAGGGATACAAGGATCTCTGAAGAAAAAAAGAAGAAAAAAAGAACGAAACTGCACAAGACATTTATAAAAACTTCTGCAAAAGGGAAAATAGTGGTGTCTAAAGTCACTGTGTTTCAAAGGACTTGATTTAAAGTTGGACACAAGTGTCTGTTTTTATTACTGTGTTATTTAGCAGATTATTCCTACATGGTCAACAACAAGATACCTGTAACAGGAAAGTTAACGGCTCATGCAGCAGAACAGTATAGACAAGGCAATTGCTCAACTCCTTTATAAATTACAAACTGTGCAGCAACTCAGAAAGACTGGCCGAGCACACTATGCACCAGCTCCCTTTTAATTGCATAAACTATTTTTAACGTAGGACTTAATTAATATTTACTAATTGCAATATACATATGGAATTGCTCAATTTATTTGGTTGACTTCCTCACATCACAACAACACGCTGAGTATTATGCCACGTACACACTGGTACAAATCTATCATCACTGATTAAAGCCCTAGATCATAGATGTAACCCCCATTACACACTGCGCCATTATTATTTTTCAAAACTCTAGTCACCAATGTGGACAGTAGAATATTTGTGTATAAACGAATATATTTCTGTAAAGTAGGATTTATTTATTTTTTATTTTTTTTTTTAAGACTCAAAGCAGAACATTACTGTTAATTGTACAAAAACAAAGATTTTCCTTGACAAATCTCTATATATATTTGTGCAATTAGGTTTAAATAAATAGAAAAAAAAATCACTTGAGATCAGGCTTCACTTTTAATTTACAAATGTGGCAAGAAGGTTACTTTATTCGTTATTTCATACATGTTTTTCTTACATATTTGATCTGTGTCTTTGAGACAAATTCCAATGATTTGCATTGTCCGATGACTGCAAGGATCTGAGAGTCATTCTAGCACTTTTGCCTATTTCAGCTGTATGCTCCTTAGATCCAGAACCAAGAAGGTCACCTGACTTCCACAGTCTGCCTGCGTAAGTCGAGTGATTTCCTGGCAGCGCAAACGCACATGCCAGATGTTCCACATCAGAGCTCTTACTGTACAGAACCGAGTCCCGTGCCATAGGATTTCCATGTGGAGGGGTGTTTCTTGAAATCCAAATGCCTAATCCCCGCCAGAGAAGTGGGAATAGACATACAGATTAAGGCACGCGGGCGAAAGGAAGATCCACACAGAGCTACATCCGTACAGAGATTTTAAGTCAGCGTAACATGTCCAGAACTCTGCACGTGAGAGGGGAGCGATAGGGGAGTTCACTCCCTCCTTACATGCAGACTTACTGACCGCCGTACATAAGGAAAATGCTCAGAGGTCAGGATCAGGTCCAAAGTTCTATAGACCCATATTATAAACCTATTTTTGACCAAAAATCCCATTCAAACAGCAGCTGGAGAAAGCAATAAAACCTGGTAGTAAATAATAAGTAATAAGATTTAATGCATTTATTAAAGTAATCATTTAACAAAAGTGAATATACAAAACATGACCATGGCCACACGGACAATCAACACAGAAACAGGGCACAGACCAGGTCACCTGAATACCACTGTGCATAGACAAACACTAAACACAAATACAAGTGCAGACCAGAGAATACACCACGCAATATACCCACATAGAATGGTCAGAGAAAGCTAGAGCAAAATACTATTTTTCCAATATCTCCTATTAAATTTAGTAACAAATGAAATCTAAGAATCGGTTTATTTTTATTGGTATCACTAGTTTAATAATAAGAAAAATACATGAATAATACCCATCTTTGGCTGGTAGTTATTGCTTGATACTGTTCAGCGGGTGTTGGTCCCCGAAAAGAATGGCTCTATTTCGATAGGGCCGTTTTCTCCCAGGCAGTTTCGAATTGGCTGGGGTTTCGATTGCATATGCCTTGATGAGGCATAGCAATCGATCAACGGAGCACCAAGCTTTCAGTGCTCCGAAAGGTAAGGGAAAAAAAGTACCCCAACCCGTCCCCTAATTCTAACCCTAACCCTCCCCTCTCATTACCCTAACCCTAATCTTCCCCTCCCTGCAGCCTGACCCAAATCCTCTCTTCCCTGCAGCCTGACCCTAACCCTCCCTTCCCCGCACCCTGGAGAGGTTACTCACCTTTCCCTGCGGTCCTGCGGTAGCGGCGGCAGCGTTGCCGATCGGCATACTCACCCATTCTGAAAAAAAATTCTTAACTGGAGGGTATTCGAAATAGGGACATTCACAAAGGAACTAACCTGGGACTGCAACCACTGTTCAGCCAGGGTCCAGGAGCCCCTATTTCGATTGTTATTGAGCTGGATTGGTCAAAATAGGCACTTCTGCACATAGTCCCGTAGGCAAAGTTGAGGAGTATGTGCTTGTGCTATGACCTTACCCCGACAGCAATAGAGCTGGAACTCCCTACCTTATTAGCTTATAGACATGCTTTATGCAAAGTAATTGGTAATACTTATCTAACCAATTACTACATATGCACGTAATAAGCCAGCATTGAATAATGTTGGTATCACATACCCTCTGCTTTTACTGAGCTACCTTATCAGCATGTCTTGGTCTTAAACGTCTGGTTCTACACAGTATTAATAACACGTTTGCATAAAAACACATTAGAAATGAAGAATAGCAGCCATTTTAGGCTGCCCGGACACAAAGCGGTAAAAGAATCAGTTGTGGTCAAGCTAAGAATACAAACGTGTCCTTTAATTAAAAGCATCAACATACCTTTTACTTTCAGAGACTGCAGTATCTAAATGCTGAACGATATGTTGGAACAGGTTACAGGAGGAGCGGCTGTTGATATCAAACCCATAGCCACGCTTCCAATACTGTTTCAGGTCATTGAGGTATTCCAAAACCTAAGCGAGAGTGTATTATTCAGTGTTTGTCTATATATATAATATTTGATATATTATAAGTAAACAAGTATAAATCATATTAAGTATTATAAAAATGCAATTCTGTTCTATAGCTAAATTTTGGGGGAAATTTTGTTAATAATACATTAGATACAACATATAACTAGTGACCGTTAGGTAGCGCTGCATTATAACAATGGTGCAATATAGCAATTAATAGATGTTGGATTAATGAAGGTCATAAGATATACTTCTATATTATATAGGAGAACGAATGAAAGCAAGCAAAACGTATGAACCAACACATACACAAGCAGGATCTTCTACACAATATAGGTATTGAGATAAGCTCACCTGCCAACATCAACGCATTTCCTATGGGACACACAAACCAGTTTTAAAGAATAACGATGACCAAAATTTCTATTTTTATATTTTTTTGCCATTGAATCAGAGAGCATTTTTTACACAATTATTTGCGTGTGTTGGTTTGTTTTCTGACCATAGACACTGCAATAAATCCAAAATTGTGCCAACTACCTTGGCAGATGGTCCCCTCTGTATCAGGGCCTTAGTGGGCAGTGGCTAGTTATGAGTTTTCAAAAGCTACCAATAGGTAAATGCCATTATTCCATGGCTTTATATGTGAAGACTTAAGATGGGGGAACGTATTCATAGATCCGTTTTTGCATGTGGTTGCGTGCGTATTTTTAGGATCGAATGAACTTTTTCCACGCACACTATGTAGTATTTACACACGTAAGAACTTTCAGCACGGACTTGTGAATCGCACTTAGGGATATACGTACAGAGGGGCATGTCCTTTTTTTTCTGGCTGTTCAAAATTACGTGAAACTGGGCGGGGGGATGTTTGAGGGTGCGGTTAGATAAGTACGCACGTACGTAAGTAACATATGCGTGCAAGTACACACGTCGACTTAAGGGTGCAATATGGAGGCGGAAGTTACCGAAAACCCGTCCGTGCAAGGGGAGTGTCATGGGTATCGCCTTGCAACGTAGGTGCGTATAAATGCGTACTTTATACACACGGTCCAGAATCTCTAAAGCACTAATACACACCTGCATATACTTCCAAGATAGAGGTTGCTCAGATCAATCTATAAGGTAATTATACAGCAGGTGCACAAAGCAAGGGGAGTTTGCACAAAAACAAAACATGGCCTGGCACTCTAGCCATCACCCAGCGACTAACCATAATCTTCTGTCTTTAAAATAAAAGTCAGAGAGTTAGTTACAGATATAAATTACCTTATAGATTGATCTGAAGCAACCTCTATTTTGGAAGTGTGTTTTAAAGAGTGTCTGGGATAGCAGCTGAGAGGGGGTGCTGTCTCAGAGTGGCTGTTTTGTACACTTGGGGATCTCTACAAGAGGTGAGCTCTCAGTTTAAGAAAAATATTTGATATGTGACTCATAGTTGGGACTCTGAATTTTAGAGTTAGGACCACCTAACAGAGAAGCCTTGTAAGTGGCGGGTGGCTTATCACGTATCTGCAGACATCTGTAACTAATTCTCTGACATTTATTTTAAAAGATAGAAGATTATGGTTAGTCGCTGGGTAATGGCTAGAGTGCCAGGCCGTGTTTTGTGTATGTATATGTATATATGTATATATGTGTGTATATATGTGTGTATCTATATATATATATATGTCAATAAAAGCTGCTTATAACAGTTTTGTTCACATGGATTTTCAGGAAATCTTCCTTTCGCATATGCTTATTCTAAAATTCTATGGATATTTATGGTGCAGACAAACCTCTGGGTGTATAAAATCGGGGCTGGTAACACTTTAATACATTTACTATGGTTAAACTCACTTTTGCGTCTTCCTCATCAAACAAGCTGCACCACGGAGAATTTACAATGTTGTTAATGGCCAGTTCAAATGAACAAGTAAAAAAGGCCACCTGAATTAAATCTGCAACACAGAAATAAATATGGTTATAAACACATACAAACGGAAATACTAAACAAAGAATGCAGCTCTGGGAATGGTATTTGGCCAACTGTATGACAACGGTGAAAGTGGCCTCCATGAAATAGTTTTTTAGAAGAAGTAGAGACAGACGAAATCTAATTTTCAGCTGTCTCTATTTCTAAAATACCGTTAGAATTTTCATTCACATTTTTATGAATGGGTATCAGCAAACTTACAAATTCATTCTCCGGAAACGTAGCCGCACCAACTTAAAGACCGCATATACGCAATCTACGTAACGAAACGATACGTAGATTACGTAAAAAAGTTACTACGCATACGCAGAAGCAAATATTGGTAAAATACGGACATATGAGCAATATGTCTGGTGGTGTGAAACTGGGCCTTAATGCTGATCGTTAGTGTAAATGACCACACTTGGTTTAGATCACACATAACTAAATCACCTTCTCATGGAGTTTTTTATTGTTCTACAAACCTTAAAGAAATATTCCAACCAAAAAAGTTTAGTTCTGAGCAGAATTGTCCATTTTATGAGTATTGATGAAACACTTAGGGTGTCCGGCTCAGGCGCTTTACATATAGCTGGGTTACATGGAGGAGGGGGTACCAATAGAGCTGTAAACCTCACATACTTCCTTCTATAACCCTCTCTTGCATTCTTCAAACAATGGAAAATGTTATATGGTGATCAAAACAGTTGTACCATATGCCCCTATTTAGGTCTTCTATATCTACCCTTCACTCTTGTAGGCACAAATTTTCCTCAGTGCTTCAAATTGCTTTATCTGCCTCTTTCATTGCCCAATGGCTGACACAAGCTGGTCAGATTCTTTAATTTCATAACACCCATGTTTCCACGTGCCTTACCTGCCTCTAACCTCACCCTTTTCATCACTGCAACTATGGAAACCACAGGCAGAGCCTCCAGTACAGATCTTGAGCCTCCTGATCCAGACGTCTGTAGTGGAAAGATTTCTGGTAGAGGGATCGGATGAATGCAGTGTGTACGCTAGTAGGGAGGCATTTAAATTTTAGAGGGCTTGTTAAGGCCCTTGCGCCCATTACAGACTTCTGTGTCGGTCCCCTTTTAAGTGAGGCTAGCGTAGAACTTTAAAGTTATGGCCTATACCAGTACCGCCTCTAGGACGTTTGATCTGGGGCATTTGTCTAGTGTCCCGCTCCCTGGGGGAACCGCCACCAGTTTCATTTACAGAATCGCGGCCACCTGCTACAGTATATTAGTAGTGTGCTGCGGGTCTGTAGATAATGCTATTGAGAAGTTATAGCTATTACTCCCCGGCAGCAACATCTACAGAGCCACCGCATGCTCCTAAGAGTGTAGCTGACGGCTGCGTCTCTGTAAATGAAGCTAGCGGCTGTCGGCTGACGAGGTTTATAACCAGCTCTCAATGCTGAGCACAGTTTATAAACTGCTAACCTGCAGTTTCTGCTGCTGATTCGTTTTTCAGCCACAGCAGTTTATTAATACTCAGCTGCTGTGGTCAATCGGCCCATGCACAGTTCTGCTGCTGCTATGCGGAGAGCAGCTACCAACCTGTGCATGCACCTGTTGGAAGAAGGGGGGGGGGCCCAGAAGAGGATTTTCCCTGGGTCCCCCTTCCGCTAAGGACAGCCCTTGTCTATAAGTCGTACGTCTATGAGAGCGACGGGAGTGTATTGCACCAACAGAAGGCTGTTAGATCAGATGGATCCGTTATCTGTATAGCAGTTCTGGATCCAGACCAATGACACTTCTGACAGTGGGACTGGGGTTTAGAATGCAATCGGTGTTCCTTCCTAGTTGATATACAGCATAGCCATTCCCTGAAGACATACCAATGCAAACTTTCGAACGTCCACGAGTTTGATCACACAGTTGCCTGGATAATATGGCCCAGCACTTGTGGATGTATCTGAATCTTTAGGTCGAGAATCTGATTGTATCAAAACTGGATTTCAGGATCTGACCCCTATACCATTCAGGAGAGAAGAATACATTACGTTACCAGCATTTAGCTCATCTTCTGGGACATCTAGGAGAGTAGAAATTTTGTGCAGAACCCTCCTCATTTCTGGACCCTTCTTAAAAGCGTCCACTTCATGCATTGCTGTGTCATTGTCTTCCACCTGGACCATGAATTTCTCGCAGTGATCAAAGAAACGCATTAGAGTATCATTGACCACAGGTTCTCTGCATGTTACATCTGCTGGGACAAAAGACATGTTTTCATATTACAATTTATTAGTTTTGACCACTATCAGATATTTTGTATTGTATAATTTAAGAAAGCTACAATATCCAGTAAAATAAACAAACAAAAAACACAGGGGTTGGTGCACAAAATATGATTATCTTTATCTGTAATACACACAGGCTAAAGAAAAAAAAATGTCCAATAGAAAATAAATTCATGAAAAGGCAGCACCTTTACTCCCATATGCTGATCATATGAAGATAATTTAAACTGTGTTTAGGTCATGTACAACAAACGTTTTGTAACCATTGTCTGGTATGCATTTGCGATCATATTTTACTTAATTAATAAAACACTAATACATAAGGTGTATATTATAGGCACAAACATTAAGAAAGGCATCCATCAGCTTCAGGCATAGATCTGCAACGAACCAATAAGAAGTGACTATTTAGTGCCGGGCCTCAGACAACTGTAAATGACAGGGCTGATGAAAGGGTTTCCTGTGTTGGCCTTCCTCCATTGCAATTGCTGGAACGAAAGTGACTTTACATAAGCAAACAATTTCTAATGTAAACAAATATGGATGGGAGTACATACTTTTCTGGGGGTACAAATGGGAGCACATCTAATTTGGCATTAGCCCCTCTGTGTGTATATTTGGAGCAAGAAGCAGAATTCTTCCAATGTGCTACTCTTTATTCTTTTCATACATGTCCGGGAAGCCTAAGATGGCTGCTGTTCTCCATTTTTAATGTGCTTTTGTGCAAATAGGTTATGAATACTGTGAAGAACCAGACGTTCAAGGCCAAGACATGCCGATAAGGTAGCTTGGTGGGAGCAGAGGGTATGTGATACCAACATTATCCAATGCTAGCCTATACTGCATCTATGTAGAAGTTAGTTGATAAGTAGTACCAATTAACTTGCTTAAAACATGATTAGAACCTAAGGCAGAGATAATAAGGTAGAGAGTTGCAGCTCTGTTGTGGTCAGGGTATAACAGACTTTGCACAAGATCAGCTCCCTGGCTACATACGGGACTGACCTGACTGAGTGCAAAATGGTCTGCTGACCTTTTCCAGCTCAAGAACAATCGAGACAGCGGTCCCTGGAAACTGGTTGATCATTATCAAGCAATTACCAGCTGAAGCCAAGTATCATATATGTATTTTGCTTAATTCTTTATTATATGCTACAGTTGTTAAAAAATGGTCTTGTGTTGTTTATCTCTTGGTATTTACCGAACCTTAAGTTCCACCAGGAAAATCATATTACACCCTTTGCTTGGGGACATGTTTAGTGATCATGTATTATTGTATGTATGTGTTAATTGAAATGTAATTCTACATATTGTTTTATCAAATATTGATTCATCATTATGCACCCCCTTCCCTTGTTAGAAGCTGTGGCACTCATACCATGGCTCAGAGCGAGTGATCCTGGCCTAGCAACTGGGATCCTTGTGTTCATTGGTTGTAGTGGTCACATGTGCTGGCTGCTAGGCCGCGAGGACACCTTCCCCCACTCACGCCATTCGGCGCCAGAAGCTGTGTCTTCTCCCGGCTGATTATTCAGCTTGGACGTCCACCTATCGTTGCAGGGGGTTGGTCCAGTCAGTGTCCTCTGATTGCCTCCCTGTAAATAGCCAGCAGGGACTCGCCTCCCTTGCTGGTTATAACATTTATGTTGTATCAGCTCCTTGTACCAGCATTCTGGGTCTAGTCTCTCTGCCTTGTGCTAGTCTGCATCTTATCTCTCTCTCTTTTCTGCCCTTGTAGTTTGATTGTTCCTGGTTGCTCCTTTTTGTTCCCCTGGTTACCCTTCCTTTCCCTTGTTCCTAGCTCTTTCCTTCCTGGTTGTTTGTGCTCTCCCTTCTTGCTGTGTGGGTCCCTTTCTGAGTGCCTGAGTTGCCCCTGTTAGTCTGTTTGTCTCCATGGTCCATTGGGTGTACCCCTTATTCATCACAAGTGAGCGTCTTTCCTTGGTGGTGTCAGTTCCAGGACTCGCCACCAGGGGCTGCAACTTGCCTTTGGCCTGCAGCCAAGCCTGTCCCATCAGGGGCTCCAGTGAACACCTGGCCTCTGGTTAGATTCTACGCCTTGTTGGGTGCTCCCCTTACTTTCCGACCGAGATTGCTGTATGCATATGCATCGGAACGCAGCATTGGTCATGCAGGGTATGTACATGGCACATATGCAATACGTAAGTCAGCTGACCTTGTGTGTGGGTCCGGACAAATTTGTTCACTGCCTTGTATCATCTAAAAAGCATCAATACATCTTCTCTAAAATCACACATTACATATCCAGATTAAGATTACTCTTCACAATCATAACAATTCTAATAAAATCTCCTGAAAACAGTGTATTTTGCGATGATACTAGTTATCTATTTAGGGCATGTTAAGCATCATACAGCTGCCATTAGGAGTACTAGTGTTGGCATTACTATTGCAATACCATGACTGTTTAGTGGATTTTTAAAACATCATTTTACAAACCTGTACTTTGATAACAAGCTTAAAGTAATATTATAAACATACAGACTGTTATAAGCCAAGGAAGTTACTACTGGTGTTGATTTTTTCAAACCCTTCTTGAAACCTATTTGAGGAAGTCTCATTAGGAACAGAGATGAGGTTTAAAGTATAACCCTACATAATTTGCTATGGTTCACCACTATAGTTTAAGAACAACCTATATTACTATGACAGAGGGATATAAATGTAATACAAATATAGAAACAAAAAAATAATAATTTGGGCTTACCTTCCAATACATCTTTAGTGGGTTGAGGAAGCCTGAAATAATTGTGAGCAAGACCGCTAATAAAAGCTTTTGTGCTGTCTACACATCGATGCTTAGAGCTGGTGGTAAATGACATTTTACATTTATGTAACTTGTCGAGAGTGAAAAGTGAGGGGAAGAGGGAGGCGAGTCTCTGTGCCAGGTTTTTCATGTCCTCCTCTCCTTTCTTCACCAGCTGTCCATCCATCCAGTCCTCATACCACATATCCCAACTCTGAAGATTTTGCACCAGTTCAGATTTGCTCTTGCTTTTTTGGATAAGGCTGTACATTGTCTTCAACTTCTTTATTTGCTTTTTGGTTGGGTATCGTGTGCCATGCCTAATCACAGAGACTATTTGGAGTGGCGTGCAAGTATTGGGCAGAAGATCCTGCCTTTTGGTCACCAAGAGTGGATTTGTCAAGAGAAAGGGATTGACTTCTTCATATCTGGTCTTGGTCCCAAAATACACGGCTAACCTTGGAGAATCATTCGGAAGAGAGGTCAGTCCACCAGCGCTACAGAACCACGTGGCACAGATAAGAAGTATCTGGGAGGCTTTGGGGGGACATTTTCTGTATGTGTATAACACAAAACTCATGACAGTATTGTCAGGGGCAGCTGGTATCTCCGTTCTAGAACAAAGGATAGTTTGCTAAACTTGTTATTTACTTTGTTAGCACTAAATGCAAAAGGTTTCCTCTTATGTGTGATTAACCCTGAAATGAATAAGGAGAAGTTGAACATCAGTAAAACATAACTAACATCAATAGGTAAATTAAACAGACAGCAGGATATAAAAAGTAAAATATTTACATTATCTACACCAGACAGAGAATGGAGAACTTAATGAAGAAAGTTTAAAAACCTGGGCAAAAAGTTGCATTGCACAGAGAATAGAATTTATGGTATTCTTTGCATGCAGGGAGAATACTTTGCTTTTCCTTATTGCACAAAAATACTGACCAACTTTGCTCAGTAATTAGCACTTGTGTCTCACAGCAATGATGTCATGAGTTTGATTCCTGGATTAAGCCTCATCTGTGTAAAGTTTGTATGTTATCTGTGTGGGTTTCCTCTGGTTTCATGTGCCAAAAACATGCTAGTAGGTTAATTGGCTGCTGACTGATTAACCCTTGTTTGTTTGTTTATGTATGTATCAGGTGACTTAGAATGTAGCTCCAATGGGGCAGGGAGTGATGTAAAAGCAAAACATTTTCTGTAAAGTTTTATGTAATCTGATGGCGGCAGCGCTATATAAAAACCTGTTAATTAATACTTTTATATAGACTAGTGCTAGGAAACATTATCTCTAAACTTCAATATAGGGTGCAACATTTGAAATTCGCCCTCCCTAAAATTCCAACATTGTTTTGCCCAGGTCTTAACTACTCTCTGAATTCCTCTTATTCTTTAACTCTGGATCCAGTCCATAGTTCAGAACATCATTAATTGTATTATGAGTCAGCAACTATGACACTTAATGGCATCATTAAAAGGAAAGAAAGAACTATTAGAAAACTAGGCCATATCTAAATCAAACAGTGAAACTCAACAAATTCAACAGAATCATTTTACTGCAGGTGTGTTAAACAGTTAAATGAAATAAACACAGTTTAACATAAATCCATATCTTATCACCATTTTAACAGCTTTCAAACAAACATGAAAATGATATCTGTTTACATAACACATGCTTAGATTTTATATAAAATTTTTAAGACTTGTGTATAATTGAGAAGAACCTATTAAATACACCACAAAAGTTTCTCTATTGCACAAGTACTTAAGATTCAGTGTGCATACCATGCCCATAGCACACCCCTGATCTACCTAAACGATTCAACCTTTTTCCCTTGGATGTTGAATCTAGGACATTAGAGCTCAGCATCCCAGGTATCGCCCATACCCACACCTCCTGACTGTTCACAGGAGCTGACAGTACTATCCCCTCCCCCATCCAAAAACTTGGGGCAGACCCCAGTGACAGCTATGCTCCAGAATAAACTACCAAATAAAAACGCAAAGCAAAATAGATCAAATGTGCAGGAATGAAAACCAAATGTATATATAAAACATAAGTAGAACAAGAAGCTGAATGTCTGCATGATCATTGTAGAGTCGTTAACAAAAGTATAATTAACAAAACACCAATAAAGACATCAAATTCTATTTACCAGTCCCCAACAAGCCATTGAAACATACTGGTCTTCTTTGCAGGACCTAGTTTACTCTTCCAAGGTGCACACAAGCTGCCCAGAATATTAACAATGTCTTAGAGACTGAATAGCCGTAACACAACGTACCGCATATGTTCCAAAATGTTGATGCGCCGATCCAGTGACAGGTCTGCAACTTTCTGCATCCAAACGCCGCACATGCGCTCTTAGCCCGCAACTTCAGCATCTTACAGGCGCATGCGCGTTACGCTCCGTAGCAGGAAATGAGCACAAGGCGCATGCGTACAGCGTATGTAAACGGACTTGTATTTGTAGTTGTTTCCGTACGGAGTGAATACATTGGCGGACTGGCTTTCACCAATGACTGAGTCGAGGGAATCATGGAGTCTGATTTCTGCTTTGAGGACTCTGTTTTCTCAGAGACCAGGGACCGGACGGCAGTAAAGGCGCTGCCCTACACAGTCAGGCAATGCCAGCCCAGGGTAGGAGCCATTGTCCTATTTTCAGTGCAATGCAGGATCTAACCTGTATTGCTATCCCTGACCTCTCCAGCATGTTCCTCTACTGCAGTGTTTCCCAACTCTGCACCTCAGGGACCAGAAACAGTGCTTGATTTCCATGGCTATATATATGTATATAGTCAATATTGCAATTACATAGAAACATAGAAAGTGACGGCAGATAAGAGCCACATGGCCCGTCTAGTCTGCCCAATTGTTTATTGAAAACTATACTGACCCTAGACCCTATTTACCCTCAATTTGGTTTACAATTTAGGATACCCTTATATCATGGTTGCTGACTTTTGGCAGCTTCTCTCTGGGAGATCCCGGAGAGAAGCTAGCGATGCGTGCAGGGGGTGGGGCTTAATGATGCAAGTTATGCAAATCACGTCAGTGAAACCACGGGCCTCTAGTCACTTGCGGGAGATTTGCTGACTCTCCTGGGATACCGGGAGTACTGCCCGAATTTCGGGTCGGCAACCCTGCCTTATATTTATCCCAAGCATGCTTAAATTGTTCTACTGTATTGGCCTCAACCACCTCAGATGGGAGAATATTCCACTTATCTATCACGCTTTCAGTGAAGTAATTTTTCAGCACATTTCCTTTGAATCTACCACCCTCCAGTTTATATTCATGCCCTCGTGTTCTATTACACCTTTTCTTTTGAAAAATGGTACCCTCCTCTAGCTGGTCACAACCCTTGATGTATTTGAAAGCTGCTATCATGTCCCCCCTCTCCCTTCTCTGCTCCAAGCTATACATGTTTAGTTCCTCTAGCCTTTCTTGGTATGATTTGTTACAAAGGCCATGAACCATTTTAGTTGCTCTTCTTTGCAAAGTCTCTAATGTATTTGTCTTTCTGGAGATATGGCCTCCAGAACTGAACACAGTATTCTAGGTGAGGGCGTACCAATGATTTATAAAGGGGCATCACTACTTCTCTCTTTCTGCTACTAATTCCTCTCCCTATACAACCAAGCATCTGACTTGCCTTTCTCATTGCTTTGTTACATTGATTGGCTACCTTTAAGTCACTGGAATGAATGACTCCTAGATCCCTTTCCTCCTCGCTATTGCACGTTCCCAAGCATGCTCTCCCTGGCACAGTCTGTGCAATTAAAATTCCCCTTTGCTTTTTGCTTGTGTGATGAAAGCAATAGGAGGATTTATTTATTTTTCTTTCTTTCCTTCCAGTGGTTTGTTGAAGATGTAAATAATGATGACTGCATTGATATGCCCACAACATTGAAATTCCGCGCTGATTTATCATACAGACAGGAAGACTATGAGGTTTATCTTTAATGATCTACCATTGCTCTCAGTTAATTAAATATTATGTATTCTTAATACTCTGTGTTTTCATAATATGCAAAATGTAAAAACAAGTAATAAAATAGTTCTGATGCTCTATAACAAACATTATAAAACACTATATATCAGCATATTGTGAACGTTTGTTTTAATGTATGTACATGCTATTGTTTGGTATGTAATGATAGACTTGTGTTTTTATTCTCTGTATTTGCAAAGTTGCTCTTTTTTGTCCTGGAAGCTATATTTCCAGTTATATATACACTTACCCACATTTTATATATGTGTGTGTGTGTATATACATACCCTCCAACATGACCCCCTCCATTCGGTACAAAATACTCTGCTCCTGCTCTTCCTTCCTAATCTCTGATTGCAGATATATATATATATATATATATAATGTGTGGCTGTATTCACTGGTCGCTATTTAAAGATTTAGTTTGGGAGCCTAACCCCTCCCCATCATGGCTAATGCAAACCCCTTATTTCTGTACATGGTGACACATAATGTTATATATAGTGTTTGGTATAGAGAGCTGGAGCTGTTTTCCTACATTTTTTACATTATTGCAATTATTATTTCACAATTTTGGATAGCAATTTTTGATGTCACTCGCTACACTTTTTTTTCTCACGATCCACGATTTTTTTAAAAGATTTTTGTAACATGGTTCATTGGGCAAATTAAGCTGTCTATAAAATAATTTCAAACAATGCCATTAGCGATCACTTGATATCGTTTGATCGTCCATGCATAAACACTTGCACGATACTGTGTGATTCGTTTAATGGTTTGATTAGACCAATTATTGGGTGACAAAAGTGTAGTGTGTACCCGGCTTAAGTCGGGTCAATGAATTTTGCAATAATTTAGAAGTCTGACATTAGATTTAGGAGTCATGTTTTTTGAAAAGCAATTTTATATGCAACGTTGTGTTTGTAATATATAATATCTAGCAAAAATTCTGTCAAAAAAGCATCCTGTAAAAAATATAAAATAAAACTAAAAACACAATAATCCCATAGATATGCACACACACCCACACGAACAAATTATATGCCAAATTGGATGCAAAATGTAGAAATTGTTACCATAAATACATACACCATATTGACCAGTATATAAAAGATAATGCATTATCATATCATGACAATTGTTAGCTTACGGGAGCTTTATTCAAAGTAGTTTCTGGTTGCAAGATCTAGAATTATTAGAGCCCTGAATTAATTTATTCTAGATCGTGCAGTAATGACATCAACTTATTGTAATATTCTGTTTCAGAAAGCACTCGGTGTTTACAGCGACTGTTATCTTCTGATACCAGCCTCTAATAACGCAATGAGAAGAGATGTCCAGGAAGGCCAGACACGCTGTCTCATTCATTTAGGGAGGTATAAAGAAGCTTTGGAGATTGCAGATATATTGGTAAAATATATAAAATGATTTTAAGGACCTTTAGATTATTGTTATTATTTTATTATAAATTGACCACAACTTCAGCATTGCTCCTGTATTTTTGCATGTGGGGGGGTCCTTTCTGAATATATTGTTGGTAGTGGTAGCCAGTGTCCTAAGATTATAAAAATCCTTGCATCTGCCCTCCCCCTCCCCGCCGTGACCTTAGGGGCCCCCCTTTAACTGACATTCAATCTTGCAGGGAGCTGTGTCCTGATTCAGGGCTGGTGCCTCAGAGGCCAGCAACTCCTTTGCCTCCTGTAGTTACGCCACTGGTGGTAGCAGTAAAATGACTTGTCCTTTCTCATTTGGTTATAATCCATTAAATGTTAACAAATTAGTTGCAAAACATTTACTAGCAACTTACTAACACGTTTACAGTTCCTTTCTGCAGTTGGTATGTGTTTGTGGGTACTCTGTAGACTTGGGAATGCAGCCACTATAATGTGCATCATTGCTGACCCAGAGCATGTGCTTCATAGTAATACAACTTGTATTTAATGCGAGGAAAATTGCTTTTACGTAAAGCTGTATTGGTGAAGTTCTGTGCAATTACATTGCATTCCTTTTACTGTAGAAAATGGGAATCATTTTATGAAAGGAGAAATGACTGTCCAATTTGTGTGATCTGCTACTGGTGCAGCCCCTGCTCTGTCTCAGGCCAGTGGGAGCAAACTGAGCCCTGTCCCAAATCCGGTGAAGTTCTCATCGGATGACGCCATCATCTTGCAATACTTTCGCTGTATGCTGTCAATGTAGGGGGCCACCGTTCCCCTGTCCTACCACTAATTCAACATTTTAGTTTTGATTGTATTTTTTTTTAGATACAAGGTGTTAATAACACTGACCACTTGACAGCTGCCCTGAATCTACAACTGACCCTTCAGAGATATTTGGGGAATTTGCAGGAAGTGGTGTCCTGTTTGCAACAGTTGATTTCTCTGCACCCGTTGAATCCTCCGTTCTGGTTACAGTTGGCTGAATCCTACCTGGGTCTATATCTTGCCGATGCTGATGGGAGTAAAATATCGGACTGTTCGGAGTGTTTAAAGTGCTCTGTTAGGATGATGGACCTAGTAAATGATAGAGATGATACAATAATACAAGGACACTGTAATGAAAATAGTGAGCTCCCTCCTTCACTGAAATTCTGCCCTACTAGAAAACAGCTGTGGATGTGGTCATGTGCATCTTTCATTAGAGCAAGGTATATAATATCTGCTAATTATCCTACTCCGCTTGTTTCTCTCCTCCCTCATGCTAGAAGATCAATGACAATGGTCTCAGGGTGGTTAGTACAGAAACTACACACACAGGGAAGCTGACGCGCTTCTTTGTCATACTCCACATGTGTTAACATTGATTTGTTTTTATTCACATAGGCCCAGATCCACGTTTCCATTATGTTTCAAGACGTAGCGTATTTACTATTCACTCCCCTTGGTGTACTCCCCTCGCTCGTGCGTACTTTGGCCGGTTTACGCTTGCTGAACGCTACCTTAACTTAACTAACGTAACGTAAAGGCTACACATACGTAACTGCCTAAGGACGCCCATACTGTATGATTTAAATGCCTCACCCCGCCGCCAAACCGTAATTACAGGTGTCGTATGGTTGGCACACCCCCTTCATACCGTAGTTACGCTGCTGATACTAGCCTGGTACTTATGTTCAGAGTTGCGTGGCGTAACATCTGCCGCGCACATGCGCAGTACATACAAAATAACGTTTTTACGTCGGCGGCTAGCGTACTTCGTTCTGGATCTACCCCGTATTTTGGTGTTACTTGTGCAAAGCCTCTTTCTACAAATTGACCCAATTTTTAAATACCAGCTATTTTTTATTGACCTGTAGATGAGTGCTCCTCAACCTTTTCTCACCCTCGGCACACCTAAGCCCTTCCCAGAATTCTGCGGCACACCTAAGCCCTTCCCAGAATTCTGCGGCACACCTAAGCCCTTCCCAGAATTCTGCGGCACACCTAAGCCCTTCCCAGAATTCTGCGGCACACCTAAGCCCTTCCCAGAATTCTGCGGCACACCTAAGCCCTTCCCAGAATTCTGCGGCACACCTAAGCCCTTCCCAGAATTCTGCGGCACACCTAAGCCCTTCCCAGAATTCTGCGGCACACCTAAGCCCTTCCCAGA
>WWET01000421.1:372798-385938 GCA_011038615.1 Limnodynastes dumerilii
TTTACTAAGCTGCGGGTTTGGAAAGGTGAAGATGTTGCTTATAGCAACCAATCAGATTCTAGCTCTCACTTTCTTTTTGCATAATAGAGAATGTCAGCTAAATCTGGCTGCTTTGGGCCACAGCTCCACTTTTCCAAACCTGCAGCTTATAATAGGCGCTTCAAAATATAGCTATAGACCACAGATATGGCAAATAATGAAATTTTTTTAAAGAAATAAACTTAGAATCACAATATTGAGTAACTAACTGTGCAAGAGGTAATTGCTAAGTGTTGTGCTCTCGGTATACGCTTTATCAAACAGCCGGCAGTTTTGGTTAGTGCCGGTATAAACTAAAGTCGCTGCAGTGAATGTAGATGGATAGGATCACCAGTCTAATGGATTGTTGATGGTGCACTGTATGACTTCAGCGCTTATGGTAAGGAACTCACTATATCACAAGAACAGATTTATATACATCCTTTTTTTTACCTATACCAACAGTCCCAGCACTATGCCCCTGTAACATAGCTTTATTGTGGCAGCACTCCAGAACTTTTGTTTATGATTGGTTGGTCCAATAAATGACCATTACATAATTATTAATGGGTATTTATATTACTGATTTAGACTGAGCTTGTTCTGTAAGCCATTAGAAAGGACACCTTGGTTTTTTACTGCTTTTCAAACACGTCATGCTGGTGTGCAAGGATCAAATCCAGACTTATGCAAAGTGTGCTCAATTTTATGAGTGCAGAGACACCACACTTCCATTCTCTGGTTCCAGACTTCAGTATGTTTCTGTATATGCGGTGCTACTGATGGGGTGGATGCAAGCAGTAAGGACATGCCCCATACCCTAGCTAAACTTCCAGGGGGTCCCCTTTTTAAGAGAGGATGCATCAGGTCAGCTACTGGAAGGGAAAGCTGGGTCCAGGAGGGATGCCACAGTAGATTCACATGGATACTTTGTTTTGAACCACTGAACATGGCATCAGCAGTCTAGATCTGTTTCCATTCTCTACAATTCTTTAATAATGTACTTGAATGTATTAGATCACTTTAAATAATTCAGATGATAGTAAAACTGATATGATATTGCTAATCTAAAATATGACTATCCTAAATTATATGGGCAGAAATCCTTTGTAAATTATCATTATTTACATACAGTACATCAATATGAGATATTTTTTTTTTTTAATGGTAAAACAGATTTGTATCTGTATATTTCTTTAACCCAGGTTAAATGCAAATGTGTGTATGTGTGTGTGTGTGTGTATACATATATATATATATATTAGTTTTATAACAGACTGTTTGTAATTCTGTATTGGTATTCTATACATAAATGTTGAGCTGATAACATCGTCCCTTTACATAGGGAATAATAGGAGATGTCTGCATTGGTTGGTGTGTACAGTACTAATTTTACCCAAGCTGTGCTTTTTACCCAAATATTTAGGTCCTTCAGATTTTGCTATTTGTGTTTACCTACATGTGTGACAAATCTGGCAAAGATCCAGGCAGCTGACTGAAAGGTCACTGCATGGTGTTCATATATTATCAGAGAAGCCAAGAAAATGGAAATTAATTTGCACACCGTCCTTGTTGCAGTGTTATAAGATCCGGCCTTGCAGATAGTGGAGTGGAATAGCCACAAGTTGATTTGCATGGCTTATCGGTTGACTGAAAATCAAATTACATATCTGAGTATATCAAGTAATGTGCAGTTCCCATTTACAGCTTGAATAAGAGGCCAAATGTATTTATAGCTCCAGCGATCTCGGGATGTTATAAGAGAGAACAGTATGGACCCAATTTAATTGTCCGTGAAGCTTTTTTTTTGCAAATTTAAATTTCAGATTTTCCGCAATTTTTTTCTTACTGTAATAGATAAGAATAGATGCACTTCACGCTTTTTCTCATCTTCAGGGAGAGTTGACTTAGGCCCTATGAGTCTGATCCAGAGGTGACTGCATGCCCAATGGTGTATCAGATCTCTACACTATTTCACACACTGCAGGCTCACAAACCATACACATTCAATTGCAAGCAATTCGGAACCGGTTGCAACTGGCACAACGACTATTTGTGGCCTGACTGGTGTTTTGTGGAAGCTCCAGAACTAAACGCATGTTGAAAAAAACATTTGCACCAGCCACAGGTTGTGTGTAAGTCTAGACTATTTCAGACCATTGTGTTAGCATTTCATACTTCAAATAAAATAGTGACTGCCGTTATTTAGAAAAGTGTATTCACGTTGCGACTGAAGCGCTCGCACAAATCCTAACCACCATTTCCAGCATACACTCTAGTGTAACATATGCTACGTGCCGTACTTGCATGGTCATCCAGAGATGTTTTGCGCTCAGATGTATGGGATGCTGATGCATGGCAATTTGCATGCGCCTATGAATCAGCCCCTATAAATGCAACAGGGTTGTCAGTAAATTATTAATTGCCTGTTTCCACTGTCTGGCAGATGAAACATGCTGGGTTATTGTTCAACAATACCTATGAGCTAGATCCTAATTTCCAATTTTTCTCTTGTTTTCATGCATTTAAACTCCATTTGTTCTTTCTTTTACATTCTGTGCATGGATCTGTGTTACCTGATCGCAATGTGTTCCACCCTGTGCAAACTTTCCATCCATCCTTATTTAAAATGGGGACAGATAGGACGGTGTACATAGGGCACGCTTGTAATGTACGCTCTGCCTCCATCCCACTAGCGCTTTCATCTGTCCCTCCATTTGAACTACATAAGACACAGATGCTTGTATCTGTGGTTCCAGATCTGTATTAAATCACGTCGTACTTGCAAAAAGCAGGTATTTTCCCATCAACAGTTCTTTGACTGAGAGGCTGAATTTTGTTGGCAAGTGGGTGTGACTTGTTATTATAATGTACTGTATAGGTACGCGGACACTTTGTACTGATCCAGAATTCTGAACCACTGCCATTTTATCTGTGCATGAGTCACGAAATTTAAGGTAGGTCATTGCTATCGAAAGTTTATTGGTGCATGGGTAGTAGTTGGCAGAAAGATTGCATGTGTGGGTATAGTGGTAAATCCATTACTCACAGATTTGATTGCATAATATTTGTTGGTTAGGCTCTGTTGCAAAATATATAAACGGGTAATGGTATTTCCAATGCTGATTACTCTTTCTGGTTTGTGTGTATTGTTTTAACTCAGAGTATTTTACTGATAGCTTTTACTTGTAATGCTCATAATGGGACTTTTGTATCCCCCCCAATAACTTCTTTTTTTTGCAAAGCTCCATTTAGCAGAATGATTGCTAGTATAGTCCACAATGCAGACATTTCTGGATATTTTGTGAGCTGTAATATGAAATTGCAAATGCAATGTAACATTAAACAATGTCCTCAAGGGGGAGACTGCATTGAAAGCCCGTTGCAGCTGACTACAATCCTTCGGGTCTTCCAAACTGACATCTAAATAATGAATACAGTGTGTATTTACAGATTTGTAAGTTTACATGTAGTGTGCTGCTGTTATGAAACCCTTAGGGCTATAATTACTAAACTGAAGAAAAAGAAAAGTGGAAATGTTGCCCATAGCAACCAGTAAGATTCTAGCTCTCGCATACTAGAGAATGTCAGCTAGAATCTGACTGATTGTTATGGGCAACATCTGCACTTTTCCTTTAATGCAGTTTAGTAGATCTAGGCCTAAGTATTAATGTGCATTATATTTGTTTAGTAATAGATATCCGTTAGGTAGGATGCCTGATAATTATGTTTTAGCGAGAAAATAGCTTTTGATGTGTTGTTCAGGCATCAATGTATTTTTGTAACAATTGAGAAACCCTAAATATGACACTATAAATTTACTCACGTCACCTGAAGATATTTCCAATGTCTACTTTCCAACCACGGTCTCAAAACATGTATACTACTGCAACCCAGACCACAATCTAAGTTTAAAAGTGACTGCATCAGCTTCACCACTGATTAAATCATCACTCTCCAGTTATTTTATATACACAACAGCCATCTAATATTGCATCAATGTAAAATTAAATTGCAGGGCTTTTGTGAAAGCTTTTAGATCACAAGAGCCAGGTGCTAGTATAAAGGATCAGAGATTGTGGTTTGTGTGGTGGGGACACTGAGAGATGGGTGGAAAACAGAGAGCTAACGGTAATAGCCTGGCACCAGAGGTAAAGGGGCATCTGCTAAGAGAAGCACAGGAGTACTAGACTGGTTTCAACGTTAGGATCATTATTCCACTTGCGCATGCAAGGTGCGTAAGTGGCATGGTTTTCCTGGAGGGTGCACTAGTGTAGTGTACCTAGCATCAAACAGAACTTGGCTTATGGCAGCATAAAGGGGAGACTTACACAGGAGGCATGCGTAAGTCCTTTAACATTATTAAATAGGGATGAGGCCCTTGGCACCTAATTAAATATTAAAGTTAAGATTTAGCTTTGGATTGTGGCAACTATCTGTACACTTTAAACATCATGCCATGTTCAGCGGTAAAAAAAAAAGCAAATGTGCATAATGCAACCATCGGAGTAAAGGGTATGGTTGTTCATTATAGGCTAATTATTAGGAATTGTCACTTCATAGTAGAAGTTTCTGCTGTTGCTGACCATTCCAATTGGGTTTAGCAAGAAGACTCAACAGATGCGCTACAGCTGGGACATGTCCGGTGCTGTCCCCAAGGGTGCAGCTGAGGGCGTTGTCCGCTAGATGGCGCCAGACTTTTCCAGGCTGGCATGTCGCTGCTCAGCTCGTCTCGCTGTCATCACGGATTCTCCCAGTTTGATAGTAACGCTGTGAATTGTGGGCAGGAGAGATCTTTGCCGCCCTCTCCCTCTGCCCACACTCCGGGAGAACCCTGTATGTGACCCGCCCACCACGACACCGGAGAGAGCCCGTGTCCTCCACCCGCCGAGCATCCTCCTCTCCGCAGGGACCTGTTCCTTCTCATGTGAGTGAGTACCCATAGATGCACTGCTGGCTGTGGCCCCAGATGGTGGGAGAAGGCTGGTGAGACTGGCACTGTATTCCGGTGATTGGAAATGCCCTTGATGGTAGCAGCAAGCAGGTGTTCTTAGGTTATGAAAGCAGGCTGGTGAAACTGGCAGGGTTCCTGTGTGCAGGCTGGGTAGCTTGGCACTGCCTTGATATTATTTCAACCATCCAGTCTACTGGTGCCAGGCTTTGCTACCCTCTGAGACTCATGTGGGCATTGGCACATTGCGTATACACCTGCTACTTCCTGACATATATGGAAATGAGTCATACTAGGAACCCCTATTCCTTCCATTCTATGCAGGGCAAGAGCCAACTTGCTTAGTATAAGATAGAAGAGATTCACTATCTGCAGATATGGTGACACTATTGTGTTTTAGTTACTACTACATCTTATTTAATATGCAGTGGCTTTGAAAAATTGAAAGCTTTTAGCAGAGCAATAACTTAATCAAAAGTTATAGCACAAACCCAAATGTAGTTAAAGTGTGCCAATGATGTTCTTATTACAATCACATACTGATATCGCAGTCTTCCAGTGTCCATTTATTCAAGTGTATCCATCGTGTTTATTTTCATGTCATTGTATTTGATGACAAAATAGCTAAGGAATGTCATTCATGACTTGCAAAACCGTCTGCAATTGTTTTTATAGATTGTAAATGTATTTTTTGACAGCTTAGAATTATTTCACACAAAAAAATATATAGATAATTATGCTCAATAAAGATTAGATTCAGTAATGTTATTCCAACCATTGAATTATATATAGCTAATTTTATATTCTAAATTTTAGAATGCAAATGTGCTCAGTAGATTGTATTGGTGAAAGTGAAATGTATGAATATGGAAAACACATTTGAAGTGTGCACTACTTTCCAGCCTATTCACTGTCATGTCCCTTCAGTCTTCTTTCTTTTAATTAGTGGCCCCTAAGTTTTCTTCTATACCAACCACACTGTGCAGAAACTCAGCACTATTTATCTAGCTGTGCCCTATATTGGTCTGTTATGCTGTCAGCCTATAAATATAATATTAATCCTAATATGTTCTATGCAAATGTATGACTATTCTATGAAATGATTTCATTTAGCATAAACAAGGCTGTCTATACATGGATGCTCATTTCATGCTGAATCCTGCCAGTAACGGGGTATAAATGAATGAAATCTCTGTTTATCTGCTGTTCTTAGAAGTAAAAGCAAGTTGCCTTTGCCTTTAAGAACATTGCCGCTTTAAATCTTTCACACTGTCTTTATTATATATGCCCCATGGACTGTTTTTTTGTATTTACAAACTGTCTTTGGCTCTGAACTTCTGTGCTAGCAAGAGGCATTCATACAGCCATCTCTAGGGAAGGATCGTGGCAGCACAGAGCTGGTACTATGGTGTGTTTGGCAGTAATCCAGATGAGTGAAGAGACTTCAGAGTATATATTGCACAGTTTTACACCGAAGCATGTATTAGGAGGAAAGTGATTTGCAGGGAGGTCACAGCTGACATAGACACGAGGCTGTATACTATTTCATTTTTACCTACTTGTGTCGTTGAACATTTGCTAATGGCACACCTCACATAAATGATCATATCAGTAGAATTGTAAGCTAAAAATAAGTATTGTAAAAATATACACAATTACCAATTTTACTCGATATCAGTCTGTCTTGTTAGACTTGTCTTTATGTTGCCATATTGTGGGTTAATGAAATGACAACCAGTGTCCATACTAACTGCTGAAATAGAGTATTTTCTAATGTGTAATGTATACATTTGTGTATTTTACCATTCTGTTGCACCCTTTTACATGTAATAGAATACGAATCTTTTATTTATTTATTTTATTACCAACAAGGTAATATTCCATTTAAGCCACACATTGTGTCTCTCTAGGGTTTGTGTCTACTGTTTATTTTATTTATTATTTGTTTATTAACAGATTTTTATGTAGCGCTGTCAGATTATGTTGCGTTTTACAATTTTACCAATCATTAAAACAAGACTGGGTGGCAGCAGGCAATTTGGATAGGTAAGAGGTCCTTGCCCGCAAGCTTACACTTTATATGACATTGGGGATTGATACATAAGGGCAAGTGCTATATATGACACGATGGACCAGCCAGCTGGATTGGAAAGTGCTCTCTGTGATCCAGTCACAAAGCAGTGTAAGTGTAAGTAGCAGGATTGAGGGTAGTTTTAATATGGGGAAAAAAAAAAAAGTTTTGTTATCTTTGCCATTCTTCTTCAGTGGTAGATTTTCTGATAGATTGGATGCTGTTGATTATAAAGTATTACTGTGCCACTAAAGGATATTGATTATTGATAATTATGTATTTATTTTGCATTTAAGCCATTCCGATTTGCCAGTTATTTTCAGGTACCAAGGGCAGAGAAACATCCTCTTAGCATTGTGTTCCTACCATAACTATCCTTGTTGCTAAAGAGTTTCATGTTATCAGACCCACAAAATGTTCCTACTTGTTGGTTAGTTTTATTATTTAAACATTCTTTTATTTACATGAAGAAGCTCTTGTTTGAAAATTGCTTAGAATAACCATAGGTCTGCACACAGGCTCAAACTAGTTAAACACTGTAATTGTACCAAACAATTAACCGTGACCTCTGAAGACAAAATGATTTGACAAAGGTTAATAGGGGTATACCGTAGCAATGGATATGATTGAAATCTCTATTTGATTTGCAATTCATGTAATATATAAATGTTATTCTGTTTGAGAGCATAGTGTAAGAATATATCATGTGAAATGTCAAACAGTGTAAATACATTTTGTAGCCATAGATAAATAATTAGTGTCTGGATCCAGAATTCTGAGTTTCATGTGACCGGGTCCCTGAATGATCCAGATTCTGGATTCTGAGGGATCCGCAATTACTGGGCAGCACTTTGGCATATGGGTGTATGAAATGCAAAACATGCGAAATGTTCCTGGAAAATCATGGAAGTCTGGATAGGGAACGTCTCCTTAAGTCTAGATGAGTCACAGACCAATAGAAATAGTGGAAACTGGGGGGAGGGGGATCGGAAGTCTAGTTTCAGCATTAGTGTATTATTATTTTTTTTTTAAGTTCAAAGGCAGAGATGATTTCAGTTTCACATCATGATTTTAAAGAAACTGCATTGTCTGCTAGTGCCAGTAAAAGTGTCATTACAACTCACACTGAAGGGAATGGAAGACACTGTTACGTGAGTGGTTCATGTCCATGTTGTATTCATGTGTCTGTGCTCTGAAGCGTTCAAGTGTAAATGCAACAAGATTCCCATTTATTGTGTCTCCACAGTTCTATTTTTCTGTTTTTCTAATGAAGATCGACCATTAGAGTCACTAAGAACTATGGACAGTATTCACAACTAAGAAAGCTGGAAGTAACAGGGCTGATGCCTGATCATTGCAATGTACAAACATTGTTTGATTGTATTTTTTCAACTTTCCAGAATATGTCATGAAACAGTGTCATGATTCTTACCTTCTTCAGATGATTCCCATTCTTCTTCCTGCTGCAGGGCCACCTTTGTGGGTGGACAAATTGTCCCATAACCCTGTTGAAACAGAGTCTGCAAAAAATCTGTCCAGTATGTACAGAGGTATAATGGTATAATTGGACTTCATATCATGACTAAAAATCTTTTAATTACATTTAAACATGTATAAAATGTCACTGATTACCCAGCTTAAGGTTTTCAGTTACAAAATGTTTCAACCTACTCTTGACACTGCCCACAGTGTTCTTTGAGTTCTTTGCTCATTCATCTCTATTTTACATTACATACACCGGGTTCTATTATTACTCAGGTTCTGACCTTAAGCTGTAGGAATAGATACATCTTAGTTCCAACTTTTTGAGAATAAAGAGAACTCCTTTATTACTACTTGACTATGTGCATGTGCGTGTAGATTAAAGCTATTGGATCAAGATGGCTAAAAAGATTGGAAGCTGATGCAGAGTTTGAGAGTAAGGGCAAAGAGGTGCAAGACCTGAGCAACACCATGGGGTAGATCCAGAACAACGCCTGCGAGTGAATTTACGCTAGCCGCAAGCGTAAATTCACACATTAGTAGCCACGTAAGGCATAGCATAAGGGGCACACACGTATCAGTAGCGTATCAACTGACGAAGGGGGTGTGCCAGCCATACGCCACCCGTATTTACGCTTCGAAGGTGGGGTGAAGCATTTAAATTGTACAGTGTGGGCGTGCTTAGCAGCGTAGCTCCGTGTGAAGTCCGTCCACTAGTGGTTACACAGCGTATAGCCAAGGTAGGGTATGGAAAGCGCAAGGTGCCTAAAATACATACATGAGAGGGGAGTGCCGAGGGGAGTGCATAGAAGGCACACTAGCATAACACCGCAGTGTAGTAAAAGCATAGCTCTGGATCTGGCCCCATGTGTGAACCGCAAGGGGAGGCAAAACATCCGGAGTTTAGCGTTTTTTCCTACTGCGCATGCGTAGTACATTTTTTACGTTATCTACGTATCTTTTCCTAACGTAGATTGCGTAAATGCGGTTTGAGAGTCTGCATACGGCCCTTTATTCCATCAAAACAAAATTAGAATTGAGAGGCCATGTTTTCCCAGCTCAATTTAGAAACACAAAGCTCTGCAATATATCCGTTCTGTGTGAGAAAGCGATGTGTTTTCCCTGCATGCAAAAATGTACATTTACATGCAGAGTTTTTCTCAGGTCTATACTCGCATCTTTATTGATCATACTTTCAAAGGACGGGATTCACAGCTAATAGTCTGCTTCTTGGGCACGGATCTTTAGTAAATGACCTACTGTACATGCGTAGCAGGTCATTTGCGCAGTATATGTACCAGTGCGGCCTTTAAAACCGCACGGAATATTTTTCAGTTAAAAGAGGCGGCGTAATGCCACCTCGGGGTGTGATTATTTAGAAGTGCGAGGGAGGATTTAGATTACTCGTGGGAAGGCGGGGAGAGACCGTGTCCGTGCGGACATTGCACGGGTATAGATAAGGTAGCCCTATGGCACATCGTAAGTGCCATAAAATACCACCAGGATAGGGGCAGGACTGGTGAGTTAGTTGCGGATCTGTCTGCATCTAACTCACTCGGGTCTGGGAATACAGTCCAGAGTCTGTATCTGACCCTTAGTGTCATAGGGCCTGATCCAGACCTACGCATGAGAGCGGAGCGTATTATCGCTCCAGCGTAAAAACTTTCATTCCCACGACACTCCCCTTACCTTCCTTTCATTATGCCCGCCGAACCCTACCCTAACTTTTCCATGTGTTCGTACGTATTTGAGTAGCGATGCGCTGTTCGTAGCGGACTAAGCACGCCCATACTGTACAATTTAAATGGCTCCCCCCGCCTACATTCCTTAACTCCAGCGTCCGTACTAACTTCTTACTATAAACACGCCCCGTCGTTGGAAAATACACAAACAATGCGGACGCCCGAATCGCCGCTACGAAAAGGTCTTTGGTACGACTGGAAGTTGTCACTATGCACATGCGCAGTGCGTTTTTTATGGCGATTTTACACTTACGTTCAGCGTTAGATCGCTTGCGAGCGTAGGTCTGGATCAGGCCCATTGAGTCCCATTCTTTTGGCAAAATAAAACAATTTCTGTACCGGAAAACAAAATAAGTTATTGTTACTATTTTTTTTTAGTGAGTGATTCGGAACACATTGGAATTGTTTTAATGTTTTCACAGCACAATCCACATTCAGATAAATGGCAGTTGGGGCTGCAGGACTGTTCTCAGTTGCTTGTCCTGTTTGTTGTTAGTGTATTAGGTAACATCCATTATCCGCAGTCTATATTTAAATCAGATTGATATAGTTTGTGTTATTAATATGCATATGGTATAATTACTATCTATTGTAAATTCTATGCATAGATGTCATGAGTTCTGTGATTATATATAGGTCACAAAAATACTAATTGTCTTAAAGAATGGAAGTCATTTTGTGAAGATGTCTTTATGAATAAAGTACTTTTTATATTTTGATCAGATGTTCTAGAGATTAATGAATGTGTTACAGCCTAATGGAGGATGGAGATGGGCCCCATTCATAAAGCTCTTGATGTTGCTTCCAGAGGCAGTTTGGAACTCTGTAGTTGGCAGTGTCCACTTCTGTCCTCAATGGTCAACAAACGCTGATAGAATGGGCCTCTCTTCATTGCTAATAATGACATTTTTAATGTCCTTGGGAGAGGTTATATTCTAAGCTGAAAGTCATGTTGGATTTCTGAGTATTTGTAATATAAGGTTGTGACACTCAATCAGAGTTTTTGTAAAATGGTCTGAAAATTTGAAATGTTAACAGAAAGACTGAAGAAACATGGATACCAATAAACTTGGCACTTCATCAATAGCATTGTAACTATGGGGTAGATCCAGAAATCCGCTTGCAGTCTGTTTACTAGCGTAGCTTCTATACACTCCTCTTGGCACACCCCTTGAATGTACGTATTTTGTCCAAGTTCCGCTTTCCAAACCCTGCCTTAACTTTTGCCCACGTAACCGATGTCATCCGCACACGTACGGATGTGCAACACGTATTAACGCAGCTAAGCACGCCCTTACTGTACACTCTACTATACAAACCCAGCCTACATAGCGTATTTCAGACGTATTTTTGACTCCCGCAAAATTGGCACGCCCACACGTACGGATTTACACGACAAATACGTGAATGGCCCATATACGTTCAAATTTACGCTATGTTAAGGAGCGTATTTTCTATGGTGCGCATGCGGAGTACCTACAAAATAGCAAGTTTACGTCTCTGCCAGGCATAAATTCGCTCGGATGCGTAATTCTGGATCTGGGCCTATGACTATAAATTAGGTTCAATTAGAGGACTAGTCAGGACAGGTCTTATTAATTGCTTTATAATTTAGTGGAGGTATATTGTGACTCGTTACTGCACAGGTCTACAGCCTAAAAACACCACATTCAATGTACCGGCAGATCTGTGATTTCCTCTACCTCTCCCCCTGCTTCATCCAGTATTTGAATTTATACGCTCTGTACAGTACACGCTATCAAAAATCAAAAGATATCTTTCCATGGTTGATCCAACATATTAGGAGTTCCAAAAGATCACAGACTGTTTAAAAATATTTTTGACAGTATATGCTGGTAAGATATCCTGTGAATTGATTTTTTGATTGGAAAGATTATCTTTCGAAAAATCCCCAGTTTCTCACCGGGGCGCAGAGTCTAAACCAGGGCCAAACATGGTATTGCTCAGGTCTTTTTGCACCTACTAATAAGGTGTCAGTGCAGCTCTGCATCAGTCCTGGGGACAACTCGATTTTAAAAAGGGTGGGAAATAGTGGCTGATCTACAGCAATTAATCTTCAGACACGTTTATCACACTGATTTTTCTTGTAATGAGTAGTGGTCCTTCTTACTGCAATGCAGTGGGAAGCCTTCCATCTAAATGAGCTTGCTTTTTTTTTTAATCTAAACTTTATTTACTATATTGTACAAAATGTACAAACCAGAAAGTAACACAAAACTATAGAAACACAACATGAATGTAAACAAAAAATAAAGCTTTAGTGGTTGCAAAATTCATACTGGATGTAGGGATAATGGCCATGCTTTGCCTTTATATAATAAAAAAAGTCTCCAAGCTTATTATCCAATTATATTACAATGTTATTAGTGATTTCCTTTTCCAGGAAATGTGATTTTCTGCTCTACTTATAGAAAAACTGTATCGTGCAACCTAAATTAAATTAAGAGAGGAGACAATTCACTTCTGCAGCCATTTGCTGTGACTGGCATATAAGTCTTGGCATTAAAAAATTCACATATTATTGTTACCTTCAAATGTATTGTAACAAATATGGTGGTGTGCGTTTGTAAGATTTCATGCACTATAAATGTCCTGTCGCATGGCAACCAATAACACACTGGAATATTGCAAGAAACCTTTTCAAATGGCTAACGATGTGTCAGTGTAAAAGTCCAGGTATTGGCTACAGCGTTAGTGTGTTACTGGCCTTACCGGGGTTAAGAGGCATGAACCCTCTGGACTCTGGGAAATCTGCTTCTGTTTACGGGTCGACTGGAGAGTAAGATGACCCATCCACACTCTGTGATGAATACAACTCATCTCTGGCTCTCCCCCCCCCCCCCCCCCCCCCCCCC
>WWET01000421.1:390405-401694 GCA_011038615.1 Limnodynastes dumerilii
TGAGGACACATGATGGGTGCTACTGGGCAGGCTGGAGACAAATGAAGGGGGCTACTGGGGAGGCTGAAGACACATGATGGGTGCTACTGGGCAGGCTGGAGACAAATAAAGGGGGCTACTGGGGAGGCTGCAGACACATGAATGTGGACTACTGGGGAGGCTGCAGACACATGATGGGGGCTACTGGCTAACACAGTTAACATAAGTTATAAGGATAAAAAAAATTATTAGCTGTGATGTTAAATTTATCAAATAAAATATAACAAATATACTTTCTGTGTATGCACGTTGTAATTCCTGGTTTGTTTTTTTTTGTATATTTTTGCTTTTGGTGTGCCGCGGAATTCTGGGAAGGGCTTAGGTGTGCCGAGGGTGAGAAAAGGTTGAGGAGCACTGATCTAGGCTGATGAGGACGGACTGCCGAAATTGACAGATGGCCTGTGCGGCTGACTGTCAGGCCAATGCAGATCCGCCCCCATCCCATCCATCGTTTCCCCATATCGCTGACTTTGCAGCTTTGCAGAATTCAGATCTTTCGTCACTTTATTACTGCCATACGTGCCAATAATAATGAAGTCAGCAAGGTGGGGAAACTTCAACCAGGAGGTGGAGGTACAGGGTCCAAATGTTTGAAAATACCCACACATTACACAATATCGGTACATTGGATCCGTATATTTAAGGGTTGAGGTTTACCGTTTAGAACGGCTATTATGCAACAAAACACATCCCTACCGTAAAGCGCCGACGGTAACGTGATGTCACAGCAGCTTAAATGACTGAAATATCAGAAGCCTTCAATAAGCAGCTTTAGCTGTTTATAATAGTGTGGGTTGCTTAGATTTTCTTTTAGCAGAATCGCAGTCAGCTGTACAAAGTATCTTGCATTTATGGTTAATATATGTAGAAATAATTTCTGGGGTTCCGTGATCCCTTCTAAATCATGCTTGTTACTGACATGTTATAGCTGTCGGCAACCAATTTATGTTTTTGGAGTGTGGGAGGAAAGTGGAGCAGCAGCTGGAAACCCTCCCAGACAGGAAGAGAACATACAAACTCAACACAGATTATACCTAGTCTGGGAATTGAACTCATGACCTCAGTGATGTGAGGCGGAAGTGCTAACCACTTCAGCCACTGTGCTGTCCTCTGCAGCTTTTATGTTTGTTTTGTACAATTTATGACTGTTTTTGCATTGAGCAGTAGCTGAGTAAACTTACTGCTAGCACAGATGGAAAAATAAATTCCTCTTATCTTTGCCACACCTTATATACACGAGGAACATTTCCCAGATGTCCTCTTCTCGTCACATCCAACTAGTTGCAAATTCACTTTTGAGCCTTCATTTCCAGGCTGATGGGTTTGATGAGGCTGTAATGATAGCCCATGGGCAGGCTGTCTCCTTGCCTTAATTGTGTTCTGCACTCTCTGGGAACGTGGCTGGCTTTTAATCTGATTCTGCATACAGCAAGGCAGCTAAATTTACCTTGTCCAAACCTATTTAATTTTGTTTCGTGTCCTTTCTGTTCTCAGGGCAGACTCTCATCAAGGTTGGAGAGACACAGAAGCGGTTAGGAATTGCAGAACGCGACTTTATTCACTCGTCTTCCATCAACTTTTTGACCCCCTTGCGCAATTTTCTAGAAGGGGATTGGAGAACCATTTCTGTGAGTTCATCCATCATTTGAGCATGTTTGGTGCCATCCGGTAATAAAAGTTAATAACTGATTGTCCAAACAAAAGATTAAAGAATAAAAATATGTAATAAAAAAATAAACCGCATACACACCAGTGTTTGTTCTGGGCCCGATTCAATTAGCTTAAAATCGTTCGCCGGCGTATTTTTAACGCTATTTTTAGCAAAATTACGGGCAATATTTTTTTTCCTATTCAATAATTTTTTAGCGTTAAAAATACGCTGGTTTTTTAACGATATCGTTAATTAAAAATTTGTCCCTATGAGAGGTGCAGATTTTTTACGATGCCCTGTCTTGTGCCCTGACAGGGCATGCTGATGCTTGTAGAACTACAAGCATCAGCATGCCCATGGATGCCAGGGCTTGCGGCAGCAGGCCCTGCCAGCCAGGGGCCGCTGCGCAGGTGCCTTGGTAAAAAAGAATAAAACTTTTTTTTAATGTCGCAAATCACTTCCTGCTAGCAATGCCCGACACTAATGACAGGTTATGGGCCAGTGTCTGAAATAACTTTGAGGAAGTGATTTGCGACGTTCAAAAAAGGTTTTTTTTTTCCCCCCTGTTAAATGTCTTCTTCGCTGCCTGCTCTTTTTGCGCAGCGGTAAAAAAACAATTGAATCGCCGAATTTTTTACGCTACATAGCCGGCGAAGGCGTCATATTTTTTCCGACGCAATATTTTCGCCAACAATTGAATCGGGCCCAGAGATGTATGTGGAATACTTAAGGTAGAGTGCAGGACTCATACATCCCTTCCATGCGTAGGAGTGCAGGGGGGAGTTCCCTGTTCTACATGCAGAAGTGAGGATTACCAGTTCCGTACACTAGCCTTTGTTGCATAGTCTAACATACGAAATATGCATGTAGCACATACATACAGCACATATTGCCGTCTTGCTTGTGTGTAACGGACTGACAACTGACGTAATGGTGATTGAGTATTTTCAATAGTGTACAAACAGTGTGTGATCATTGGGGATTTCGCCACACTGGCCTGCACCCATTCAAATCAGCCCAGTGTTTGTTAGATCATTCAGGAATTTTGAACATTATGATTATGGAGAAGAAATGTTTATGAATAGCTTCATCTGTGTTCTAAAAAAATGATTCCATGTTATACACTTTGTGACATTAGAGACGATCAGCTGATGATAGTGTGTAGTCATCTCTACTAAAGACACATCTTACAGAGTCTGGTATCCACTACTGTCCTGTTGTTAAGTACATAATATAAGCAATTTAGGGATCTAGGAATGTGGGGACCTATTCACGCTTACAATTGTGCTACTTTTCCCGTGCGTATTTTTAGGATTGGATAAATTGCGCATGCGTAGTAACTTTTTTTTACGCAAGCTACGTAGGATTTTGACACGGAAATCCATTAGGCACGGACTTCAGATCCGTGGTTAATGAGATACGTCTGAAGGGGCATGCCAGTCCTCCGTACGTAGGAAGTTAAGTAAAAGTGGATGGGAGAAGGCATTTAAATGGCCTAATAGGGGCGCGGTTAGGAAAGTACGCACGTACCTAAGCCACTTAAGCACAAATATACGCACGTAGAGTTAAATTTGCCCTATGGTGGCGGAAGTCTGCAAAAATCCATAAGCGTTAGGGGAGTGTCTTGGGTGTTGGGCGCGTATATTTGCGAATCTGTGCGTACCTAAGTGTGAATCTGGTCCCTAATGACTGCAAACTAGAATGTTGTTTTATAATAATCGATCGCTTATCACTAGTGGAGAATACAAGAGTTGGTGGGGAGACTGTGCTGCAGGTGTGGTATTCAGTCAGTAGAGGGCAGTCTGCTCAGTACTGCGTGAGACTGATCAAAACTAAAAATCAAAATCACTAAAGCAGAGGTTCCGCTCAAGAGTGATGATAGTAATGAATCTCTGTTATACCATGGACGGTGCATTAAAATGTATGGAAATAAAAATGTTCAACTGTGTAAAGCTCTGTCAGAATTACTGAAGTGTTACTAATGCATCCAAGGTTAAAAAAAATTGCCTTTATAAAATGATCGCTGCGATATTGTCTTTTTACTTAGGGAGTAGTATTTGTCTGTTTTCCTTCATCTCCCTTCCCTCTGCCACAGTGAAACGTTTTCCTGTATTCTTGTCTGTAGATGCTGCTTATTTCCAGAGCTTAATATAGAAAGAAGTCTGCAGTTATTTATTGATTTTATTAAAAGCTCAAGAACCTTTTTTGTAGGCAAACAAGAGAATTTCTTACAGCTTCTATTGATGTTCTTTGCAGTAAGGCAGGGATAGGGTTGCTGGACTGATTGCCGTGCGGTGATGGGAATAAATCACAGAATAGAAACTCTGGTAATTGGCGTATTATTTATGTTTGTCAAGTAGTGAGAAATAATGGCATTATAAAGGTAGGATGCTCTCAGATTGGATTTGGAACACTCTCTGTCATTTTATTTGCTTGAGATTTTCTTTTTATGATTATGACGGTGAGTCATGTTTACTGCTTTTCAATCGTCATCTCTCAGTAAGTAACCCATTATGTGCGCCTTGTACATTTCTTCATTTTTATCTACAGTTAGAAGCACTTTACCCATTAGTGTAATGCTGGCAAGGATGTGGTTCCAGTATCAAGATGTCAGCTATGAGTCGTGCCCAGTCTGTTAGTTTGACAATAAAGAGACAGGTCTCCACAATCTTGTTGCATTTCTTGTCAGTCACTGGTTTTATTTTTGTTCTAAAGAAACTTTTTTTTGGTCTAATTTATTTTCTTTTTCTTTATTTGCACATTTTGCGCGCTCAGAAAATCTGTGCGTATGGGCCTTGGGCGTAACAGCTTCGTTACAACGCTCGAGGGGGCGTGTCCGCCTTACAAAATCCGCAATTAAGCACCGAGGGTGGGGTGAGGCATTTAAATCGTACAGTATGGCCGTGCTAAGTGTCGTAACTACGCAATGAGCTTACGGACACCCGCGGTTACGATCAGAAAAGTTAGGGTAGGGTTTGCTGGGCGTAAGACGGCAAAACTAAGTATGAAAAAGGGGAGTGCCTTGGGGAGTGCATTGTAGGTACGCTGGCGTAAATACGCTACGCACATGAGCGTTTCAGGTCTGGATCAGGCCCAAGGTTTCCAGCATTGTCGATGGGCTATCAGGAATTCTTTAGTGCTCATGACAGTCAAAATGTTAGAATGTAAGCTGGATAGGCTCTTTGGTTAGGATTAGGTTTCTGTTGTTTTCAGAGTTTCGGTATTCATTCTTTACTTGTTCCTATCTGCTATCATTTTCTATTTATATTTCTCCCTCTAAACTGGCCAACAATTGCTGCTGTGAGACCAGACCCAGGTTTACGATAACTGTCTGGTTTCTGTGTGGTCTGATTTGGAAAAGGTGTGCATTCACACATATATTTGCATCCAAGTGATCTATTCGGAACACAGTCTGGTCAATCCCAACTTCTGACAATTGACACTTCTGAGAGAGTGGCCGAATTGTGCTCCCAAGTAGGAGGGACTGAGCACTACAGGTTACGGTATAAGCATGCTAGCGGACTGTCCATTGATCTGCCATCATTTTTTTTTATGTGAACGGTTAGTCTTACGGTGATCTTGTAAGGCTTCCGAATGTGGGTGTTTTTAATGGATATTGTACTGTGTTCTTAGGTCCCAATTGCTTGTACAGATGAATGGTTACATAACGGATCCCCAAACACAGCGCATTTGGATCTTCGGATCGAGTCCATGGATATAGGTTAACGTTAAATCAATATACAAGGAAACAAGGGGGTGGTTTTCTCCAGCTTCAGTAGAACTTTAAGGTAATATTAAGGTGCTGTGTTACCGTTTTCTATTGGTTAACATTTCCCTATATTGTTTTGGCTCAGACTCCAAAGGCCAGATTTATTAATTAATTAATTTATTATTGCGGGAAAGGAAAAGTGGAGATGTTGCCCATAGCAACCAATCAGATTCTAGCTCTCACTTTTCTATTTTCTGTCTACTAGAAAATGTCAACTAGAATCTGATTAGTTGCTATGGGCAACATCTCTACCATACAGCTTAGTAAATCTGGCCCCTAGTCAGAAACATATTGGGCAGTATTCAGGTAGACATGGAATGGCGCTGGTTCTGCTGTGAGAAGAATGTATTAGTGTCATTCCAATGTGCTCTTATTTCCCCAAAGACAACACTGCAGATATGGAAACTCTTGGTGTCCGATTCAATTAGTTGCGATGACGGGAAAAAGTACACGCTGCGCTTTTTCCCGTCATACGGTATGAAAAATGGGTGAATTTTTATGCGCACCTCTATATAAGAGTCGCCCCCAAAAAATTCGCAGAGTTGGCTTCGCACCACAAAATACGCCGGTGCCAAGCTAATTGAAGAGCAATATTCTCATAAGCAACAGCAGTACAGTCAATTAAAAATTAGTCTGTGTATAAAATGTAAGTTAATTTGTATAAACATGTATATAAATGGTTATTAAGCTATTTCTTTTGTTTTCTGATATAAAAGCATGAAAATATTTTTAAGAGAAGCAAGAACATCTTTAAAAAAAAAAAAAAGTTTAAGTGCCGTTGTATAGAGCACATGTGAAATACCATTCATAGAGTGTAGCCCTGGTGAGCCCATCTCATTGCTTCATTTATCAAGAAGTGCCACACATAACTTACTCCTGTCAGTAGATTATATTTGTATGTGGCTTTTTACTATGCTGAATCTACAATGTAATTAACCACTGCCAGGTACTAATTATTGAATGTTGGAGATATGCACAAGATGCTGGAAATTCTCACATTACTCTTACATCTGAAGAGAGTGAAATTTCATAGAGAAGATGCTGTAGATTTCTGTAAAGTAAGAAAGCTTCCTAGGAATCTGATTTACATATCTAGGACCTGATGCAGAGATTGAAAATAAGAGGAAAGTTACTTCTGGGCAAAACCATGTTGATGTCAGGGGGGGGGGTCAAGTTTATTGTATTCTTTACATGCAGGGATAGAACTTTTCTTTTGCTTACTGCAGACAGATACTGACCAGCTTCACTTTACACTGTTATTTATACTTGGGCTGGGAAACGCCACCTCTCAATTCTAATACTGTTTGCGACAGATATAATTTGACTCCTCCTGAAATCAACATGGTTTTGCCCAGGAGTAACTTTCCTCTCTTAGGGCCTGATTCAGAGGCTGAAAATAAGAACTTAAAGTTACACCTGGGCAAAACCATGTTGATTTCAGGGGGAGTCAAGTGGGAAACATCACCTTTTAACTATAATACTGTTGCAACAAATGAAATTTGACTCCCCTGAAAGCAACATGGTTTAGCCCAGGTGTAACTTTAAGTTCTTATTTTCAATCTCTGAATCAGGGCCTTATTTTCAGTCTCTGAATAAGGTCCCTAGTTCCCACTCTCCTCCAGAACACCTTTTTGTTGGAAACTTAAACTTATCAAGACTTGCCCAAAACTTTACATGATTCCGCATTGAGATATCCTATCACACAGCCACATCCCTTTTATCTGCAGGATAAACTTTTACAGAGACTGCTGAGAAACATCACTAGACTGCATTATATATATATATATTAATTAAATATTATGTCATTTATTAGAGAAGGGAACACAGGTCTTGCTCCTTATGCTGTTGTTCCTTGTCGAGGCCTGTTATATATAACAGCAGCAGTGAAATGGTTTCAGTCATGGGTCTTAAATTGATGTCTGTGACATCCAATCAGCTGCTACAATGCTAGAATATTTAATCCATCAATTTTATATCAGTTCCTTAGCAGAGCTTAATATTTACATTCTCTACCACACAGACCTATATGTAAGGTACTTTTGTCAGAATTAACTGGTAATAAATGTCATTGGTCAAAAACAGCTGTTACTCAAAAAGTTGTTAGTTCTAACTCCTAGTGTAATAACCTAATCCAAGCTTGAAAGCCGCACATACAGTCATGACATACATTAACTCAATGAGCACTGGAATATATACATATCCGCAAATACTTAACATTAGCTTAACAATCCACTGTGCACCTTCACAAGGCACAGATACCCCTTTCTTGCCCTGCATGATGGGCCTGTGACTAGCAGTTGCCTTCTTTGCTTGATCAATTGCATTATGCTTGTGGCTCAGCTAAAGAGGCATGTTTTGGAAAAGGAAAATAAAGTCATTGTTAAAATAGAATGATTTGACCTGATTTTTATTAACCAAAAAATTCAGATTCTTATAATCATACTTTTTTCAATTTTAAACATTAAGGACCAGATCCTGAATCAATAACGATGGAACGCACATAAGTTCATTCACATTGGTTAATAATTCAAGTGGCCAATACTACATCTGTACTTCGGAGATGGAATAATCTATGATTTAATGAAATAGTATTTTTATTTGGTTTTCCTTGCACAATGGATTATTTAGATTTCCTATTGTATATTAACAGGAAAATACTTTTTTGCCATAGGAGATAATTTTTATTGTATGTTTTAAATTGTTATTGCTGTTATTGTAATTACTGGAGCGTGATATTGAATGTATTATCAAAGTAATGCTTTAATTTGTCATCTTATTAAATTTATATTGAATAGAATTACTAGCGTTCTTTTTTCTAGTACATATTTGTTATAAGACTTGTCGTCCTTTTGTAGCAGCTGTGTATTCTATTCTGATCATTTTTATACAGTGAGGTTAATATAGTTATTCTATTAAGCGCCAATCAAGCCCTTCTTTTTCTGTTGTGTTTCATTCATATGGAATAGACTAACGTGTGAGGGTAATACACTCCTGTCGCATGCACTGCCCTTCCATGCTCTAACCCTAACCTTAAATCTTATGCACCTCCCCTATTTAAGGCGGGGTGCGCAATATTATTATTATCGTTTATTTATAAAGCACCACAAGGTGTCCGCAGCGCCGTACAAAATACAACAAAATACAGTACAGACATACAGGGTAGGGATGGACAGCATTGTCTATATTAAATACAATATGACTATAAAAATATCACAAAAATACACAGGACGCAAGGCAAAATGCGAGGTGTCAAGCTTGGAAGATCAGGGAGCAGGAGATAGAGCGTAGTTAGAGGTTGAGAGGGAGCCACCAGGTGGGGATGGGGTAAAAGGGTAGCAGAGGGGGACAAGAGAGTACGAAGGAGGAGAGGGGGAAGGAAGAGAAGGGATAGATGAAGGATGCAGTGAGGATGTTAAGTGGAGGAGGGCTAGGCTAGTCTGAACAGGTGCATTTTGAGTGAACTTTTGAAGACCTGCAATGTGGGGGAGAGTCGGACTGAGAGGGAGGTCATTCCAGTGCAGAGCTGCAGCACGGGAGAAGTCCTGGATACGAGTGTGAAATGTGGTGATCAGTAAAGAGGTCAGACAGCGCTGGTTAGCAGAACGGAGAGGGCGGGAAGGCATTGTGTACAATCATACAAAAGCTGAATGTAGACTGCCGGCAATGGGCGACTGTCTGCATTTGAGAAAATGGTGGCGAATTATTCATCTGCTGAAAGGTAAGTGTTTTAACTAACTCTACCCTTAACCCTTCCTTAAAGTGCCCTGCAGCCTAACCTTAACCATCATACCCGCCGTAGCCTGTAGCTATTGGGAAATACGTTCCCATTTCCTATAGCAATTTTCTATTTCCAGATTATTTAGAACAATGACACGGATGCTGTTCAGCTGGATACAACTGCATTCCGTACACCAGGTACGCACAGCGGGCGGTCACACCCACCATTGGAGGCTGTTGCTGGACGGAATGCAGCGGAGATACTGCTGCATTACATGCCTAACTGGACGTCTGAACATACTTATGGAGGCAAGTCACATAAGTACCTTAACCTTAATTAATGTGGATCCGTTCCTACATGAGAGAAAAAAATCCAATTTTTTCTATGTAAGTTAAATGCTTAGGAACAGATCCCTGCTGCATTCAGACATCCTTGCGGACGAGGATAGGCCACAGAACACCTTAAGACTTCTGTCCATATTTACGTAAAATGGAGATGGCTCAGAATCTGGTATTACTATTTACATACTTCCCCCCTCCTACTTAGCGTATGAGTAATCCACATCAGAAATCTCAAATTGCAGTCATAATAATCGGAAAACGCCCATTTGCAGAGGTCTGGATATGGTCCTTAGTCCTTTTCTTTTAAAACAGACAACTGATTCAGAGCGAGAATTCTAGGTCTTCCAATACATAACGACCTTCACTCAGAGCAGTGTTTTTCATCAGGTATACACACACACACACACACACACACACACACACACACATAAATAGGTTCCATTTTAGATGGATTGTTCAGTACCTTAGATTCTATATTGTCAAAGCCAAGGATGTGCATTACAGTATGTTCCACTGTGCTTTCTATTACATTCAGTAGATACGCTTTCCAAACCCTACCTTAACTTTTTCCAACGTAACCGCAGTCATACGCGCCAGTACGTATGGGCTAGACGAATTTACGCAGCTAAGCACGCCCATACTGTACACTTTAAATACAACCCCCCGCCTACTTCACGTATTTCACACGTATTTTGTTGTAACGTAAAATTGGCACGCCCACACGTAAGTATTTACGTGACACATACGTGAATGGCCCAAAGGTTCACAATTACGCTACGTTAATGTGCGTATTTTCTATGGTGCGCATGCGCAGTGCGTACAAAACAGCGATTTTACGTCTCTGCCACGCGTAAATTCGCTCTGAAGCGTTGTTCTGGATCAGGCCCATGGTTATAATGTTGTATAGGGTATTGTGGTCAGATGAAACAAAATGTAGTATTTTCTCCTAAATTCAAACACTGTGTGTGGTACAGGCCTGTGGCAAACGTAACCCCATCATTGAAGAAAGGGAGTAGCAGTATCCTATTGCAGAATTGTTTTTCCTCAGAGGGGAACTGGGCATATTGTAAATATGTGTGTATGTTGCAAAATACAGGGGGAGAACTTGCTTTAGTCTGCTAGAAAACTAAAGCTAGTTATAGTTCAGGATTCAAAGACAATGACCAAGCAGAAGGCCAAGCAACCATGATGGATGTAGCTGCAGAAAAAAAACTATGGATGTCCCACTTTTTTGTTGAAAATATTTGGCATTATCTTCATGAGCGTCATCCAACCATCGACACAATCTGCAACGAACATTGGTCAAAAACCTCACAAACAGTGAGCAAACCTGATAGAAACCTCTGACAACTGAAGATGTTTGAATTACTGGTGGGTTGATTACTTTTGCAACCAGTTAGGCTTTTTGCTTCAATAGCCTAAGTAGTGAGGGACACTACAAATACAGCCTGATATCCACAAAGATACACAGATGCTGTACTAATTATCTGACTTAAGGCTGGAAGCCCTGAAGATCCGGAATGGGCCTTATGAAACAGGCATCTTCTTTTCTGGGGTTTCTGAAGTGAATTGTTTAGACTATAGTCCTGAAGTCCTGAGATGGGCCTGGTGAATGGAGCCCTCCCCACTCTCCTATCCACAATCACAGGACACTTTAATTATCATTTGGTTAAGTTGAAGTGACTTGGAGCCTGTGTGAACCACATACAAACATACATACAATTTCCTGGGATTTTTGGGACAAACTTATCCCCCAACAGAAAAAAGAAAT
>WWET01000421.1:405754-436151 GCA_011038615.1 Limnodynastes dumerilii
CTGAGGCTATCCCACATGGAAAAACTCACTAGGTCTCTTATCACTGCCCCAATAACTCCCAGTGTGATAGGCCCGATACCACTTGCCAACTACTTGGAATCAGAATTAGGGCTTTCATCCCCCCTCTGGCTTGATACTGCTGCAGCCACATTTACAGCCCCCTGATCCACAAACCTGTCCTCAGCAGTTGACCACTGTCTGTCTCACTGTTCCTCCCAGTAGTTGAAGAGAGAATCTTCTACAGCCAACTCTTCCCTTTCAGAACAGCCTGTGTATCCCGAAGTCAATCTGTATTCACGGCATTTCCCACACACTGGCCATCATTTGGCAAATTTCACAGACATTCTTACTGTCTTTGCCTGAAATTCCTGCACTGGAATTACAGACCCTTACTGCCCTTGGACCTTTGACCTACTGTCTCCACTTTCTGGCCACAGTACTTCTATATAGACACTCAGAATTTTAAGAATCTATACTTCTATACTGTCTTTCAACTTCCTGAGAGTTAGAGCACCCACTTACCTACAAACTACACCTTACTAATTTCCTTCCTGGCACTTATCAAATAATTATTTGGTAAAATCCTATTGTTCTCCCCCTTGCTGAGTCACAGAAAAAACCCCACAACCTGATCTACTTGTGATTCATTTCTCTCTGCCTAATGGTTCTGGTTACCATAGCAACAGCCTTTCCTTGTCCCTGCTACTGCCCACTCACTTCCTCTTTCCTGGCTTTCTCCCCAAGGGTCTCCCCATGAGAGGTCCCAAGACTCAGTAATTTATTGAGTCTTTGCCTAGTTACTCTGTTACCCATAGCCAGGGGCAGCACAATTTTTTTTTAGGGGGGGGGTGAGAATTTAGCCCTCCCACTGGCGCGTCCTCTCATCTTGGCGAGCCCCCCCTCTTTGTTGTGCAGTAACTGTATTTATGCCGTCGCGCCCCTGCCAAAGGGGATGTGGCTAACACATTGTGGACGTGTTCAAATCATTGGGAGTGTGGTCAATCCATCATGTCTGCAACCACCCATTTCTGCAGCACCCAGTACTCTGATCATGTCTCCAGCCCCCCTCCCAGTACTTCCATGTGTCTACAGCCCCCCAGGATGATTCCCCATCATGTCTTACCAGTCCCCCCATTATGTGCCTCCAGCCCTCCTCAGTATTCCCCATCATGTGCCTGCAACCCCCCTCAGTATTCCCCATCATGTGCCTCCAGCCCCCCTTAGTATTCATCATAAAGTGCCTCCAGTCGACCCCCAGTATTCACCATAATGTCCCTCCAATCTATCCCCTTTTTCTTTACCTTCCCTCCTCCTCCGCAGTGCTCTTTCTGTAAGCAAGAAGCGCTCATACAGGAACGTCCTGTATGAGCGCTGCAGTCTGCATAGTGGGGAGCGCCGGCTCTGGACACTGACAGGTGCTCCCCCGCCGCACACCATGGCGTCCCTGTCAATTTTTTTGATGCCTCTGCCCTGGTTGCATATTCCTGGGGATATTCTGCCTTAAATTAAAAATGTATATGTTGCCCATAGCGACCAATGAGATTCTAGCTCTCACTTTCCTATTACATACTAGAATGTGGTTGCTATGGGCAATATCCAATTTTCCTTTTCTGCAGTTTAATAACTCTACACCCTTCTATTCAATTCTCCATATTGATGATGATGATGATGATGGTGATGGGCATAACTGCTGCAGACCCTCCAACATGACCCATTCCATTAGGTACAATATACTCTGCTCTTTCCAACTCACCCACCTGGTAAAATGACTTAACTGATATTTAAAAAACTATTTGTCTCTTCAACAAAGGAGGCTAGCATAGTAACTGACAGTTGGAAAATGAGGAACAGAGTACTTTATACCTAATGGAATGGGTCATGTTGCAGGGTATGCTGCTGCTGCCCATAACATACTTTTCTCTAGCACCTCTATGGTTTGTGGAAGTAGTTTATGCTGCTATTGTAGTGGTACATCATAATGAAGTGGGTTTGTGGCACATATCTGAGTGCATTTTACAGACATATAGATGTGCTTTGGTCAGCTTTCTACTTCACTATTATCCAAACACCAAATTAGTTTATTAAAATCTACAGATTGGTTTTCATTGTCTTGTTTAGCATTTGGATTGAGGTATCTTTTATTTATGCCCAGTAATTTACATACATAAACACAAGTCCCTAGGCCACAGACTGCCATTAAAAGCTTGGTCATGGTGGGGCTGATTCAGAGATGCGATTGCGAAAAGATCACAAATATACACACCATAGCTAAGATCTTAGCAGGTTCCAGCCCACTGCAAAAACAGACACTCCCCTTGCAAACAGCGGTGGATCTTAAACTTAGACCACCATTGACTAGCCCTAACTCTACGCTGTCATTTGGGATCTTAAGTGACGTGGTAGCGTTCATTTAAGATCCTAAGTGTCAGCCCGCGCCCACTTTCCCTCATTTCCCTGCCTCCCCCCGCCCATTTCCATGTAAATCCTTAAGATCTTAAAGATTCGCTGCAAGATCTTAAGTGCTTGCGTGCGATTCAAACTTACGCTCTTAGCGAATTTACGCTCCTAACCGCTATGTAAACGGCGTTGCACTATTACTACGCATGCGCAGTTTTGCAAATTTTCTAGGATCTTAAATATACGCTCCTAAGTGCCGTGGAAATCGCATCTCTGAATCAGCCCCGGTGTTCTGCAAGTAAAAGTAAAACAATTTACACAAATCTGTACACAAATCACAGCTTATGTTGTGAAAGTGCATATATAAAACAAGAATTCATTAAGAATTACTATACGATCAATGAGCATTCTTAGGATTTTTGTGTCCATAATTGCTGTCAGAGGGGAAGCACTTTAAATATGAAAAGGTGTGTTGTAACAGTCCCAAGATATGGCCATGAGTTGGCATGGCAACAGACAGAGCTGTATCACCACCATTCACCTATACACAATGGAAGCAGTCATAAACTCAGTATCAAAGGAATGCGGCTTATCGGTCCGGGAGGAACCAGAACATAATTAACGCCTGAGTCACTAATCAACATAAACTCATAGACTGCAGTCTATGAATATCTATTGGATCAAACCCAGAAATGTCTCAGTGACATGCACATTTCTATTTATTTAAAGATATGTTATATCACTTAGGGAACTTAATAGTCTCAAACTTTATTACATTACAAGCTCATTAGACAATGATCAATACTTGAACATACACCTGATGACGTGGCGTGTCTCTGTGTTCCAGAAACTCAACGCTGCGACTGATTGTGTGTTGCGTGGGCCAGCAGCATAGTCATTGTACAGTAAGCTTGCTCCAGCCATAGAGCATCTCTAAGTCCAAGAAGCTGCTGGCAACTGACATAACCTATATGGAAATTCTGTTTATGCATTGTGCTGCGTGTTTTTTTTTTGTGGTGTTGTTTTTTTTTACTTTACTTTTTCTATATATTTAGCTTTAATTATTTTAATATTTTTAGTACATTTGTTTCATCACTTATCAATTACCTGCGTCTGGATGACTGGAGACAACAGATCTGGGATGTAGCTGTAACGTGCCTGGCAGTAATGTGTCTGTGCAATCCGCCCTACTAGCCTGCTGTACCGTTCCAGAGCTGCCCTACTAGCCAGCTGCACCATTCCAGAGCTGCCCTACTAGCCTGCTGTACCATTCCAGAGCTGCAATACTAGCCTTCTGTACCGTTCCAGAGCTGCCCTACTAGCCTGCTGTACCGTTCCAGAACTGCCCTACTAGCTTTCTGTACCGTTCCAGAGCTGCCCTACTAGCCAGCTGTACTGTTCCAGAGCTGCCCTACTAGCCAGCTGTACCTTTCCAGAGCTGCCTTACTAGCCAGCTGTACCATTCCAGAGTTGCCCTACTAGCCTGCTGTACCGTTTCAGAGCTGCCCTACTAGCCTGCTGTACCGTTTCAGAGCTGCCCTACTAGCCTGCTGTACCGTTCCAGAACTGCCCTACTAGCCTGCTGTACTGTTCCAGAGCTGCCCTACTAGCCTGCTGTACCGTTCCAGAACTGCCCTACTAGCCAGCTGTACCGTTCCAGAGCTGCTCTACTAGCCTGCTGTACCGTTCAAGAGCTGCCCTACTAGCCAGCTGTACCGTTCCAGAGCTGCCCTACTAGCCTGCTGTACAGTTCCAGAGCTGCCCTACTAGCCTGCTGTCCCATTCCAGAGCTCTCCTACTAGCCAGCTGTACCGTTCCAGAGCTGCCCTACTAGCCTACTGTACAGTTTCAGAGCTGCCCTACTAGCCTGCTGTTCCATTCCATAGCTGCCCTACTAGTCTGCTGTACCGTTCCAGAGCTGCCCTACTAGCCAGCTGTACCGTTCCAGAGCTGCCCTACTAGTCTGCTGTACCGTTCCAGAGCTGCTCTACTAGCCTGCTGTACAGTTTCAGAGCTGACCTACTAGCCTGCTGTACCGTTCCAGAGCTGCCCTACTAGCCTGCTGTACCGTTCCAGAACTGCAGTAACATTTGCATCTGAATGGTGCTTAAACCTCTCGTTTGTTGTGTTCGTTTTACTTTCCGTTGTAGATAAGGCCCATAATGAAGGAAGTGAATATTTACAGCACATGGCACTCCCCTTTTATTATTACTTCTGTATTTACTCTCACAGAGTAGTAACAGCCGTTATTTTATCTCTAGGAGAGCTGGTTATTAGATATTATACTGTCTTTCTTTTTTAATCAAACAAATTCATTCTCAAGCTCCTTTGCGGTCGCTCATATTGAATGCTTGTTTGTATTTCCTAATTAATTCAAGTTAATTTTGTCCCTCTGTGCTTGTATAGTTGAACACCGCTCAGTGCCTAGATAAGGAATGCTGTGTGTTTGTACAATAGGTGGTAAATACAATGTTTGACACACATCTCTCGTCTCTCTTTGGTACCAGGCATCCCAAGTGAGGCTGATCTTTATTCAGAGTAGCTGAATAACCTCATGTATAATTCATAGTTTGTATTCCCCCAAAGTACCAGTTGTGCCATAGCAGAATCAATACCAGTTGTATGAATTTCTGTGGGGCTGCATGTAAATGGATTGCATTCCAGTGATTATTTATGAATATGATATCCTCTATTGAGGTGTGGAATGGAGGAATGGGGCTGAGATTTGGGGTCAGGGGTCCTCTGAATTGTGTTGTTATTGACTCCCTGTGATACCTCAGCAATGACACTTCTCTCTAACTACTCTCTTGGTAACTATGGAAACGTATATACATTATATCACGGTGTGTGTGTTGTACAACCATATGGACAACATAAGGCTTACATTGTAAGCACATTGCTAGTGTGATTATTAGCAGCCTGCTTGATGTGTACATCTTAAAGGCAGTGTGGGCTGTTTAAGGAGAGTGCTTGCTCTCTAGTGGTGAAGGATACTTCATATGCATGGAATCTCTAGGTTTAAGGAGTATAATATATGTGGCTATAAGTTGTACTGATAACAATGAAAGATATTAGAAGAATGTCCGCTCTTATACACAGCAAAACCAAGGAATTTTAAACACCAAATAAGCCATCCTTTTCTCTATACTGGGTGAGCTAGGTATGTGTTACGACACTCCGGGTTTACCTGGCGGGGAACCGGAGTGGTCGTGAAGAAGATGTTGAACTGGAGTGGTGCCCAGGGATTACCTCGGAGAGGACCGAGGCAGCCATGGGAAAGAGAGAGGCAGTGACCGAGTCGACTGCCGGGGCCCGGTAACTCTACTATCGCGGGGTCTTCATCAGAGCCCCTGATGGTGGGGATGGGTTTGGCTGCGCCCCAATAGCCTGGTCTTGCCCCGTTGAACCAGACTCGAGGAAGAGAAGCGGAAACCCGGAGTGGAAACCAGACTGAGGGGAAGGGAGCAGGAAGGCAAGCGGGAATAGACTCAGTCCGGAAGAGACCGGACTGCGACAGACTACGTGAAACACAGAAACCGGCACGATGGACAGAAGATTGTTCACGGGACTGGACAAGACGCACCAGGACTTACACGCACACACTCACACAGCGGGATCTCCGAAGAGGTAACATAAAGCAGGCACTCGAAGGATGAACAGGTACAATGGGAAGGTAGGTACAATAAGGGTGAGAACCAGGGCAGCATACACAAGGGAACTGAGGCAGGAATCAAGGCAGGTAAGTGGGTCAAACAACGGTCAGATCACTAGGCTGGAAGCACACAAGGTAAGTAGCAGGTCACAGAACTGAACAAACAGACTCTATAACCGGCGCCAGATGGAAGACAGGAAGGAACTAATATACTCTCTGCTGTCCTGTGATAGGACGGCAAAAGACCAGCCCCCCAGACAGGAAGCGATCCCCAGGAAACCAGGAACTCATAAGGAAGTGAAGGAGCGGGACGTGCGCTGCACAGAGAAGACGCACCAAGAGACAGGTAACCAGGGAAGCGGTAACTAAGAAGCCTGTCGGCAGGGGAATCCCCAGACATGCGCAGCGGGAACCAGGGGTAAGGAGGACAGCGGGGGGAACGGACGCATAACAGCAAGCCGTTCACACGGCGGCTGTAACAGTATGAAGTGAGACTATAACAAGGGACTGGATTCACAATTGCCTGTGTGATCCATAGGTGCGGATTCCCGTGTAGCCGCACCTACTTCTCCGGTCCCCTACCCCGTCATGCCCTCCGTTTTTAGGTACCTTATGACAGCAGTGTTTCTCATGTCCTGAGCTTGTGCAGTGTTTCTCATGTCCTGAGCATGTGCAGCGTTTCTCATGTCCTGCGCATGTGCAGTGTTTCTCATGTCCTGCGCATGTGCAGTGTTTCTCATGTCCTGCGCGTGTGCAGTGTTTCTCATGTCGGCACTGAAATTTTTCTAAATCCCAATTGAGAGCTACTGCGAATGTGCAGTACTTCATTCATGCATCGCATGAATGAGAAGTACTGCGCAGACCCGGAGGATCATCGCGGGACCTCACAGGAGGGGTGAGTATTTGAGCCCTATGTGTGGACTTTAAAGCCTTCCTTGCTTAAATTGGGGATGGCGGGTCCACGGACTCTCTGTGTGTAAATCTGTGTGGGGTGGTGGGTCCTTCCCTCGCTCGCCTGCACAGAAGGCTGGATACAGCAGGGAGACGGGATGGGAATTGCAGCAACATTGCACGTCTGGAACTGATACAAAGACTGTAGAATCACTAGACGAGACATTAATTAGTAATTATCAGACAAGAGCCCTACCATCTTCTTTTACTATTCATCTCTTTTTATTTCCGTTAGAATTTTTATTATACGTGTCCATAATATAAAGTTGATATTAAAGCCTGATTTCATGTTGTTTCTTTTTTCCTCGGTGGTAACTGAATGATGGGATGGAGACTTGGGCCACGGCCAAATTATTTTCCCAAATGGCAACAGAAACAGCAGTAGGAAAAGACAAATATCTCATGTGTGGAGGATCGCTGGAAATTTTTGCCATTCTTTGAATTTGCAGTATGGTTTAGGCAGCTGGTTCACATTTTGAGAAGGAAAACAACCTTGTCTTATCTATAATGACCAGATAACCCTCTTTCTGATGTCCAGGTACAGAATGCCTCTGTCTGTGTGAAGAGCAGCCCCTTAGGGACCTGTCGGCTCCAATTAATTATGTAGAGATCTTGTAATTAAAGGTGTAGGTTCTCCTAGGTCGGCTGCTGTGGATGAAATGTCATCTGCTTACTTTCCTGGCAGGTTTGAGGCTTATCTGATACATTGACACAATAGTGTTTGTTGAATCACTTTCTAAGTGATCTTGTATTCAGTTTTTTTTTTGGTTGCGTATAATATTAAAGGTATAGGATTATTTCAAGTGTTCTTTTCTACTTTTCTACAGCAAAATAGTTATATGTGTTCAGTACACAGGGTGGGACCGGCCTTTGCAAAATGGAACAGAGAACGACCGCATTTTGCGCATGTGCATACAACGCCTTTCACAGTGGATGTAAATCCTCCATATTCAGGCTTCTGTAATGTATGTGTTTCTGATGGCGTGGTGGGATGTGTCTATAGCTTGTATGGGGTGGGAGAGGCATCTTAATTGTACAGTAAGGGCTTCAGCCCTTACATATACTGATGCAATCTTATATGGGGACATTGCGGGTATATTAATGTAGGGTCCCACGCTGATAACTCAGTACAAGTGAGGGGAGTGGTCTGCTCTCTTTCTCATGAAAGGATTCAGGATCCAGCTTCAGAGCTCTGAGCAGCTCTGGTCCGTAATCATGGTCTGTGGATGAAAATCAGTACCTGGACCCACAGTGTGGCAGTGCGAGCGCTGCAAGTGGTTTTTTTTTCTTTTGTTAGGTTTTTTGGCTTTTTTTTGGCATGCAAAGGACCCAATTCAGTTAAATGCAATGTTGTCTGATTTGCAACAAATTTTGTAGCATAGCACACATAATTCAGCAATGTGCAATGCAATTTCAGTAATATTGTGCATTTCCATTGCTGAACCTGGCAGGGATGTTAAAAACATATCTGCTATGTTGCAGTCAAAATCACATTTTTAAATTCACAACTTCTAGACCCCCGCATGCTTTCCGTACATGCGGGGGTCTCTCCGTTCGAGAGAGAGAGGGGGGCATGTACGCCCCCTGTCATTGCCCTCTCTCGTGTGGGCTTTATGGCAGCTTACGCTGCCATAAGCCTAACTTAAAGCGATCGTGCGGATTAGTGGTCCGTATGACCGCTTATCCGCACAAGTATGGGAGCCCCCTCCCACACTGTACATTTTGCATGTTCCCCCCGCCCACTTTAGTGGGCAGAGGGGAAGTACAGCCCATTTGTACGGAAATGGGATCTTACGAAACAGAGTTCCGTACGAAGGCTGCTACACTAGGATTACTAGCATGCGCCCTCCAGTCAAATCAGGCCACTTACGTGAGTAAGTCACCTGTCAGGCACAGGTCTGGATCCAGCCCTTTGAGAGGTGCAAATTACAATGCAAGTGAATGGCAGCCAGCGGCCTGTAGTGCACTATTTTGGTAGGTTTTATGGTTTTAGTTTTTTCATTTAATGCTTATAATTTATTTATGATAAGGTTAATGGGCCGGATCCAGTTTAATAAACAGTAGCTACTGCGCATGCGTAGTAGCTATTGTACGTAATCTGCGTATTGTTTCGATACGTAGATTGCGTATATGCGGTCTTTTAAACTGTACAATAGCTACTACACATGCGCAGTAGCTACTGTTTATTGAACTACGTCCGTCTTCCATATGGGCCCAATGCCCTTATATTATTGTGGGGACACTACAGGCAACATGGCCTGGCAGCCTGGGCTTGCTACCACTTGTATTACTGCAAGCGCCAACATTCCCAAGCTTTTAATTGCTGCAGAGTGTAGTGCAGGGGGTATATTAAGTTTTAATATGTTTCTCTGGATTTTTAGATTCATCTGTTTTTATGTTTCACTTCTTTTTGCCCACATCGCGCAGTGCTTGTTTATTGTACACATTGCGCCCAGTAGGACAGCAACATCACGCTCAATTGAAATGGGTCCAAAGCGATTACTTTAACCCTTATACCTGCACTTTGAAACCAACACTAGCGGTGTACAAGCCTAGTGCTGGTTGCGGTAAAATCAGGGTTGCTTCATGCTTATCATCCTCTGGATTTTCCCATACTGACCAGTCACATTAGTGCTGGTAAACATTCGCGGTAAACGTCACATAGTATTTTTCTTCTGTCTTGTTTATTTTTACACGGTTGGATATTTACATTTGCACACCCTTGTATTGAGTACAATATAGGCTTGTCGTACGAGCATACACACTTTAGGCCGTATTCACACCTAAGAGTGACAGATCCGCACCTAACTCACCCATCCTGCCCCTAACCCACCCCCCATATTTAGTGCCATAGGGCTACCTTATCTAACCGTGCGTAGTTTCCCCGCATCCCTCACCGTCTGATCTAAATCCCTCCCCCTCCCACTTCTAGCTAAACACTCCCCAAGGTGGCTTAAGGCCGTCTCTTTCTGGTACGTAGATTGCATAAATGACCTACTTCGCATGCGTAGTAGGTAATTACGTAAAACTCCGCACCTAAGATGCAGAAACATCTTAGGTGTGAATACGGCCCTTTATTTATTTACTGAAATCACTCCGTATTCATAGATCCATTTTATAAAAGTACGCAATTAAACGCACTCACGCACGTAGCAAGGCAACACCCCTGACTCTCTCCTCTCACGGCCATACAATCGTAGATTTACACCCCCATAGACCACCCTCATCTTTACGTATGTACTTACGTGCGTATATGTCTTCCGTCATTGCGATTCTTTATAGCCGTGCCCTCAAGCGTTCATTTAAATGCCTCCCCCCACCCACTTTCATGTAAATTTTCAAGTATGTATTTCAACCCCGCCCTTCCGTACGTATGTCCCCAAGTACAATTCACGTGTCCGTGCCTAAAGCACTTATGTGCTATATTCTACGTAACGTACGTAATGTTACTGCGCATGCACAGTTAAAATGTACCTAAAATACGCACAAAACTCTGTGAAAACGGATCTGTGAATACGGTCCTAAATCTCCTTCACAGCGAAACCAATGTGTTGCTCATCCATGCATACACACTGTACAATTGTCAGGCCAGTCACGCAATCTATAGTGTGTACCCAGCTTTTTCCATATTTTTTTCTACTTAGGAGTATTCTGATGACCGGTTTATCTGTCAGCTTCTAGCAAACATACTTTTTGCGTTTATTTAGATGAGTTGGAGCTGACATTTTATATGATCTTGTGTTGCCCAATAAAACAGAGCCATCTTGTGGCTGAATTATCATGATTCAATGAAGTTCTTTGTATTTAAGTACCCTGGAGAAATAGCTGTGTGACAGACGCATTATTTGTGAAATGGTTAATTTTTCAGTCAACGTTAGCTCACTCCACATTAATTCTAATATGCATAATATGGCTTGCATTTTAATTACTTAGCATTAAAATAAGATTATTTGCTGAGCGACCCATCTTATAAAGGACTTCATAAAGGTTCTTTTGTTCTTGAACTTTTCAACTCTCTTTTAAAGCCAATATCACATTCATACAAGGAAGTTGTTGATTATTTGCTTTACATAGACTCTGATACACACCGAGCACCTAGGTAACCTATGGTGAAATCAAGTGCTAATTGTAATCATTATTTATTACCTCCTCCACTATATTCCACCTAGAGGGCACTGGTTAAAGAACAGTGACATACCTTCCAAGATTCTTTCAAGGCCACTGTTAACCCAGGAAGCATTGAATTTTACTTAGGCTCCCCCTTTATTTAAACCTATGGGGGGTGACAATAGTGTTCTGTGAATGAGTGTATGTGATTCCTTGGTAGAATCTTGCATGTTGTCAGTGACCATTGTATATATTAAAATCCTTTTCATAATAACATCATTTCTTTGCCAAAGTAGCACCTTTTATTATGGGTGGATTTTCATAGCCAATTTCCATACTAGATTTAAGCTGGCCATACACTAGACGATTATCGGCCCGATTTCCCAATTATTGGGTGATCGGGCAAATAATCGCTCTAGTGTATGGTACAGATAAATTTTTGAAACGTCAAATAAACGCACCAGAAACGCTCTGGTGCGATTATTTGATCGTTCAGCATGTTTGATTTTAACAATATTTTTTAAACGATATTTTAAGGGAGCCAATCAGCAAGCTGAATGGCTCCCTATCCTTTTAATAGACGCTGCTGCTGATCTATATATAAAGCTGCTCTGACAGCTTAAAAGTATACCTTCAAAGCTGTCAGAGCAGCATTTGATCTGCAGCAGGGTCTATTGCAGGGAATAGTACAGAGAGGGACCAGCAGAAGCCGCACTAGGATTATCGGTCCCAGCAGAGGAGGTGTATGGTGCCGATAACAGGACATTTCCCTTGTGGGAAATCGTCCCGTTCATCGACCCACCCCCTGCTGGGACCGATAATCGTTGTAGTGTATGGCCAGCTTCACTTGGAAATAAATTGCAGTATGTAGGGGCCGATAAAACAGTGTGTAAACGTGAGCTGTTTGATGAATGCAAAATATATCTGTAAAAATCAGAATTGAAGTGTCATACACCCAGAGAGCCCTCCCAAGAGAACCAAAAAGCTATAAACATCCACCTTTCCCATGTCACCACTTATTTATAAGGGCTTCCTAATCATTTTTAACAGGTGGTTTTGTATTAATCAGGAGATGGTCGCTGGTCCAGCTATTTGGAACATGATACAGCGGCAGTATGACGTGGGGTTATGGCTGAAGAAGTGGAAGGTTACGGTTAGGCGGTGGCAAACATAGGATTATAGGTCCGGATTATAAGAATTGAGCTACTACGCATGCATAGTAGCTCAATTCTTAAAATAACGTACAACGGAAACTACGGAACTGTGAATCCGGACCATGGTTGGCGACAAAGGCTTACCTTTTCTAAATAGAAATCTTCATGGCTTGATTGAGAATGGAGTCCATCCAACTGCTGTACGATGGCCTTTTAAAACATAGACCATCGTAGTGGCAAACCACACCCGTATTAATCAATACTTTGCAATATGTCATTCAGATGCGTCCTGTGTTCTTTTGGTCTATTTACGTGCCTCACAAAAGGAAAACATACCACTTTACCATTGATCTCTGTGCTGCTGTGAGCACAAAACCAAAAATGCAGGAGTATGTTTACATGCAATAATAAGGCGCATGGCAAGCAGGCATACTAGGTTTATGATTAAACACCCATCCAGCCCTTCCATTAACAGGTATATAACATGATCACACCACAGGGCAGCAGAGCTAATATTTGGTGTAGATTTAGTTTGTCAGCATTTCCTGAGCTAGCTGGACTTTCATCATACATCAAGCTTGCCAAAGAAGCATATATATAATGCCATCTGCAGTTGATGAGGTGACAGCATTTTGACGTACATTTATTTATTTGTCCCCATTTCTTAGCACCAGGATGCTTTCCCACATGACCACATCAGACAGGTACTTTTATGGATTCCCTTTCTTCTGATGCTGCATGGAGCCTCAGCTGTCATAAAGGTAGAGTAGAATCTTAAAGTGACTCCTGTTATGATGGAAAGCCCTATCTTATTCATAAAGAGATTGGATCTAACAGCCCGTGCTGAATGATGGCAGTAACTGACAAATATGAAGGTAGCAAGTGCTGAATATAGGAATGCCTCTGAGATAGTTGCTTCATAATGCTTGTTCCCAAGAGATGATAATACTTCTTCTGGGTGTTGTCCTTCCAAAATGATTTACGGTAGAGCAAATGGAAATCTGAGGCCATGGTTACATCTTCTTCTTCAAAGTATCCCGATCCTAAGCTGTGCACAATCCTGAAATCCAAGTCCCAACCACGCTGTTTACACAATTGTCCTTAAGACCTATAGTACCCACTCTGGACCGGAATCATAGATCAGTGTTTACTAAGTGCGCGTTTTTATTCACGCACATAGAAAGGCAACACCCATGACACCCCCCTCACACGGGTGGGTTTTCAGTGATTTACGCCTCCATAGGGCACCCTTATCTCTACGTGTATACTTATGCGCATATGTTACTTATGTACGTGCGTATCTTACTAACCGCGCCCTCAAAAACCCATTTACACACTCTTCTAATCTGGGCAGACCAGCTGCAGGATCGTCCACACTTGTAAATTGGTTGGGTGATTGGTAATCAGGTCTTCTACTTTTTAAGTAAGTTTAAATAAATTTTGACCTTACCAGGTGACCAGGATTGGATGTAATGAGCGATTGTGTGAGCATTCATACTTATCCAATGGCAGACACCTGATTGGTTGGAGGTTGGATTGGACAGGTGTGTGCCCAGTTTTAGATAAAAGATTATGAGTCTCAGTGGTAACGCCTTCATAATATGCATATAGGTTAATGTAATCACAAGCTGGTTGACCCACCCCTATGTCTGTGTGGAGTTTTGTAATGGTAGCAGTAATTGCTGGTCTCCCCTTAATTTCTGAACACTGGTGAACATGTAATTAACAAACTCTATAGGAGAAATGTCATCCGGGTCTTGAAGATTTAGGTAAGAATCCCTATTGAGGATTATGTTAATGGATCTTATGCTATGTTATCCTGATATACATAGCAAAAGAGTCCAGTTATGGTGTGTAATGATTTTACAAATATCTATCTTTTTATGGGTTACCAAATAGTTAAAAAACAAATCTACAAATTATACATGTGACTTACCAAACATTCTAATGAGAGTATAGATTTACTAATAAAACCATAGAGGAACTAGGTATTATTATAGGACATGGAAACTGGAATCTCATTGGTTGCTATTGCCATTGTTTCTAATTCTCCTCTTATATGTATTAGTATATCAGCTGTGAAGGCAGTTGCAGGAAGGTATGTGTTCTGTGTCTGGATTTAAGCTGTTATTAAATCATTTATGCACATAACAGTACTACATTAGTAGTGGAGCATTCCTGTAGACTTAATTACCTTGCCCAATTCCTGAAATCGAGTTATCAAGGAACCCTGGTATTTCAGGTTTTTCATGTCTTCTTATATAGTAATAAGCGACAGAATTAGAAACCTTGGCATAGCATATATGCAGGTATAATATTCAATACATAATTAGAATATTTGTGCAATCAGATTTGTCTGCTGTTTATTCTGCTTGACTATATATTCTGTATTTGCATTACATTATTCTATTATTCATTATAGTGGTTTCCTAATAATAGGTTTGTTTTTGACATCTAGAACTAAGCATTGTTGTCATTTTCTTATTAGTGATGCACAATAACCTGTCCGTTATAGAAACTATGGCAGGAATGTGTCAAACTATAAGGAAGAATAATCATTTTAGCTTCGCTCCTACGTCATGAATAAGATGTGCTGGCTGTCACTGTGGTTTAGGTGATAAATTGAGGTTATATTTAGTAATGTGCTGTAACCCATAGCAAACACGGATTACAGCACAAATATCAGATGTCTGCTTTCATTTTCTAAACTGCATTCAAAAGCCTCACAATCTAACTAGTGGCAATTGGCCACGGCATGGCTGTGCATTGCATTCTATTTAATCCTTTGCCGTGGTTGGAGAACAGTGGGCTTTCCGCATGTTTACATCACATGAGCTGAGAGCAGGCTACAGACCTTTAAAACCCAGTGTAAAGAGTTGGCAGAGTTTGATGGCAACAGATGTGAATCCCTATTGAGGATTATGTTCATGGAATCTTATGCTATGTTATCCTGATATACATAGCAAAAGAGTCCAGTTATGGTGTGTAATGATTTTACAAATATCTATCTTTTTATGGGTTACCAAACAGTTAAAAAACAAATCTACAAATTATACATGTGACTTACCATACATTCTAATGAGAGTATAGATTTACTAATAAAACCATAGAGGAACTAGGTATTATTATAGGACATGGATGTGAGTCCACACAGGATAGGATTAACCGGGTTGACAGGTTTATTAAGAACAGGTGTAATGCTTATAGCAGTATTGTAAATCTGCAGATGTTCTATTAATGCAGTAAAATAGCACAACGGAGTAGCGCAGCAGTGTAGCAGTAGATATGCAGGCGCAGTCACTCACACTCACTGTTGTCGCTGCCGTTGTGATGGAGAATAGTGCTGGGCTCGGCACACTGGCTCAGATCCTGAGCTATGGCTGACAGGGAACTTACGCAAGTCGGTTGCGAGGGTCCCCTGTGTCAGCACATCTGCGCATGCGCGTGCCAGATGTTCCGACGGCTTAAGTACTAACGTACTTAACTGAGTTACGCAGTACTTATGCAGAAGGAGCTGACCCTTCATTTACGATGACCATATTCCTCCCATACAGACGGGATAGCCATGTAAATGAGGGGACAGGGGCGGGGAAGTCCTGTTCCGGCCGCAGTCCTCGTCGTAAAAGTTAAGTTATGAATCTGGACATTTATGTTTCCAGATTTACAACTGATTACAAGGAGTGCAGGGAGCGCGCAGTCCCCGCTACAGGTGCGTAACTATGAACCCCAGCATGCACGTAAAGCGTCAGGATCTGGGCCACTGACATTATGGCAGGGGATGGTTGTTATCCTCTGTAACAGCAGTTGAAAAACCAGAAATGGCGCTGACCGACCGCTCACCGCTAAGCAGGGACTTCCAACGGCGCAGAAAGCTGGGTATTCGCAGGGGTGACCTCAGGCAGAACGCTGATGACAACCCTGTGCGCTCTCTCTCTCTCTCCACAGTAGTCGACACTAGAGGACAGGTTGCTGCGGGGAAACACATTGAGAGATGACAGTGCACAGAAGGCTCCGCTCCAACATGTAGCAATTCAAACATTGCATTCTCCATTTTCAGGGCAGTCAGATTTATGACATTTTTCAAGTGTGTTTCACATCAGAGTCAGGATGTTACGGGGAAGCTCCCTCTACTCTTCCTTGGGCTCCGGATGCATAGCCCTGTGCTACACTCCTACTCAGGACAGCAAACAACTGCTCTGAAACTGTGGTCATGTGTTCTGACCTATGACCCGACCTATTCATCATATGAGTTTTATAAACTTGCTCTGTGCATAGTATTATGTCAGAGTATTAGGCTTTATATCTTTACTCATATTGGGCCAGATCTACGTTTCCCTTACGTTTAATTGCATAGCATATTTCCGCTAGCGTATTTTCTATGCACTCCCCTAGGCGCTCTCCTCGCTCGTACGTACTTTGACCGTTTTACGCTTCCCAAACCTTACTTTAACTTTTAAAAGCGTAACTACTGATGTACGCAAAAGCTACACATACGTAAGTGTCTAAGCATGCCCATACTGCATGATTCAAATGCCTCACTCCGCCTCCGAAGTGTAATTACATGTCGTATGGTTGGTACGCCCCTTTGTTTGTAGTTACGCTGTTGATACTAGCCTTGTACATACGTTCAGAGTTACTTGGCGCAACATCTACTGCGCGCATGTGCAGTACAGGCAAATCAGTGTTTTTACGTCACCGCCTAGCGTGAATACGCTATCATATGTAGTTCTGGATCTACCCCATTGTGGCTGATTTCTATGTATACTGACCCATACGGTTCCTGATTTTTCTCCTGTCAAAAGACAGAGCAGAGGGAGAAGACTGGTCAGAGCAGAGAGAGAGCACAGAAGATAAGATAAGTATCAGTCAGAGAGGGGGAGAAGAGGACAGTGCAGAGTGGAGGAAGAGGAAGGAGGAGAAGAAAGCAGGATGAAGAGCGGACAGACAGGGAGAGAAGAGGACAGGACAGAGCAGAGGAAGAGGAAGGAGGAGAAGAAGGCAGGATGAAGAACAGACAGAGGGACAGAGGGAGAGAAGAGAAGAGGCCGGCAGAGCGGAGAAAGAGGAAGGAGGAGAAGAAGGCAGGATGAAGAGCAGACAGAGGGACAGAGAGGGAGAGAAGAGAAGAGGACAGGGCAGAGCGGAGGAAGAGGAAGGAGAAGAAAGGATGAAGAACAGACAGAGGTGTCAGAAAGGAAGAGAAGAGAAGAGGACAGGGCAGAGCGGAGGAAGAGGAAGGAGAAGAAGGTAGGATGAAGAACAGACAGAGGAGTCAGAGAGGAAGAGAAGAGAAGAGGACAGGGCAGAGCTGAGAAAGAGGAAGAAGAAGAAGGTAGGATGAAGAACAGACAGAGGGATAGAAGAGAAGAGGACAGGGCAGAGCGGAAGAAGAGGAAGGCAGGATGAAGACAGAGGGAGAGAAGAGAAGAAAACTTAGTGAAGGTACAGACAGAGCAGGGGAACAGACAGAGGAGGGGAGTGGTAAGGATTTTATTTTTATATGGCTGATGATTGATTGATTTATTTATGTTGGCATTATGCTGACCATATACCTGCTGCCATGATTCTCCTGCCAACAATACTTTTAAATGTTAAACCAATGTTATGTTATTAAGGCGTCGGCCGTATCATTGTTGGTGTTGTAACTGTCATCATTGACCTAGTGACGTCTCGGAGCAATCAAGCAATGTAGCTCGGAGACATAGCTAGTTTTCATTAGATCGATAGGTCCTCCTTGTTCTGCCACAAAAATGGCTGCTTCCATTGCTTGTAGGCATCAGGTTGACTCGTTCAATAAAAATTAACAAATCTTTCTTAAATAGATGAAAGAAAAAAAACGTGAACGTTGAAGTAAATGCAAATTTATGTTCTGGTTGGCTAATTTAATTGGATATGAAGAGCGCTTCCAAAGCACGGCTATCCCAGATGTAATTAGGGCCTAGGTTAATAAATCATCTTCCCAATTAGATTTAATGTTGTCTTTCATGCCATGTAAACTTCATTATTGAAATAATACCTCACCAGGGCCTCTTAACAGAATAATATTCTCATCATAACAGGTCATTTGTCAGATTTAATTCAGCTGAGTGATGTCCCTCTTAATTGTCTATAAGGTTACCTTGTCACAGGTTACACTTTATTTAGTACACTCTATTAGTGTTATAGGTGTTCCCAGAACCTATACATACAATGTGACTGTTGTGCATGTTTACTCATGTCACACCCTTCCGTCATTTCATTAATGCATTGGTTATGATTAGTCTCCTAGATTTCTTTTTTGATATACCCTGCTGTTTACCATAGGGGTCGGTTTCCTCAGATTGTTTGGTCTGTTCTGGTAGAGGATGTTATGTTTGAACATGATGTTAGTGGATTTATTTTGGAAGGCTGTTATTGGCAAGTCAGGTGCCTACAACTGTTTCTGCAGCACGTAACACCAAAATACATGGGGGGTAATTCAGAGCTGCACCTATACCTGAAATCAGGTGCAAGTGTAGCTCTGAGCAAAACCATGTGGCAATGGGAGGGGAGGGAAATTTAAACTGTGAAAACAGAATTAGAATTGAGGGATAAAGTTTCCTAGCTCAACTGTAATTTACAGATTCAATTTACAGCTTTATATTATGTGTGTTCTATGTGCAAATGTAAAGAATTTTCCTTGCGTATAAAAGAATTTCAGTTAATTGGCACCCCTTGCATTGCAAAGTGGTTTAGCCGAGCTGTACAATTGCACCTATTTTGCCCTCTCAGACTCTGGTTCAGTCCCCAGATTAACTGTGCAAGGGCATTGTCTCAAGTGCAACCATTTTCAGTGTAGCAATACAACAAAATCTATGAGTGCTAAGAGAGATTAGCAGCTGTAGTTAGAGGTATAATCCCCCCAAAAAAGGACACTAGGTCCTAAAAACGAAAAGAATATATATAAAATATATATAAAATACAGCGCTTAATTCAAGTGACTAAATATTAAGATAGTTGGCAAAAATGACAGATTGGCACCAGTAGTTCTAAATACAATATATTCATTAAAAGTGCACATAATCAGTTCAAATATCACAGTGATCAACTAGAATATAATGCTTGTTTTCCTCTAGAAATAAATAGACCACATGTATTCTAATGTCCAAGACAGTTTCCCGCAATTTACCCCTTCAAATGGGCAGCGCTTCCAGGATAAATACACACAATCAATGTAATTATCACAATGATAAACTATATTACTGATGAATAGATTAATTGAAGACTCCACATAAATCCCGGTCCCCGCGATAGGTCCCCGCAATTGTCTGTTCAATTGGGCAGCTGAAATGTGCAGGTCACCCGCTTCCAGAGTAGGAGTATGTAAGACAGCTTCTAAAACATTGTGTAATATATTGAAATGGGCGTTCTTGCTAAATCACCCTGACATCAGAAAGAATCCTGCAGGTACCCGTTCATATAGATGAATTCTGCATTCTTACTGCCCGTAGTCACCTAAACCAGCTTCTTTTTGTGGTATTTTGTCAATACAAATTATAACTGGTAAACTATTTAGTGACCATTTATAAATGCAAATTTGAAAACTAGTTTCTGTTGACAGAATTACATCTATTTAGTCATCCACAGTCAAGGTAATAGTGAGAGTACATGCATTAGTATTTATTACATTGTTCTGGAAGCATAGATTTCCTGTGAGACAATCCCTTTGGAATGTTGAGTACTTGTTCATGCAATAATACATTACACGCATTTAAACCACTGCAGTTAATGCATATGTAAACTGTGCTATGTCGGCTCACCATTGAATTTAAAAAGGACTGTGAGATATAAACAGCTTCTCTCTACTCGTATATTAGGCAAGGTTGCCAACTCTCCTGTAATATTCGGGAGACTTCCAAAATTGGGGCATTTCTCCTGGTATCTTTGGTGAGCAGGCAAATATCTCACAAGAGGCTTGAGGATGTGAAGTTTATGCTAATTACAGCCTTAAGTTCCACCCTCTGCCTGCCAACACTATAAAAAACAATATATTTTATTTGTGTCACATTAATTCATTTAAAGTGGACATAATCATTGCCCCATCCCACAGTAACACTATGAAGAGCAGTGCTGATTGGCAGGGGACGGGGCTTCAGGGTGTGATTTACATAAATCACGTCATTTATCTTTGTCTCTGCTGCGATGTTTCACATTGCGAAATAGGGACAGCTGAAAGTTGCTATTCAACTGTCCCTATTTCGAATGTGTAACACCGCAGAATTTTTCCTGAATGTGTGAGTATGCGATTCGCCTGCTTACCCATTCATTTTAGTAAAAGCCACCAGCGACGACGCTGGACCGGACCATCGGAGACTTAGGGTTAGGCTGTGGGGGGAGGTTTACTTAGGGTTAGTCTGCGGGGGGAGGGAAGTTAGGGTTAGGCTGCGGGGGGATTAGGGTTAGGATGAGAGGGTGGATTTAGGGTTAGGCTGCAGGGGGAGAATTAAGCTTTATCTGTGTGAAGTTTGTATGTTCTCCCTGTGTGTGCATGGGTTTCCTCCCACACTCCAAAAACATGCTGGTAGGTTAAATGGCTGCAGAATAAATGAACCCCAATCTGTGTGTGTGTATATATGAGTTGGGGACCTTAGTATGTAGCTCCAATGAGGCAAGGACTGATATGAATGTGAAATATTCTCTACTACTAATTTGCTAAGTGATCTGATAGTGCTCTATAAAACCTGTTAATAAATAAATAGTAATTAAAATGAACACTTAGATATTTGACATCAGAACAGAACATGTATTTCACCAGCTGCTCTCTATTTCCCGTTTCTGTGTGAGGCCAGTGACATTTCAGACTTACTGGTATAACTTCCTTCTATTTCATTACTGGCTTGATTGCTCATATCTTTTTCTAACAATAGCTGCTGAAATTTATTACCTTCTAAAATTGGATTGAGACCTAAAGTGACTCCTAACCGGTTCCAGAAATTGATACTAGAGTGTTTTGTTTTCCCGTGCCAAAATTCCAGGAAGTTGACATTCCATTTGTGACTATAGCAGGACGCACTCTGCCTGTAATATTCTCTAAAGTATTATCGCTACTTGTATGGTAAACATGAAGACAGTGCTGTTCTCTGTAGGACTGTGGGTGATTTATTACAGAAATGTAGTGATTAAAGAGAAGTTATACCTACATGGAAGTTTGTCCTTCTGGTTATGATTGATGAGCTTCTGTTATCTATTAACCAAGTGACTCAAGTACAGATACATTACACCATCCCTAATACACCGCATGCTCCAATATTTCACAATGACTGTTATATTATTCAGGGTACAAGCCCCTATACAGTCTGCAGTGGCAGTTTTCATGTACAGTGTTGTTTAAACCATCGCTACTGGTAACAAGTCTGGTTTGGTTTTAATGTAAGAACAGCTTTTAAAGTAAAAATAAATTGCTAGAGATTTTTCTCTATTATGAAAACTTATATTCGTACTTATACACATATATTCCACCGTTGTGTATAATGAAAATGTTACTGCTTCGTTTGAGTAGTCTCTTGCAATCAGTCAGTGTTCCTCATAGCATTTTATAGGAATTACTATAGCCAAAGGAGGAGTCTATTGTTATCGGTAATTAAATTAGCTGATAATGTGGTCTATTATGTTCCAATCTCACCATTTATTAGTAATAACTGTGACTGGATGCTCCCCTGCTTTACTGCAAAGATTTGGACATCTGATGCAGAGTGGTGTCTGTGCCTTCTGTGGTGACATTGATTTCTAAACAGGCATTAACAGAGTCTCTGATATCAAGGCTCGAGAAATCACAGGTGCCGGATTAGTGGATAGTGGAGGACTGACTGCAGCACTTTATTCACGGTTCTCCACCTAAAACTGCTGAAAGAGATGCTAATGGCAGGGATCAAGGGGTGTTTTTTTTCGAAAGGGCAGTTCCGAACTGACTGGGAAATCAACTGCTCTTGCCTTGCAGAGGGAAAGCAATCGATTGGAGGGTAGTAGATTCAGAGGAAATGTGTGGAAAAATGACTTTACTGAAGCCAAAGGAGGAGTCTATTGTTATCGGTAATTAAATTAGCTGATAATGTGGTCTATTATGTTCCAATCTCACCATTTATTAGTAATAACTGTGACTGGATGCTCCCCTGCTTTACTGCAACGATTTGGACATCTGATGCAGAGTGGTGTCTGTGCCTTCTGTGGTGACATTGATTTCTAAACAGACATTAACAGAGTCTCTGATATCAAGGCTCGAGAAATCACGGGTGCCGGATTAGTGGATAGTGGAGGCCTGACTGCAGCACTTTATTCACGGTTCTCCAGCTAAAACTGCTGAAAGAGATGCTAATGGCAGGGATCAAGGGTTGTTTTTTTTCGAAAGGGCAGTTCCGAACTGGCTGGGAAATCAATTGCTCTTGCCTTGCAGAGGCAAAGCAATCGATTGGATGGTGGTAGATTCAGAGGAAATGTGTGGAAAAATGACTTTACTGAAAGGGTGATAGATAAGTGGAATAACCATCTGAGGTGGTTGAGGCTAAAACAATAGAACAGTTTAAACATGCTTGGGATAAATATAAGGATATCCTAAATCTCAAACTAAATTGAGGGTAAATAGGGTCTAGGGTCAGTATAGGTTTAAATAAACAACTGGGCAGACTGGATGGGCCATGTGGCTCTTATCTGCCGTTACTTTCTATGTTTCTATGATCCCCGCAAGAGAGAAGACGCTGCTTCGGATGGTCAGTGTAAACTTAAACCCAACCTTTACCTTTACCTTTACCCTAATCCCTACCCTAAGCCTAAAATGTCAGGTCTGAAAAATGAATGGATATGTATGCCGATTGGTAAAAGTGTTTTTTGAAAACACTGGCTCTTAGATTATAACAAATTTGTTGACCCCTGCAGTCATAAATAAAATAACTATTAAATAATAAATATTTTTCATCTGATGAAAACGTTCATCAGATATATTTTATTCTCTCACTGTCTGCAATGTAATGCTTGTATCTCAAAGGACAACAAGCCTTACTCACATGACTGCGTGTGTGCTGTTAGCTATACCTGGGGATCACATGGTGGTGTACTGGTGCCCATATGTTATCCTTCTGCTGTGGTCTACAGTTGCATTTACATATCTCAGTGGATCTCAATTAATTGTCTACTTTCCACATTTACAACATACACTGGTTGGTCCCTTCTGGGCTCCCTACTAATTGTAATTGGCTTTTGCAATCCCTCAGTGGGGACTGTGCTGAACATGGAATATGCTAACAAGGGATCTCTATATACCATACTGGCATGCCTAGGTTACCATGTACTCATTAGTGTCCGTAAATGTGCTTCTAATGTGGTACCATGTTAATGGCGTTATGTCAAACGGGGTTTGTTAGCAATAATTATCCATTGGGACATAAATATGTAATTGATACAGGGATATAGTTAAAGCAGTCTTTTTGAATAATTTTTTTTATATCTGATTGCATTTACCTTACTTCCAATACAGTAAAGAAATGCTGCTAATCTGTTTTGGGATGAACTGTACAACATATTTTAAAACTTTTCATACTTTATTTAAAACTCATTATAAACAGACAATAGATCTAGCAATCGCAAAATATTCCAAAGAAGGAATTTGTTCTGGCAGTGAACAAGTGTGCAAAAACACTCTGGGCTGGACTTACTAAACTGCAGAAAAGGGAAAATGGAGATGTCCTTAGCAGCCAATCAGATTCTAGCTGACATTCTTTAGTATGTAATAGGAAAGTGAGAGCTGGAATCTGATTGGTTGCTATGGGCAACATCCCCACGTTTCCTTTTCCGCAGTTTAGTAAATCTAGCCCTCAATGTGATAACATAGGAAATAAATAGCCTTATAACTTGTTTATAGTTTAATTCTAATTAGTGTGGTAATAGGTATCCCTATAAACATGCTGTAGTTGAATTTAGAAGTATGAGTGCAGATATTATAGTTACTATTAATGAATAGTTCTCCTCATAGATTTGCTAAATTCACATAACTGAGATACCTCAGCCACTAAACGGGTGAAGGTTTTCATATACCTCATATACCTATCCCCATGCAATAAATATATACACTCCCATAGCCCTTCCCCCGCATCGCCTCTTTCATGACACATGTTGTCTGCTTTTCCCATACTTGCCACACCTTTTAGAACATTAAAGTACATTTAAGTTTTACGATCCAGGCATTTGGTCGATTTACGGCAAATATCATTACAAAGGCCTGTAGCAGTCTATTATCCTGCAGTATTTACTCTGCACTTATGTATTGTAGGAACAACCATGCATTTGTTTCTGTTGTCCATTGCTGTCACTGTATAGGTCACGGGGACACAGTGATGAATGCATGCTGGTAACTTGCACCTTCCTTCAGATTGCAGGTAAATGAGACTTAAGCTGGCCATACACTAGACGATTATTGGCCCGATTTCCCAATTATTGAGTGATCGGGCAAATAATCGGTCTAGTGTATGGTACAGATCAATTTTTGAAACGTCAAATAAATGCACCAGAAACGCTCTGGTGCGATTATTTGATCTTTCAGCTGGTTTGATTTAAAACGATATTTTAAAACGATATTTTAATGGAGGCAATCAGCAAGCTGAATGGCTCCCTATCCTTTTAATAGACGCTGCTGCTGATCTATGTATAAAGCTGCTCTGACAGCTTAAAAGTATACCTTCAAAGCTGTCAGAGCAGCATAGTGCATAGATCTGCAGCTTCAAAGCTGTCAGAGCAGCATAGTGCATATATCTGCAGCAGCGTCTATTGCAGGGAATAGTACAGAGAGGGACCAGCCGAACCCGCACTGTGTGAAGCGCGGATTCGGCAGATCCCTATCTGTACTACTCAATGCAATAGACGCTACTGCAGATATATGCACTATGCTGCTCTGACAGCTTTGAAGGTATACTTTTAAGCATGTCAGAGCAAGTCACGTAAACAAAGCTAAAGCTTTGCTACTTATTATGCCATGAGTGATGTGACTGTTGTTGTTATGGTAATCAGATAACACAGCATGTACTATGTCTTTAAAATAATTCCATATAGTATGCATTTTCATATGTTTGTATTAGCAGATTTTGGGTGTGATTGTCCCTACTCCATGTATTAATAATTAACATCCCCCATTGGCCTTCCACCTTTAAAAAAAAAACGAGAAAAAAAAACACGTTTCAGTGTAATCAAAAACAGAATTTCTGCAGACTTTACCCTCCATTGCTCTGTATCCTCCAGAACAGCTGTGCTGGAAATATTAACATTTAACTTTCCTGGGTTGGGTGTAATTCTATTGTTTTAATACAAAACATGTGTTTCCAATATTTGTTTTGGAACTTCAAATCTTTTAAAGTCTGATCTTTTACGGTTGAGGTAATACGAAATACATTCTAAACATTGCAAAGTTAGTTAGAAATAGATCTATTGTGAGGTTTGTATCATTTGGTGTTTAGTATTTATACTAAATATATACTTCATATATATATATATATATATATATATATATATATATATGTGTGTATGTGTGTGTGTGTATGTATGTGTGTGTATATATCTATATCTATATATATATATATATATATATATATTTATAGGGATATCAGACTGTGCGCCAAGTGGAGAATATTTAAAGTTTCTAGTTGTAATAAACGTTGTTTTTAATAAAGATGTTGTCTGTCGTTTTTGCAGGATGATCAAGTCACTTGCATATTTTAATGTTTTGCAGGCTGGAAATTACCCTTGATTTTCTTAGCAACATGAGGTGTAAAATATATTCTCTTTCCAAGTTGGCTTTAGCCTGTGCATTTAAAGTGGATTGACTATATGACGCAGTATATCTCAATACTTAATTCAGGATACAACAATTTTTTATGTAGATTTTGCTTTTAAAGTCTTCCTCTTAGTCCTACTGGGGCAGACACGTTTTGGAATGGCAGGTGATAACTCTGGGTCTGATTCACAGGTAAGAAGGGCGATAAGAACCAATGGATTCGCAGTTATACATATGGCAACTCCCTTGACACGCCCTCATTTTTGTTGTTCTTAACCGACTTAAGAAAGCCAAAGGCAGCCTTATCTTCCCGTGCATATGTATCTTCTTAAGTTGCTGAAGAATAAACGTACTTAGCAAACCGCGCCCAGTCTGCCCCATTTAAATGCCTCCCCACACCCACTTTTCTTATCTTCCTTCTTAACTTGGCCTGGCAGCCTCTTCTTACTTATCTCATTACGAACTGCTTTGTAAATCGTTCTTAAGGGATCACCGTTTTTAACTCAAACGTAGATTGTGTGAATGAAGGCACTGCGCATGCACAGTTTAACCATTTTTAATAATACGCAAATGGCAGTAGCTCCGTGACTATGAATCAGGTCTTCTATGTGAAGAAATATCTGCTTCGCATTAAAAGCGGCCAGCCCAGGCAAGTAATCAAAGACCTTTCTAGAAATGTATCTGAAATGATTGATCTGTGTAGATAATTATTGCAATATCAGAAATCTCCAAAGAATAGGAAAGAACCATAATTAACATGGGGCTGATCCAGAGTTTAAGAGTAAGGGCAAAACAGATGCAAGTGTACAACCTTGATGCAGTGTGAGTGGTGCAAATAAATGTAAATTCCTTTGCTTGTGCGGAAAATACTTTGCTTTTGCACATAGAAATCACTTACTGTATAACTTTGGACCTGATCCTGAATTAAGAATGTTAGGGGACGCAAGCTGCAAAGTCCCCTCAAATGTTACATGTGCACATGTGTGTGCGGCAGATGTTACGCTATAGATCTCCTAGCGTTGCTCCGCTCCGTACTCTTGGAGATGTGTTTGAGGGGAGGAGGTACTTAATTTCTGCATGCCTAATTCCTGCAGGAGAGGTAGGTATAGATAGGCATGTTAATGAAGGGCTGTAGATGGCGGTAAGTAGTTTTGCATGGATTTGCATTCAGATGGATGCAGATCTGTGCAGAGAAGTTAAGGTAGGGCTCTGGAGACAAGTACTAGAGGGAAGTGACTGGTGTGCAGTTCCGTCTCCTGTGCGGACTTACAGACCTCTGTGCATACAGAAAACACAAGGATCAGGACCTTTATGTTTAATCTGTAGATTAGAGTTAAGCGAGGTAACTTCACCTCTCAAGTTAAGGGCGGATCCAAAGCCCCGCACGCTTTCCGTACGTGTGGGGGTCTCTACGTCCGAGAGAGAGAGAGGGGGGGGGTGCACACCCCCTGTCACTCCCCTCTCTTGTGCGTGCCATAAGGCAACCTTAATGCAAGCGTACCGATCAGCGGTCGTACGGAAGCCCCTTCCCACACTGTACATTTTGCATGCTTCCCCTTGCCCACTTTAGCGGTTGGAGGGAACGCACATCCCATTTGTACGCAAATGGGTCGTCCAGAACAATAGTTCGGGCGCAGGTCTGGATCCGGCCTTAAATTCTGTTTTCACTGTTTACATTTGCCTTCTCTGTGGCTGGGTACACACTACATACATTTTACACATTTTATAACCTTTATATAACATATTCTCGATGAGCATGCTGATTACGGCATACACACTACACGCAATTTACCGGCAACTCTGACTTTTTTTCACTGATGATCTTTAGAATTAGGAGGTTTAAGTTATCCAATCAAACGAAGCAGTGCCCTTTACATTATCGCTGCAGCATACTCGCTAACACAATGTCATTCCAAACTGGTTTACTGTTTGATTAGCATGATAATCATGTAAAAGTACTGTAGTGTATACCTAGCTTTACAGTTCTGCACGGTTTGGCCTAGGTTGCTGGATCATCCCTTTTTGCCACCAGAACCAAAACAATTGTCAGCTGCTAATTACTTTCCTATCTGTGTTGCTGGTTTTCACACCTTAGGGGCCAGATTTACTAAGCTGCGAGTTTGGAAAAGTGGAGATGTTGCCCATAGCAACCAATCAGATTCTAGCTCTCACTTTCCTATTACATACTAGAGAATGTCAGCTAGAATCTTAGTAAATCTGACCATAGGAATTTATTTCCCAAAATTTTGTTATCTCCAACAATTAATTTACAATTATTTACAGTATGAACCTAAAAGCTATGTCTTGCATATGCATTTCACTGCACTGAGCTCAGTTTTAAGCTAATACCTTTAATTAGTAGAAATGTCCACTATCTAGACCTAAAAAGTAATGTTGTTGTTTGAAGTCAAGAGGAAGTAGCAAGTCCTGAAATATGTGTCAGTCCGTCTGGTAAATTCTGCTGTCTATTTATTGTGCAATATAGTTTTTGGCACTTTTGCTGAACAAACAATGTTTGGTAGAGCAGTCACACACTCTGAACACACAAAATAACATAAACGTTGATGTGAAATGAAACTTATTTGTAGCTTGTTTAATGCGTTTTATTTAAAAACACAGGAAAATGGAATTTATAAGTACAAGTGTTCAATAAAGCTTCCAGCAAAACTGACCACATTCAAGGCAAAAAGGGGTATTCTTAATGGAGATTTAAAAGGTAAATGTTACCCATTGCACCCAATCAGATTATTGCTTATATTTACCACACACATTGTAGAACATGATTGGTAGAATCTGTGGTTATGGGCAACACCCCCACTGTACCATTTAATATACCCCTATGTCTTACACAGAATTATACCCATATCAGATCACCACCAAAAACCCAGGTCTCGGCTCAAACCCGGATATTTGGTGGTGATATGAAAATAGAAGGATTTTTCTTGGGTTCTACAGGGGATAGGTGTCAATGTGAAAGGTTCCCATGTGATTTTTTTAACACTGGTCTCTCAAAAAGACACCTGATTGGAGAGATGTGTTTACTATTGCTATGGCTGGGAGCCACACACACAGCAACGGAGCAAGCAGCGTGTTGATAGGATCATAAAGGAGACACCCAAGTACTAATTGACACTGTCGAATAGCGGGAACGCAGGTGAACAAGAAAGGAGACACACAACTACTATGAAAATGCTGCTTGCTCTGGTTGTAGTTGTGTGTCTCCCCGCTGGTCCGATAGGCTTTTTATGCTTGATTTTTTTTTTCTTGTGTAAGAGCTTGACTTACAACAGGGTTTTCTTTCTCACATGGCATGGTTGAATGTATTTATGAGGTAATATCTTGGTTTGCACAGGACAGACACTTCCTATCACATGTCAGCTTATGCTCTGTGTAGCACTTTTTGTTTTGCAAGTATAGTATATATTTTTGCTAATAATGCATTCCCCTTATTAACCATTTAAATTCTTATTTATTTGCTTTCTTAAAAATATTACCTTGGTGGGCACTTTGCATCTCAGATATCTTGCAGTAAAATTTTTTTTTATATGCTTTTGACAGTCTAATTGAAATAATTTTATTGGAAAAGCCTTTTTGTGTGTCTGTTTCATGAGTATTTTCTAATCTTGGTGGATTTACTTTTTTATATGTATTAATCTCATTGATGTCTCCACCTAGGAAGGTGTGCGTGTGTATTCACAAGATCAGGTTGCTGTTTCCCAAGGCAACAATAGGCAAAGCAGTAAGAATCAACACTGTAGTCTATATAAGTGGAATATAATCAGAATGTTTTTTCACACATGTGATTTCAAACCTAGGTCCACAATATTCACAAAATTCTGCGCTTCCGTGATATGCTCACACCATCTCGGGATGGTGTAAGTAAGAAGCACAGGTAATTTTTTTTATATGAAAATGGCCATTGTGCTTTAATATTTTACATTTATTTCAAATAGATAAAAATGAAAATATATTTTTAATTGTATTATTATTAATTTTCTTAAAATCTCTTATTGATGAATATTGCCAGATAAATGAACATCAAACTATGGAATATGTATACAATACAGGTGATCGAATATCTATGTTACTAAAAAAACGTAAAAAAAAAAAAATTTGCGTTGTAAACAGTCAAATTACAGGAACCCTGAATAATCGTATTACATTTTTTAATTATTTTTTTTAAATGCTCTGGCATTAATGTATCGTCGGGGAAAAAAAGACACTCGGAAGAAGTACTAATCTGGGAGGAGTTTATTGAGCTAAGCTGATGTCATGGGTTTAGTTCCCCGTAGTGAATGGCCCTATTTCAAGAGCAATAGATCCCCGGTAAGTAAGAATAACCTACCCTTTCCATAATTCTAACCC
>WWET01000421.1:436216-447058 GCA_011038615.1 Limnodynastes dumerilii
CCTAAGTCTCCCCCCTCTCAGCCTAACCCTAAGTCCCCCAACCTGCAGCCTAACCCTAAGTCACCCCCCCAGCCTATGTCCCCAGAAAGGGTTTCTCACCTCTGGTGGTCAGATCCAGTGGCGGCGCTGGTGGCTTTCCCGAAAATGAATGGGTGCGAATGCAAAGTATTTATCTAACCCTTATCCTAACCCTATAAATAGCGCTCCCCTTCCATTACCCTAACCCTGATACTCTCCTCCTCACAGCCTGACCCTAAGACCCCCTTCCCCACAGCCTAACCCTAAGACTCCCTTCCCTGCAGCCTGATCCAAAGACTTCCTTCCCTGCAGCCTTATCCTAAGACTCCCTTCCCTGCAGCCTCATCCAAGGACTCCCTTCCCCACAACCTAAGCTAAGACTCTCCTTCGTGGTTTCCATATAATGAATGGGTAACTATGCTGAAAAATAAATTTGGCTTACCTACCCATTCATTAGTAATACTTTCCAGACAGTAATATTTTCGAAATAGAGAAAGACGAAAATGATCTTTCATTGTTTTCATTACGTAGAATGCATCTCCTATAGGACATATAGAGATGCGCTAATACTCTGGATCCGGTCCCTAGTGTCCTAAGCCCACACCAAACACTCAAAAAGTGAGTCCTACCAAGTGTCTCTGGTATGATACTTCCTGACCTACAGAGCCCAAAGCAATGGGAGAGCCAGGATATTTTCTCCTCACAGGCTATTTAATCACCCTGTACAGGTGTGTTTCTACTCGTAAAAAAGAAATAAGCTTATGGTTGTACCCTATAGGCACCAAAACCAGCATCAAGTACCAATTGAATCTACTGGATCTAGATAGTCTATTGAATGGTACACGTTGCTCAAGGCTGTACATAGAATTCAAAATATTTTATTCTTACTAAGTCAACTTTAAAACATTAAGTATTTAATAAATCCATAGAACATTATGATATATTATAGAACTGGCTGGTAATTCATCAATATTACTATAATTAATATCCCAAAAAATGAGTTTCAAATTATTATTATTATTATTATTATTTATTTATAAAGATAGGTTTACAAAGATAATAAGTATCTATCAGTCTATGTCCACAGCCTGTACTTGATTCATTTCCACCATTAGATGTAAATGATTCTATCACTTTTTAACACAGATCCACATTCCTTTTCTTAGTATCCTATTTATTATATACAGTAAAGCCATTTAGATAGCAATGTAAAGGATCTGATAGACACCACTAAATATTTGTTACAGCTCTTTGAACACTGCCTTCTGCATTTTGTGTAACAGGTTTCTGCTGCCTGTTATGTTCAATCTGCGTTTTACCAAACACCTCAGTGATTCCCTTCTGAATAGGCAGACACACAAAAACAGCGACAATTAGGAGAATTGATTCCCTATAAACAGGGAAATTCACAGCAGGTAAATACACAGATTTTTAGAACAGGACAATGATACGGCTATTGTGTTACATTACCTTTCATGTTTCCGTTACTGAAACATGTAAAGCTATTTTCTAAAAGTGTATGTTCATGAAAGCAGCACTGCTAACCGCAATCCTGCAGGATTATATACACTCAGGCTTTAAAGCCTCTAATTGGAAGACTGTATGCTGGCATTTCTGTACAGTTTGTGGTTTTAGTCTGCTCCCTGGCTGATTAGTAACTAAGTAATGGCTAGAGTGCCAGGCCATGTCTTGTTTTTTGTATATATATATATATATAGAATATTCCAATGCTTTGAGGATTATTTTCTGAAAATATAGCTTAGAAATTTACATTTGCAGAACTTGCCAGCCTCATACTATTACTTAAACCCAGTTTTAGTGTATGACACAAGTATTTTGCACTTATACTGGAAACTTTGCGATTCAAGTGTGTCGGATGTCAACTATATGTTAAGTGGAAATATAAATAATTAAGGGCCAGATTCAGACCTCGGAGGCACAGAGGTCAGGCAGTTTGCAGGGTAGAGGTGAACTCCCCGTCTCTTCCCTCTCTCGAGTGGTTCTGGCAGCACATCCATAGCCATAAACCTAGCTTAAGTGTACCGTGTATGGGCGCTGATCTGCACAGAATACTAAAACCCTCAATGTATATTTTGCATGTTCACCCCCCACCCCCCCACCTAACGCAGTTTAGGCAGGCGAAGTAGATGTCCACCCTGTTGGACAGATCTTCAGATGTACAGAATATAGTTCCCTGAAAAAAAGTGCTTTAATTCACAGCGTGCCAGAGGTTCCTCATTGCAATCACCCATCTCTGCAATCAGTGTGCGGAAGTCAGGGGACTTCATACAGTAACACCTGTACCATAAAGGTGACCATTTGTGGGCTTTGATTCTCGGGAAATCCTAAGGGATGATGTTGGCACTTGATCAAGAGAAAGATGAATGAAATATACTTACAGTACAGTCCCACTAAGTGGCGTGACGTTTTTATATCTCTGTGAATTTCCAGCCCCTGTTAGTTACTAGAACGCTTAGAGTGGTGACATGTGGCTTCCTCCATGTCACCACACTCACAGGAAACCACCACAGGCATCAATCCAATTACACATCCCTCTTCATATAGGACTGGATCATGCTACCAATCATGCTGTGCTGGAATCAGGTTCCTGCTGGTTATAGACTTTCAGTCAAGTGCATGTGAGACCACTCCCCTCCATCCCAGGTACAATACTTTAAGCTCTCCGATCCCATTATAAATGAGGACAGATCAAAAGCCTGGGTAGTGTTTTGTGCATAGGGCACCTGTTGGAACTACAATTGTGGCACAATTGCAAAATACATGTGTTTTTCCAACCCTAACGATCGGTAAACGCCCTGGATCAGGTCTAATGACCTGTTGCCATATCGCCATTAGTCTTGTGTTTTAAATGTTTGTGTCTTTGAATTTAACAGGATCTGTAATGAAAAATCTGCCTGACCAATTGAAACACTCACTTTATTTTTGTATTTATTGTCAAATAAAACGAATAGAAAAACAATGCGTTTCTATGGAAGGCCTCTTTTAATAGATAACCTGATATTGAGTAGGGCTCAAGATTCACACAAAGCAGGTTATGATAATCTGTTGGCATGTCCTTTCATATTATGATTTGATTGGGATAATCCAGATACTATGGGCCTGATCCAGACCTACGCTCATAAAACGCCCATGTGCGCAGCATATTTACGCCAACGTACCTACGATGCACTCCCATAGGCACTCCCCTTGGTCGTACTTACTCTTGCCGTCTTACGCCCAGCAAACCTTATATTAACTTTTCTGATCGTAACCGCGGGCGTCCGTAAGCTCCTTGCGTAGTTATGACGCTTAGCAACGCCCAAACTGTACGATTTAAATGCATCACCTTGTCCTCGTGCGTATTTCCGAAAATCGTATTCCAGGCACACCCCCTCGACCGTAGGTACGAGGGTGGTACGCTCAAGGCCCATACGAATTTATGAGCGTAACATGAGCGTAACATCTGTCCCGAGCATGCGCAGTGAGTACAAATGGGCGTTTTTACGCTTACGACCATCGTATAAACGCACACGAGCGTGGGTCTGGATCAGGCCCTATGCGCATACATAAAGCGTTGGGATTTTGTATTAATCTTAGAAGTCCTCTGTTTACCTAGGGACAGCACAGAGTCATTTGAGGTAAGGAAATGCACGTCTGCTTCCAGGGAAACGGGTTCAGAGATAAATTCAGTTACTAGGTGTAACATTTCATTGTTCCCACGGTATTATTTTCAGAGCAATGCTAATCTATCTTTGTATAATTAATCATGTGGGAATATGCATGAAGTACAATTAAATTCTTCACCTGATAAGTTTGCCTCACTGATACTGTTCATATTTAATATTATCTACCCTAGCCATAGCCACCCAAGCCACGCGATCATGATTAAACATGTAAAAGGTCTCTCACATGGATGATGTACTTATGTATGTATGTATGTATGTGTCACGACCCTGACCTCACCTGAGGTGTTCGTGACTTATCTGGGGCTCAAGGGGTTAATCACAACAGCCACCTGGTCTGTTCTCCAATGACTAGGGCCCCTTATCCCACCCCAAATATGATTTATTACCAATGAACTGCCACCACCAAGGCTATTCACAGGAGGCCTTAGGTTCTCCTTTACCCAAATCAAGCACAGTTATGCTTTACCAGAATTATCATCCACCCAGAATGACCTCTTCTATTACCATTCAGTAGCGTCTAATAACCGAGCTGGTCTGACACGTGAATCCATAAGAACACAGAGACATGAACTTATTAATTGATATTTAATATAATAATCACGATGCTTAGTTACAGAGAATAACAAAATAGACATACAATATGCAAAACTATTTCCTATAAAATAAAAGGATGAAAAGGCAGAAAGACTTACACACAAGAACCGTCTGGGTCGGGACAGACCAGAGATCAGGGTCACCTCTTCCGGTTGGAAGTCCCATGAAGTGAACCCCGTGTATGTATCATACACACTTTCTAAAGACCAAAACCTGCTCCTCTCCAGACAGCCCCCACCTTTGTGACACATGACAGTTTGGGGTCTGGAGAGGATCTTCTTCAGAAATCTAGCTTTTATGACCCCCCTAATAAACGGATCCCTTTACAACAGGGTCCTAACCCCACCACCTTGTTCTGCCCACCTACATTCAAGGTATTTCCCTGAATCACCAGACCCTGGCCAAACAGAGGTCACTCTATATACAGATATTTCATTTGTACACATAATATTTGATTATATCCTGACAGTATGTATGTATGTATGTATGTATTTATGTATGTATGTATGAGTTCCATTTACCAGATCCAGAACTAAGTGCAGATTCTGGACATTACCCACCACAACTGTATCACATTACAGTGCTCTCTGAAAATAATAAAAAGTTCCCAATGTTTCTTTAACTTTAAGCAGATCTTACTGTCAGGAGAATGGGATTGTCTTGAATGGGATTGTCTTGTGTAGTAAATAACATTAAATTCTTAGTTATATTGTCATTGTTTGATCACATCATTTAAAACTTCAAATTTTACCAACTAAACAGTGTGGTATGGTGAGAATACTGCAGCTGAAGTCCTGGGAGCAGTTAAGGTTCTTATGTTATGTATTAATAATGTAGTTTGATGTATACAGCTGTATTGGCCTTTGCTAGATGCTTTTGCCTTGTAATAAAAAGGTGATGGTGAGAGGACTTTGTACAGTCTTCTGGCACATTTCCTTTGATTGCTTAGTAATTTAGATGTAAACCCACATGCTATGTTCATCAATTCATATACGTACTTTATACTTTATAAATCTATATGCTGGTACAAGTGAAGACTCAGATCATGCTGTGTCCAGCCATAATGCAGCATGCTTTCATACCACTGACAGAATGTTAACATTTTACAGTATGTACCATGTTTGCTTTACTAGTTGTTGGGTAACACATGAATACATGACTTATAATATCAATAAATAAGAAATATTTAGTATTCAATACAAATTCTTTCCTGCATGGTAAATGCTTTAGACAAAATTCTGTAGGACAAAATGAAGCTCACAGTTTGTTTCGCATTTGATATAAGTATATATATATCTAAATAAAATCTAAAATCTATATTATCCCTTTTGTAACCCACAGCTTTGGTTGACAGTCTACTTTGGATTCTCTGTTTTACCCAACCCAACAGCTAATCGTTGGACCCACGGATTCTGTCCTGTACATTGGATAAATCTCAAGGTAATGTACAGTCCTTTATCTGCGGCAATATAGATGTGACAAGGTATCTGTGACGTAGGCAGCATCGACCATACTGATTACATACATCGCCAGGAGCTCCTCACAGGTACTTGTGAGGTTGTCTTGAGCCTGCAGGCCAAATCTATTTCCATTCAATATACTGATGGGCGTCTCATTAGCCACATCAGATGCTGTTTAGAAAGAAAAATGAGATAATGAGCACAACACAAATCCTCTTTCTAAAAATAGCCACACAGCTATATTCAAATAGAAGATTAAAAATTAAGAGGACCAAATGATTTCGTGTCAGACTTGGAAACCTCCCATTATGGAAGCCTGGATTCGATCCTGTATGATTTAGGTGGACTTGCAGGGAATTATTTCTTTTCCATTCTGAAACATGGCAGCAGGGGGACAGTAAGTAGTTGTATAGACCGAGGCTGATTCTTCGTTTCAAAGCACAGCCACAGCGAATATGAATGATTGGTGGATAAATTTGCACTTGTTTGAGGTTTAGTGTATGCCATAGAATATGGTGAACACTCAGGATTTGTATTTGTAATTATTTGTAATTTCAGACAAATGTTAGTAAATGCTCAATATTCTAATATATCCACATCATGGGCCTGATTCAGAGATCCGTCGGCGATCGGGCCGCAAATATACGCATCTAAGTGGCAGGTCGGAGCAGGTTACACCCACCAGCATAAACAGTCACTCCCCTCGCAACCTCCAGCCGGACCTAAACTTCCACCTCCATAGACTTGCCCTAACTGGCCGCACTCACTTCCGACCATATGTGTATTAGTTGTGTATATTTAGGGCCCTAGCTCTGTAATCGCGCCCACTTTCCCTCATCTCAATGCCTTCCCACCGCCCATTTCTATGCAAATCCTTAGGTCCGTATATTTCCGCCGCACTTAGGGTCGCATTAGTCTCCGCCCGATTCACAAGTCCGACCTTAAGGCATTTCCGACCTTAACTTCAACGTACATGGCGTTGCACTATTACTACGCATGCGCAGTTGATGCAAAATCGATCTGACCCTAAATATACGCACGGAACTATCGTTAGTTCCGGATCTCTGAATCGGGCCCCATATTACATAGCTCTTTACAATGTTAAAGCAACCAGTCACATTAAATGTTTAGCAAATGTCATAATTATATAGACCTCTACTTGTTTCCAAGAAAGTGTCTGTGGTCCGGATTCACAGTTACGTAGATTTCGTCTTACGTACGTTGTTTTAAGAATTAAGCTACTACCTACATACCTTTTCAGTACGTAGATTGCGTAAGCGCGGTCAAAAAATGGTGCGTAGATAGCTCAAATAAGCCACTATGCATGCGTAGTAGCGCAATTCTTAAAACAACGTGCGTAAGAGGAAAACTCTGTAACTGTGAATCCGGACCTGTGTGACAACTGGTACTGAGTAATACAGAGGTGATCCCGGCCATACCATTTATATAGATTATCATTCAGTGTAGGTAGGCCGAGCTTTCATATAGCACAATAGTAATGACATCCAACACAGGCCGATTTGACAGTCAATGAAAAATGTATTCATGCTCAGTCTATATCCAGCGTTTAAAAAAAATTAATTAGTGTAATAAAAATTTTTTTATTGCTTTGTTATGGAAGTATTCGGAGTGTAATAATATAGGGCTGGATCCAGAAATAATATTGTTAAGCAAGCTTCTGTAAGTCTACCTATACACTTACACTGCATACACCAGATGTTGTGCTATGGATCTCCTTGCACACAGAACACAATTCCATATGTAAGGAGATTCCTACGGGAGGGCAAACATCCGCATGCCTCAACCCTTCAAGGGGGGCATGGATAGGCATGCCTATGAGACAGAGTGGGCGGCAGTACGCACTTATGCATGGATCTGTGTTCCGATGGGTAAGTCGTTCAAAGCCCTTGATAGGGAAGTGACATGGGAGTTCACTTCTCTCTTGCGTGCAGACTTCCAGAGGTGCGGATAAGGTCCATTATATACATATATATGTACATGTACAGAGCATGCAGTTTCAGAAATGAATTCAAGCTGCCTAAAACAGCTAACAATAGTTTTTATACAACAAAAATCATAATTAACATAATGGGCATTAATACATAGTTGAATATAATAACAATCATATTTAACCACTCTAATTGCTCATTAGACTTTTATGAAGAAACGGAATTTGTATGGTGTCATGTAATTCACATAACTGTATATCTTGATTACACCTAACTACTACTAATTACAGCTAAAGAATGTGAAAACATATAATGTAAGGCTGAGGCTTATATTAGGTTATGGCTATCCTGTTATTTAAGAGAAAAGTATATAAAACTCTTGTCATAATGCAAGTTAATTGAAATAATAATTTTTAACTGTTATCATTTAGTTTACAAGAGAAACTTTGGTTCATTCAAGACCTAGCTGCACCTACACACTATGGGCTTGATCCAGAGCTATGATGGTACCATCGCTTCACTCCCCTGACACTTCCCCTTGCCCCAGCGTATTAACACTCGCTTACGCCGGCTGAAGGCTACCCTAACTTCAGCCGGCGTAAGCGAGTGTTAATACGCTGGGACAGCGGCGAAGCTACGCTAACGCCGCCCTCCCAGCCTCATTACCCTCCCTCTCCCCGCCTACCTGCGCTAACTGCAGCGTAGTAACGGAGGGGAACGCCCCCTCCATCTTTACTACGCTGCTGCTACGGACGCCTGAAGCTACGACGGGCAACATCTGCGTTTTAATGCCAGCCAGCGTAGGTCTGGATACGGCCCTATGAACCCGATTCAATTGACCGCAAAGATGAGACGGGAAAAAAGGTGTGCCTATTCCCGTTTATTACAGTACGAAAAATTTGGCGAATTTAATACGTACCACTATGAGGTGCGAGAACCGATCCATTGAAAAATCATTGCAACCAAGCTTTGCGGACAATTGAATCGGGCCCTATAATTAAACAGTAAATGCCTTAACGTGACCTTCAGTTTGGAACCTTGACATCAAATTCCTGTAACAAGTCATGTTACAAAACTTCTGCTTTGTTAAACTGTACATTGATCGTCCAAAGGAATGTTTAAAGGAAAATAGATATTTAGATACTTCCTTATGGGTGTTTTGTCATTTCATGACATCATGTTTATTCTACATACACACGTACAATCGCTCACTCTCTTTATCTCTCCCACTACCCCTTCAATTCTCTCCCTCTCTCTACCTCTTCCTCTCTCTCCCTCCCTTCTCTTTGTCTGTCTCTCTCATTCTCTCTCTCACTTTCTCTCTCTCTCTCTCTCTCTCTCTCTCTCTCTCTTTATCCCCCACCCCTCTCTTATCTTTCCCTCTCTTTCTCTTCTTTTCTCTCTGTCTCTTTCTTTGTCTCTATCTCTCATTTTCTCCCTCTTTTTCTGTCCTTCCCATTCTCTATCTCTACCCTCTTTCACTCCCCTTCTCTATCTCTCTATCTCTCCCCTCTTTCACTCCCATTCTCTATCTCTCCCCTCTTTCACTCCCCTTCTCTATCTCTCTATCTCTCCCCTCTTTCACTCCCCTTTTCTATCTCTCTATCTCTCCCCTCTTTTACTCCCCTTCTCTATCTCTCCCCTCTTTCACTCCCCCTCTCTATCTCTCCCCTCTTTTACTCCCTCTCTCTATCTCTCTATCTTTCCCCTCTTTCACTCCCCTTCTCTATCTCTCCCCTCTTTCACTCCCCTTCTCTATTTCTCCCCTCTTTCACTCCCCTTATCTGTCTCTCTATCTATCCCCTCTATCACTCCCCCTCTCTATCTCTCTCCTCTTTCACTCCCCTTCTCTATCTCTCTATCTCTCTATCTCTCCCCTCTTTCACTCCCCTTCTCTATCTCTCCCCTCTTTCACTCCCCTTCTCTGTCTCTCTATCTCTCCCCTCTTTCACTCCCCTTCTCTATCTCTCCCCTCTTTCACTTCCTTTCTACTCTCTCTGCTTAATAAGTGTGGATTACAAAAATGTTTATTTCTTAGAGTGATTCTGAATTTGGGTTATCCTTATTATATTCTTTTTTTATTTTTTTAAATACATTTTATTAAGTTTAACTTTTTATGGGGGACAGAAAGAAAAAAGGGGAAAAAACATAAAATGCTCTGAATTTACAAGTGAACATGAAACAAAAACAAGATAGTAGTTTTCCCGTAAGGTATGCGATGAGACAGAATCACGTACAAGAAGACAGGGATAGAGAGGAAAAGAGGGAGGGTAGGTGTATGTGGGTATGAAGGAGTCTATGAACAACCCTAAGAAGATCTAATAGTCAACCTTATTATATTCTAATATAGAACTTGATATATTGAAAGTTATTTTCAGGGGTTTTATATACCAATTGTAGCAACATTCCGATATTCAACTCCCTGCTTGTTGATAACTTTGGTGATGGTTACATTAGTTTGTGATCTTATAATCGGGACACTCCGAAGCTGGGTACACACTGCATAAATTTCATAAGCTGGATATATGTAAAAGATATTACACACAACCTAAAGTCCTGATGAGTATGCCAAATCATGCGTTCACAATGCCAATATTTACCGTCCGCTTTGTGATTTTCATCTCTCATAACTCTCTTGTGAAACGATCCTGACACCTTAGATAATGATACGTTTCCCTACAAAGACATTCTGCTGAATGAACTATCTGCAGAATTGTTGGACGGACAGTCATGAGTCTCTGTACACCTTTCAGAAATGGAACTAAATTATTATATTGTTGAAAATTAGGAAAAAATGTCTGGATTCAGAGTTACGTAGTTTTCATCTGACATACGTTTTTTTCAAATTTGAGCTACTACGCATGTGTAGTATCTTATTTACGCTATCTACGTACCAATTCTTTACGTAGATTTAGACCGCGCTTACGCAATCTATGTACAGAAATGGTACGTAGATAGCTTAAATAAGAGCCACGCATGCGTAGTAGCTCAATTCTTGAAACAATGGGCCTGAACCATCCTCCAGCGTAAGATCAACTGAAAAGCCGATCTGCGCATGCGCCGGGCAGATGTCGTGGATCGGGTGTCCGTAGCAGCGCCGTAGGGACGCTGGAGGGGACATCCCCCAGCGTCCCT
>WWET01000421.1:447270-470814 GCA_011038615.1 Limnodynastes dumerilii
CGATACGCTGTGCTTTAGTAAGCACAGCGCATCGGCGTAGGTCTGGATCAGGCCCAATGTACTTAAGACGAAAACTATGTAACTGTGAATCCGGACCTAGGTCATTAAATCAGATGAAACGATATTCTGTGCTTTGGCACAATAAATCAGGATTGTGGAAGGATACACACTAACGCGATATTGTTCCAAACAATTGCTTATTGTGTGATCAGCACAAAAATCTGGTGAAAATGCTGCATTTTTCCTGCATCTTTACTTCTGTCTGTCTGGTAATACCCAGTCTCCTTTTACTACTTTGTCCATTGTGTTAAAGTGTATAGAATATGTTGGCGCTATATAAGAAGCTATTCTAGTTAGCATACAATTAATAGGAAACCTATAAGTGTTGCTTTTCAGACTGCTGAGATCTACTCTATAGTGATGAACTCTGATGCCGAAGGTTCACATTAGTACATTCCTTATGCTAGCAGCCCGGGTCTGTGTGTACTTTGTGTTATTGATCTAGCCTTGCTTTATATTGAGCGATGCTCACAGGGGGCTGTGTGACACAGTGCCATGCTATGTCATACGGAGGTCGCAGTAGGTTCAATATTTCCCACCCAGCAGAGATTTATAAGAAATTATATAATGATTATGGGCTTGATCCACAGATAAGAAGGACATAAGTACGTGCGGATTCGCAAAAATACGCAACAAGTGGCATATCGACTCCCATGACAGTCCAGTGCCCTAGCTCTTACAGTTTTTAGCTGACTTCTGCGTCCATAGGGCTACCTTAACTCTCTGTACGTATGTTTGTGCAGATTCTGCTAAAGCATGGGCGTTCCCAGCCCATCCTCCCCTATTTAAATGCCTCTCCCACCCACTTTTCCTAACTTCCTACTGACGGAGTGGTGGCATGTCCCTTCTTATGAATCTCATTAGGTAAGGAGTTGAACTCCATGTCTAATGGGTTTCCGTGCATAACATCTGGATCGGGCATGCGTAATTGGCTTAAAATCGCCAAGATACACACACGGCCAGTGTATATTTATGTGCGTACTTAAGTGCGAATCCATTCCTCTATGATGAAATTCAGCTCTTTTTCTAGCAATTTGTTTACAATAAATAAAAAATAATAATTGTTTGCTGTCACATCCATAAAAAGTGTCTTGAGTCCCCCCCCCAACCGTCATAGTGAGGACCTAATGACTTGACATATTGGGCCTGATTCAGAATTAGGAAAGTGCTTAAAATAAGAGAGGAAAGTCACTCCTGGGCTAAACCATGCAGATTTCAGGGGGAGTCAAGTTAATTGTATTCTTTGCATGTAGGGATATATCTTTGAATTGCTTACTGCACACAGATACTGACCAGCTTAACTATCACACTGTTATTTAAACTTGGACTGGGAAACGCCACCTCTCAACTCTAATGCTGTTATTAACAGATGAAATATGACTCCCCTGCAATCAACATGGTTTAGCCCAGGAGTGGCTTTCCTCTCTTATTTTAAGCACCTTCTTAAGTCTGAATCAGGTCCATTGACCTTAGGGTAGCTTCCTAAGAGCTTAATGCTGTTCCAGGAACGCATAAGCACTGCTATGGCCTTATGCACCTTTGTAGATGTCAGGGACTATAAAAAAAATTCAGTTCCTCTTGTTCTATTTGGGGGAGGTACTAAGTGACCTAAATTGTAATTTTTTTCTTAAGTAGAATATTGTCCTAATCTTCCTAAGATCCTTTGTATGTCTGGTTAGATGGCAGTCATTAATCATTTGCAAAGAATGATGTCTCTTTTGCACTGACTTTAGGCTGTTTAGGGAACCCACAATTATGGCTATTGAGGTGACTGGACAAATGAGCAATTCTATCATACTTTGGTGCATGTTCTTTGGAATGGGGAGAATTTGTTACTACACCATATTTTCGCATACATTTTAGCTTGTGTGAATGGGATCGCTATGATTGGAATGTGCTGCTTGTGCTAGTGAATGATTAGCATTTGTAAGTCTTCTGTGGGTTGCAAACTTAGAACACGCAGCTGTGATAATGATGTGGAAAGGAGGTTTGATGAGTGGTAAGTACCAATCAGTGTGTTCATAATTATAGAAAATAATGATTAACTTCACATGATGTCCCATGTAGGACCTGTAATCACCACGACAACATCACCACTCATTCTGAAAAGCTTTAAAGTTATTTAAGCAGGTGCTTCATCCCCGTTATTCCAGTTTCCTGGTCCGCCGCAGTGTTTATACACTGCTACAATATGTGATTCATGACTACTATTTTTGTATTTTTATTGTGATTTTGTTTGTGTTGGTTCTTCACGCACGCTAAAAATACTCCACCCGGTAATGCCTAGGAAATAGTTTTCATTTTGCTTACAGTACCCACGTAGTTTATGTAGTTTCTTCTTAAACTATATAAAGTAACCTACTTATCTAGCTTACAGCTGTTGGTAAAGTCTTACTGAAGGCTCCCGTTACACAAGGAATAAGTTGTTCATACTTGTACAATCCTCCTGAGATGCAACTCCTGACCATACTGTTTACGCAATGCCTCTTGAGACTTGCAACACTCAAGCTATGCATACATAGCAACACTTGTCCAATTTTACACACAGCTCCGATAGACCTCCGATTTCTAAAAGGCTTCATACACAATTTTTTGCAGACTAGCTGCCACTCTCAGGCATGTTTACATAAGCAAGAATTGGACAACCTAGTCACAGGAACATACACACTTGAAATCTGGTCGGTAAGCAGGGTTAAAAATATTTTGACTCAACCATTTAATCAGGATTGGATGTAAGAAGGGTCATGTAAGTGCATACACCAAAGTAGCACATACCTGTAGGTCAGAGGATAGATTAGACAAAAATGTAGACAAGTATATACCTAGCTTTTTGTCTTCATTGTATGTTGCGTTTGAATATGTTGGTGCTACAAATAAGCTAAATAAACCATAGGTATAAATGATTGCAGAAAATTCAATATAGTTTGCAACAAAAACAACTATATATGTTTCTTACATTTTATAACCGTCTCCAGGATTTTTCCATCGACAAAAAAACTCTTTATAGTAACAATTGGCCTGTTCATCTTAAAAGCAGTGAAGTATAGAGAATACATGGGAATATAAAATTGCTACCATGGTTTCTTCCATCTATTCTTGATCCTGAGGTGATATTCTTGATCGTTTTTGTTTTTTCCGGTATAATATCCACTTTTATAGTGTCCAAACATTCCAAAACAACCCTTAAAGATTTTACCAAGTATAAGGTAACATATAGGCCCGGATCCAGACATACAAGGGGCGTTTCCTGATCACTAGGATGGGAAAATGCCCCCTATTCCCTTGTGGAAAGCTGTGCATGCTCAAGACTCACTTTTCAAGGATGTATCTGGATCCAGAATTCCGTCCTGGTTAAAAAAACTGATGGCGGGACAGGACATCTCACAGAGCAGAAGCACTTCCGAGGGGAGAACCTTAAACATCGTACAGTGATGGGATGGCTTCAGTCCTTCCGTACTATCCCTACCCCTGCAGTGTCCCCATTTAACGTGTGGACAGTGTGTAAATCTCAATGTAGGGGATACCTAGCGGAAATCCATATGAGTGGCCTCCCCTCGCAGGGCCATATTCAGAGATCCGTTTTTGAGTGAAGTTCTGTGCATATTTTTAGGATCGGATCAACCGCGCATGTGTAGTAACTTTATGTACGTAGTTTACATTGACTATACGCATGGAAGTGCCTAACGGACATACATGTGAATCTCACTTGGGGACTTACGCACGGAAATCAGACGTATGGAAAAATTGATATAAAAATGGGTGATGAACGCATAGAGGCGCGGTTATCAAGAATCGAACGGACGGAGCACATATACACACGTAAGTACACGCATGGAACCGAGTGGTCTATGGACTGTGTACTTTTATAAAACGGATCTCTGAATACGGCCCGCTGTATGGATTTCTGGATGCGGTGGGGATCTGGCACCACATATCCAACCACAATATTAATCACTATAAAGAAAATTTGTGTTGAATATTTACATATTTAAAATATATTTGACTTCTCATTTTTAAGTGACACCAAAACAGTATGTAAACATGGCTATGACAGCGTTATTATTAATTATCATAGGCCCAGACTCAGATTTCAATTTTTGCGCAATTATAATGGGATTGAAAATCTGACAGATGTAAACATGTAAAACTTATGACATGTTTATAGGCATCATAATATATTGGTACATTTATGTGCCCATCGGTGATAAACGTGTTTACATCTGAGACTGAATGGTTAGTGCTACCTGGGCTCTTTATATTGCCCCCTGTAGGTTACAATGAATGTATTTACGGAAAGAGAGAAATGAAGAGTGCCAAGAGATGTTTTACAAGCTGGCATGCTGCTAAGAAAAACAGATTTGGTTTCAATTAGTAAATGAGGATATATTTTTATACAACAACAGTTCAGTGATCAGATGTGTTGCTTTTCCTGTTCACAACTGTTGACTGCCAATAATACCCATCCCCAGCAGGACCTGAATGAACCTTTGAAGCTGTGATTTCGGAACTTACAGAAACAGATACGTCATATTGTCACTATTACTGGGAATAGAGCCATCTTCTACATTGTGCCACCTTATGCAAATATCACATTGTTTTTGAATTACAAAACATACAAATGATCTTTTGATTTGTGAATGAAATGTTTGCATCACAGCTTGAGTCAAAGAATCGTCAGCTTGTCTGAGTGCAGAACCGGTTAGATAGATAACGTCTGGGTAAACTCACTGACAACTATGTCTTATAAATATATACACAACAGTGATTTCTTATTGGTATTCATTAGTTATACACATTAAGGGTTAGATTCAAGCTTGTGATGCCAAGTTGTTGCTGGATTCAGCCTTTCCTATGGGCAAGGGGAGGCCACTCCTATCACTTGTACAAACATACGATCCTTGAACCCTACATTTAAAACATACGCGCTCTCACTTAATGGGGCCAGTGTAGAAGTTTTGGTAGTATGAAGGAGGCTTAACACATCCGGAAATGGTTCTAGAACAGATCTGGATCTACTACATGTTGTTACGATCGTGGCTTACAAGGGCACGGGGTCTGACTAGAAACCTGGTTTTCACTAGAATTCCTGATAATGGAAATAGTCTGGGCTGCTGTCACCCAGCAGGTCGTTGCTCTATGATGCCACTTCCAATGGATGTAAGAACACTGAAACCCAGAGATATGAAATGGACAAGAGTGAACAGTCCTGGGAACAGGAAAGGCGTAGGAAAATAAACCCACAGTGGAAGATGGAATCATAGTAGTGGCCAAATTTACTAAGCTGTGGGTTTGGAAAAGTGGAGATGTTGCCCATAGCCACCAATCAGATTTTAGCTGACATTCTCTAGCATGTAATAGGAAAGTGAGAGCTAGAATCTGATTGGTTGCTGTGGGCAACATCTCCTCTTTTCCAAACCCGCAGCTTAGTAAATCTGGCCCTAAGAAAGAGTGGCAAAGTGGAAATATGCTAAGACTGGATGCACAACACACAACAGAGACATGGGTACTCACTCAAAGACCCAAAACACAGTCACGCGCTAAGGCAGGATATAAAGAGAGGCAGGGACTAGACAGTAATGTGAAGAATAAAGAGCCTGGATCGGGAAAGGAAGGTTAGGAACACAGAGAGGCTGGGTACACAGAAACCCAAGGGCTGGGACACTCAACAAGCGTAGCAGATAATAGTCACAACTAAAAAGCAGTGTGGGGTAGTCTGCCTGTTCTTAAAAGAAGGCTGCTGACCAGGGTTTAGTTAGCGGCCCACCTTTTTCAGTGATTGGCTGGTGTCCTGGATACTAAGCGACCGCCATGATGCCATAAAACTGCAGAGAGGTGTGCACGCCCTCTGGGAGAGCAGCAGGTGGCGCTCCCACATGGTTCATTTGCAAGCCGTCACATGTAGTGGCGGGAACAGGTGAGTTCAGTATGTAACACGTGCAGAAAGCAAAAAGTTAACTTTTTCCAATCCTCACTAATGTTTGACCATTATCTTTTATGAAGTCTTTGTGGTTCTGTTCTATAAACGTCATTTAACCCTTCTCTCGTCCTGTCCATGGCACCAAGCAACAAAAATCCATATGCCTTCTCTGCATTGCCTTAAAGGTTATTAATATTCTTCTAATGTGAGGTGATATGATGCAAATAAATGGCCTCTGTGAAATCAATATTAATGGATAATCCAGGACACGTTAACTTTTCATACTTTAGCAAATGGCTGTTTTATGGTGATTGAGGTCAAAGTGCTGCAATTCTTATCAACATCTGTCACTGAAAATGGCCAAAGCGATGCAGTAAAAAGTAATAGTATATACTAAGTGTTATCGTTACTTAGATGCATAGCAAAGAGGTATATTACTTGAGAGGTGAGCTACAGTGGATATTACTTCACTACAGCTGATACTGCTCCTAGCTAGATGTAAATGAAGTTTGTAGCCTGGATTTAATATGGAAATTACACTATGACTTATTATACACTGGTCCCATTAGCCATGTCTTACAATATATAGGGCAGACATATTTTTAGCCTGTGCATGATGTCCCCTTTTACAACTAATTTAACACAGGTGAAATTGCTCTTCTTGCCAGAGGGAACAGATGTCCACATATGTAGAATTCATTATAACATATGGTATTTCATTATAAGGGATAATAGACTAAGCAGCGATATTAGGCTTCCATCCTTCATGAATGCTGCTATAGATACATTTTCCTCCACAATGCTGATCTGTATTATAGAATAATAAAGAAAACAGCATCCTCACATACATACAAATCTAGTGCAGCATGGTGACTCAGTGAGTAGCATTGTGTCTCACAGCGCTGAGGTCAAGAGTTCGATTCCTGGACTAGACCTTATCTGTGTGGAGTTTGTTCTCCCCATGTCTGCCTGGGTTTCCTCCCACATGCCAGAAACATGCTGATAGGTTAATTGGCTGCTAAATTAACCCTAGTGTGTGTGTGTGTGTGTATGTGTTAGTATGTAGATCGAGTAGGGACAGGGACTGATGTGAATGTCTAATGTTCTCTGTAAAGTGCTGCAGACGATTTGTGGTGCTATGTAAATAAGTGTTATTAATAATAATAATATTGTCTGCTCTATGTTACATGCCATAAGTACATCCAGTATACCAGGCATAGACAACCTGCAGCACTTAACTAGCTTTACCTATGCAGCTGGAGCATACTGGGATTTGTAGTTTTAAAGTGCCAAAAGTTGTTTGTGTGTTACACTCATCTCGGTCTCGTATGCATTACCTCTGCTCCAAATATATGTAATCTAAATATACAGCTACAACATTTTATAGAAGTTATCATTTATTGTGCTTTTAACAAATACCCTACACATATTTTATCAACTTAAGAATTTGTATGTATTACTGAATTATATTATAATGGACTTCATGCAGACTTCCAAAAAGGAGGCGTTTTTGCGATTGCTTGGGTATAGAAATATACACAATTTCACACGCAAGTTCAGTACAGATCTGGATCCTCAAGATCCAGGCTTCCATACTGATTAACATATCAATGCATTTCCGACAGCACTGCTGAGAATGGCCCTTTTCCAAAAGATGCGTTTTCAACACCGCATTTCCGAAGACGGAGCTCCTCAGAAACTTCCCTTACCCTAAACCTTATCCTTATTCTTACCCTAACCCTCCCCTTCCATTACTCTATCCCTTCCTTCCCCGCAGCCTAACCCTAAGTCTCCCCTTCTCCCATCCATCCCCTCTCTGCAGCCTAATCCTAAAACTAGCCCACTAAACTACATCCCCTCCCCTACACTAACCTGTCCAGTCATCGGAGCGGTGGATCTGCGGCGTTATTTTTGGAATTAAGCCATGTTCTAAAATACACACAGCCGACAATCAGGTGTCGGCAGTGTGTATATCTAAAGTGTGAGTTAGCAGCGGCGGATGCAACCCTTGCTGTACTTGTGCTATTTAAAGTGGAGATAGACCATTAAAGTGAATCCATATATCTTCTGCTTGTCTCAGTGATGGCTCGTGTTCCTAATGAATAAATCATGCCAGATCATTACAATTACTGAAAAATCACTGCCTCCACAGTGCGCATGCTGCAGGTGCACTAGTAATCTTCCTGTAAGGTGCACATTTGATGTGCTTTAGCTGCAAATAACACATTTGTGTGATCATGTCATTATAAAACACACGTAGCCAAGAGTGGGTATATTTTGATCAGGTATTTTGCTTTTTATCAACTAAAATCATCAGGGAAATGGTAAATTCTCATTCAATTTCCATTTTTTGTGTTTATATTATTTGGAAATTGTTCGATGAAAAGTAAAGATTACTTAAAGTTTAACTTATTGTAGTTGCTGATTAAGCCAAGCACAAGCTCTCATATGATATTGTGTAAGCATTGTTTATGACAAGTAACAAAACCACAGGCTTCCATTGCTGTCTGATATAGATGCTGGACGCGGACAGAGCAAGCAGATGTGTTCTGAGAACTGTGAAAATGTGTACTTAGTATCCAAGGTGCATACAGGGAAAGACTCTGTGGGGCCGAACCAGAGGTGATCATCGGGCAGTCTTGCCCTGCATATGCTCACAAATGATGCGTACACAATAGTGTTCCATCCAGACCCAAACATAACTTGTTGTATGACCGCTTGTATACTGAAGGGCGTGTTCTGAGAGGTAAAGGGGGTGTGCGTGCAGTCAGTGTACAGTTACCATGTGCTCATTCAGATGCACAAGGTCCAGATACATAAGCTGACATAAGTACTCACAGTTTACAGTAAAACAGTGAACCAGGCACAGGTCATGTGTAAGTCTAGGGGGCTGACACTTCACATCCTATACAATGAAATAGTAAAGGTGGGGAGATGATACTCTTGCTTTGTGTAGCTGTAAAATAAAAATATTATGAATAAAAAATACATTCTCTCATTCCCTTGCATTCGCTTTGGACTGGAGCATCCACAGCAATCATAACTAGCATTTTTAGTATACATTACAGTGAAGTATCATTTGCTTTTGAAGTATTTGGAGGTATGCATGGTATATAGACAAATTACTTGCATGGGCATCCTCTAATCTAATGATGTGTGCCAGCGACTTCCATACTATCCAGACTTCTATGCTGTCCCTATTTTATTATCATCATTATTATTATTATTATTATTATTATTATTTATTATTATTATTATTAAGATTTATTTATTACACAACAGAAAAGTACAAAGCAAAAAATAAAATACAGTACCAAAATAGCAGAACAATGTGTATGGAGAATAAAGATGCAGGATATGTGTGTAGGAGTAGGTGAATCAGGAGAGAGATAGACAGTAGAGAGAAAAGGGGCAGGTTTGGAAAAGTAGAGATGTTGCCTATAGCAACCAATCAGATTCTTGTAGATTCACTTTCCTATTACATACTAGAGAATGTCAACTAGAATCTGAGTGGTTGCTATGGTCAACATCTCCACGTTTCCAAACCTGCAGTTTAGTAAATCTGGCCAGGTGGGAATTAATGAGGACAAGGTAGAGGATGACAGAGGCTCTACTTATAAGAGCTAACATGCTAAGTGGGATTGGGTGAACAAACAGAAGACACTGGGATGAAGATGGGGCGGGCAGGAAAGCTTAGGTGGAGGAAGGTTAGGCTAGCCTAAAGAAGTGGGTATTTAAAGTGAAGATGATGTGGAAGTTTAAAGTCACGGTTCTCAAGTTTACGCTCACATCTGGATCAGCCCCTGTGTGTTTAGAAAGTGGAATTTTCTGTACACAAGGGTCTACATGTATTTGCCTCTGTAAAGGTGATTGTGGAATGTTAAGTTCAATTGTAACTTGCAAATCTACAGAGAATTTGTCAACATTTTCTTACTTGTTTGCAGCAGTTTCAGTTTAACTTGAAAGTGTTATATAGTGTTGGGGCTTTGGATGCCAGGACTCTCCTGTTTATTGTTCTGTTGTGTGTAAACGTGATTGTTGTGTCTTGATTGAACAAGACAATCAATACACAAAACACAGTGTGTATCGTTTATTGGTGCATGACCGATACAAAACAAAAGGTATTCTAGAGGGAAACATTGTCTACGCTGCTTTCTGTATTCAGCCCAAGTTCTGAGAAACATAACATTAATGAAAGGTTATTAAGTGTAAGTCAGTGTCGTTCAAACAACTGCAGCTTGTCTTGTAAACAGTCTCCAGTGGGAACAATTTGCTGTGTAGGAATTGACTTTACATCCCCATTGCTGCTGACATAAGAGATGGCAGTTGAATTATAAACTGTCTTATACCTCCCAGCAGTTCATGGTTTCTACCCTCTTCAAAGTGAGTATGTGTGTGACCTCATCAAGTTGATGCACCATATCCTTTGGGGTAGTGCTGATAGGCTCTGCTCACTCCTCTTCATTACTTACTTACCTGCATTGCCCCTGCCACCGTTTACTGCCTCTGGCTTGGCAGACATTAGGATTGCATTGTTTCTCAACTGTTTGAGGAAGGTAAGGAAAGGAGGTATATGAATAGGTGCATTCCATAGCAGAGGGGACGTGGCATTGCTAGTTGCTATTTCCCAAGGGACTGACACACATACAGGTAAAGGTTACATAGTCCTTCACTTGCGTTTCATTTGTTTTGAAGTAATTGGAGTCCCATAATAGAACATCACAGCCTCCTTTGTTATCTTACAATAGGAGTATTACATGTTTCTGTTGTTATAGTCTGTGTTTGTCATTTGGCAAGATCTTAATTCATCCTCGTTCTAAAATATGGATTTTCCTCCAATCCAGTTAATACATCAACACTTGCATAAAAACCAATGTTTTGTGCAATACAGGTCTTCTAATGCTGGTCATGGCGGCTGTGTCATTCTCTTTCCAGACTTGTGTTAATAAATAAATACGTTGTATTGATTTACCCAGAAATTCAATGCTTTTTAAATATGCATGTTATATAATATTTTTAGTTTCTAAATGTGTAGGTGTGTGTTTTTATTTTTTTTATTTGTGTTTTTAACATTGACAGATCAACGCTTAAAATGCAGGCTCACTGAATTACACAGGCTTTCTGGTTGCTCTCCAGTTGCATCTTTGCAAACGGCACTCCAGAGGTCATGATATCTCTGTATTACTAATGTTATATAAGCCCCAACCCTATTTGAATGGATTCGCTTCAGTGCAGACATAAAATCTGCTTTAACTGGCAATTCATAGTGATTCAGCTCTTACACGTGTGCTTCAAGCAAAAGAGGAACTTCATGTGCAAGTTCTATTTCTCAATTTACCATTTGTTTGCTGAATGGCCCTTAGTTTTTGTAACTTATAGAATCATAGAATGTGAGGGCAGGAAAGAACCACATGGCCCATCTGCACATCTGCCCTTTCCAACCAAACTCCTTTTCTGTGAAACAACCCTTCCTCATACTTCCCCTGAACTCACCACCCTCCAGTTATTATATAGAGAACACTTATCACTCACTCACCCCCCCTAGAGACGCACTGTCTACCACACACATGTTTTTTGACATGTAGGAGGAAACCGGAGCCCCCGGAGGAAACCCACGCAGAGAACATGCAAACTCCAAACAGATAAGGCTTGTCCGGGAATTGAACTTCATTTCAGTGCTCTGAGGCACAAGTGCTACTCACTGATGATGAACATTTTATCGTTTTTAAATGTAGCAACACTAGCGGCCTGTGAGGCTGATCCCATGTTAGGAGTACATCTACATACGCACATGCAATTATTGTTCTATCATATGATTCAAGACCATTTGGACTGATATGTGCACGCTCCTGTGATCCTGATTTGTAGTGATAAGAAAGGTTGCATCGGATGATTTGGTTTTATGAATGTCCTGAAAATTAGGATCACCATTGGTACGATGTCGGACAGATATGGGCAGTGTGTACACAGGTACAATTGTCTCCGACTTATCTGGCATAAACCGATCGTACGGAGTCACGATTGTTTCGGTTGATGGTTAGAAGAGATGATGAGCCTAGATCTGCTGGTAAATTAATATGGTGTGCACATGTGAATTGGCGTGCTCATTAGGACTTGTAATTGTCCGTGAAGCTGTGAGTCATCTCATCTTAAGTATGATTGCACAGGTGTGTTCCCATCTTAACTGTTTAAATAAGTGCAAATCTAAACCCGGACAAACTATGTTGCAGTGTGTTGGGTGCAAATGTTTTTTTTTGCATGCAGGAAAAATATTTAATGATTTTGTTTAAACACAAATACTGAACTGAGCTTTAATTTAGAGGATTTAGTAGTTGCATGTCTCCTTTCTAGTCCTCCTTCATGTACACCCCCAGACCAGAAAGGAAACTGTCAACTACGAATTTTATAGTGAAGAGTAGCGTAACTGCAGGTGGACTAAAAAGGAGACAGACAACTACTACTGGTTACCTGTCTCCTTTCTGGTCCGCCTTCAGTTACGCTATTCGTTGCTATGAATTTCATAGTTGGCAGTTTTGTTTCTGATCTGGGGGTGTACATGGTCTTAAAACGTGCCTTTTTTTTTAACCCTGGCAATTTACCCTGCAATAACTGGGTTAAAAAAAACCTGGGTTGTTGTGCTTGGTGATGTGAAAGCAGTATTAATACAGTATTCAGTTTCTTTGTATACATATGGTACTTACTTTTGCATACATGTAGTTGTTTACAAAATGAGATCAAAGCTGCACATTAAAACCTCTGATCACACAGGAAGTATTTATCTTGTAGAAAACATTCTGCTGATATTTTATTTCAACACTTTAGAACGCGTGTTTGTGTTTATTTATTAATTTTAAAGACTCAAATCACAGAGCAAATTCTAAGTAAGCCGTATGGCACAATCTACACCATTTAACAAAAAAAAGTGTGTCTTATTTTATAGGTAGTAACAATAATAATATTAATAATATAGGGTTCTCACATATTATTATTATTATTTTTATTATTATTGGACTATATTAACTTTCACCCTATTCCCCCTATAGTATAACAGTGTCATATGGACATTACGTTCCTCTGCAGCTGAAGCACAACACGAGGTGAAAGTTTAATCAGTCATAGTTTATTGCACAACACATGACATATGGTATCCATCCCACACTATACATCATGTACTTCTCTATCCATTAATTGCATAAACAAGACAACAATTTCAATAAAGTTTCAGGAGTTTGATAAGGGAGAGAGAATTGCAGGGTTGGAGCGGTAATGTAAGGTAGATACATACAGGGGAGAATGAGATGTCTTATCAGTTCTCTCTGTCTGGGATGCAGTGTCATGAAGAATTCAATTTAATATCTCTGCTTTAACATATATTTTTATTATTTAGAATAAGGTTAATTCCAACAAGCTGCACTGATTGCCTTCTAAGCACAAGTATTCTGGAAATTGTCCATAAAGTAACAAGTGGAAAGGCTTTTCCTGGTGATCGCTTCTCTGAGTGAGTGAGTGAGTGTATTGTGCAGAGGGAAGTCCCAAAGGAGGTGAATAGATGTTTCCTCATGTAGCACGGAGTAGAGGTCACTCAGGGTTGCTTTATCGATGTGGTGGCTTCTTATTGGCTGCTGCAGCGTTACTCATTGCAAGAGTTCCAGGCAGAAGGATTGGCCTGTAAATCTTTAATTTTTACAGTGTCAAATAAGCTCATATTCTGTGTGAGATATGATGGAACACATTAGATTATATACTCTGTCATTGTCAGCCATACATGGCTGTACAGTCATTTCTGCAAAATATAGAAATATTGGTGTTTTACACATGATTTACCAATGATCACACCACATTAGTCAAATTTCTATCTGAGAGCTGTCACACACCGCCAACTAGCTAAGACGTCCACACCATCAGAAACTTTCCATTTTAGTGTTCTGTTTAACTTTGTAAAAGCTATATTTGCATAAGCTGACATTAATACACTAGAAAAGAATAGCCAGCAGCGCTTTAGTTTTATAGCTTCCATTTTTTTTCTTGTCTTGCACTGAGGACATTATGACCTCTGAAGGTGATTAAAATACAGCAGAATTTAGGAATCTTGTTTGTGCAGGAAATCCAGCTCAGTCACACAGTGGGATTATGGGAAGCCGTTTGCCTATTATGTCCTGGAGGTATAGATTATATGAACATTCCCAGTTTCCAAATAGGTTTTCTTTTTGTTTTTTTTTCTTTTAGTTTAAAAGCACCACTTAAAAAAACAACAATTTTTTTTATTCCCATAAGCCTATTTAGTAAAGCACGAAAATGTATAAAGATTAACTAAAAATGTGAACGCAGGATGAAAGTTGGGTCATACAATCATTTTTAAAGAGAGAAACTTGCTAAGCATAGCAAATGCAGAACATACATTCTAGGGTGTAATACTCAATCTCATGATTTCCACATGACCTTTTGCTTCTCCTCTTTAACACCAACATTTCAGTAACATGCAATTCAGTTGTTACTTTAGATCCGTGTTGGTAAAACTAATATTTGCCTCTGACCTATCTAGCCTGCCTGTTTATTATTTGTTTTAAACAAATGTATGTCTTAGCTTAGTGTTGTCTGCTTTTAAGACTTGGCAGCTGGGGAGAAAAGTTATCAAATTACCATATATTCCACATACAACAAGTGTAAATCACAACAATACCTCTTAGGAGATTAATTTAGGGCATTGTTTAAAACAGACAGTGGCCACCTCTGGCTCTCTAGTTGTCGTTTAAAGTCCCATCATGCAGGTATCACCTATGTGTATGTTGGAGGTTGTAACTTCCCAAAGGTTTCCAATTCATTTGCTAAAACATAATTCATATATTTATAAATGTTTTATTAAGATAGATTTTATAGGAAAATGCATGGAAACCTCATTTCTCTAATGTGAGGGTGCACAATAAATTGGTAAACTGTCCAAATCAGGGCTCAAAGTGAGGGGGTATACAGGGGTATGACATATTGTCACTTCTACCACTAATTTAATTGAAAACCTATAAATCTCCATTAATGTCTATTATTTCTTCATTTTCATACCGCTATTTCTAAGTGTCCATACCGCCACTTCTAAATGTTCATACAGCCACTTCTAATTGTTCATACAGCCACTTCTAAATGTCCATACCACCACTTCTAAATGTCCATACCACCACTTCTAACTGTCCATACCCCCACTTCTAAATGTCCATACCCACACTTCTAAATTTCCACTTCGACCACTGGTCCAAATAATCTCAACAATCACAAAAATGAAAAAGTCTGAAAGGAACTTTCGGCTGTCTTTATTTCTAAAGGCAGCCCATTGGAGCGGGGACTGCAACCATTCTTCTCGCCCTCCAGATTGTACTGCTAGAACATACTTTAAATACACCATTAATGTTTCTGAGGTGCAGTGGAAATCTTTGCTTGCCCAGCACATAGAAATAGATGGTAAAAAAGTTTACATAGAATCATTTTACATCACGCAAAATGTGTAAATCATACAGCATGACTGTAAATATAACCGCTTCTTAGTTGACATAATTTCAATAAGCTACAAGAAAAGAAAGTCGAATTTAAGAAATATGATTATAGATTTTGCTTGTCTAGGCAAATATTAAATAAAAACAGAGTGAAAGAGACGGTCCATTCCGTTTCATTGCTGTATGTGAGTAGAGCTCCCCATTCATTTCCTGAATGCTTTCTCTGAGATCGGAGTAAACCATTATCATTTCCTGCAGCTTTCTATTCAAGAGATATTAATACATTCCAATAAACTTCATATTCCAGAATAATGTGATATATAATAATAGTAATAGGAATAATAATTTTCTGTAATAGGTGAGGTATGTGTGACATTCATACTGACAAGATCAAGTTAAAAATTAGGTCCAACCTGTCACTATCAGTGAGATCTTAAAACTAGAATTAAGCTGGACATACACTAGGATAATTATCGGTCCCAGCAGGGGGTGGGCCGATAAACGGGGCGATTTCCTGCTAGGGAAATGTCCCGTTATCGGCACCATACACCTCTCCTGCTGGGACCAATAATCCTAGCAGAAGAGGCCCCCATTCTGGGGCAGCGCTCTCTGTTGCTGCTGCTGTTTATCTATGTACAAAGCTGCTCCAACAGCTTTAAAGGTCTACATTAAAGCTGTCAGAGCAGCATAGTACATAGATATACGGCTATTGCATGCAGTAATACATATTCGGCTGATCCCTGTCTGTACTACTCCCTGCTGACAGCTGTAAAGTATACCTTAAGAGCAGCTTTCTACATAGATATAAAGCAGCAGCAGCTTTGAAGAATAGGGAGACATTCAGCTTGCTTCCCTTAAAATATCGGGAGCTTGAGTCAAACATGTCAAAAGATCAAATAATCTACCAGAGCGTTTCTGGTGCGTTTATTTGGCGTTTCAGAAATTGATCTTGGCCATACACTAGAGCGATTATTTACCCGATCACCCGATAATTGGATGATTGGGCCGATAATCGCTCTAGTGTATGACCAGCTTAAGAGCTTGTTTTTATTATTAGAATGAGCTCACAATACAGTTGTTTTGCATAAAGGGTAGAACAGGTATGTGCACTAATCAGCCCTACTCCTATTCCATTGTACACTCGGCAGAGAGCGTTACAAGGGAAACAATTAGTGCAATATTTTAGATGTTTTTAGTGTTGGCACTAAATTAATGAACAAAATATATACAAAAACTACAAAAACCTGACAATAGTATTAGCAATTTCAAGAACAATAATAAGCCTCAATATCACAAAATTTATTTCTAGGTGTCATAGTAAGCTTGTGTGAAAACGTACCAATATATTACGGGGCGCTGAGAACCAAGGGATAGAAAGTGGGAACTAAAGATAAAATCTAGTTAAAGTGTCAAAGTGCTGAGAAGGTGACATTGAAAGTGCTAGTGAGAAGTATAAATACATAAAAAATAGTCCTAAATAATGTCCAAAACCAGTTCAAAATGTCCTCATGTAGAAATATAGTCACAAATAAATGCCCAAATATCCACAGATAAGTGTTCCAGTAAAACCACAATCCAAAATCCAATGTCTAATAAGTGTCCCACAAATAATCCAGATGAAACCGATAAATATGCACGGTTTAAAAAGTCACTCGATGTGAAAACCACTCACCACTTCACACATCCTTTCCCTTTTGGAGATTGGGATCTCCCCCAATATATTTGGGGCTGCAGAGAGTAGTGCTGGAAAGTGGCATAGTAAGCTTGTTTAATGTGTAGCCCTCAGCCATGACCTGGTCAAATATGTGGATGCATTCACACCTGAGACTTGCCGTGGCACACCTGTACTGTATTTTCCCTACATCCCTCCAGCCCGCTCCCTCCTTCTGCACGGCCATTAGAATACAAACAGTGGACGCCAAAATGTGTTCTGATGTGAATAACCCAGTATGAAGGCATGAAAAGAAGCGTCAGAGGAAATGGAGTACACTCACCTCTGGATCGGAGACACTGCTGTTTATATTTACAGATACAAGACTTGATCCAGAACCCCATATGGGTGTGTGTGTGTGGGGGTGGGGTCTTAATGTATGCTAGAGGAAGAGGGGAGTGAACTCCTTCTGTCACTCCCCTGTCGTGTGGAGATTTAGTGACTTCAATTACAAGAGTGTAAACTGCTTTTTACTGCCTGATTTTCTAAGCACTGATTTTGCAAGCATCTAGGAGTTGTAACTGAAGTTTGAACTAGAATTGGGCTGAATTTGGGCCCATTTATATTATCTGTGTGATCTGTTCTTGTAGTGAAATTTGCTTCTAGGATGTCTGCTCTTGTGCATTGCAGTGGTTGTGATGCTTTTGTTTTGCAGAAAACTATTTGGAACCTCAGGTGTTGTCCAATTTGTCAGAAGATGTCTTTTTTGCAGGATGAGATAGCTAGAAAGCATGGTGAGCTATGCTGGATGTCTGTTTCCTTGATGCCACCATTGCCTCAGAGAGTTCCCACGAGGTGTACTGGGTGGACTATGGTGAGGAATGCTTGTAAGAAGGAAACATTGCACAAGCTGTGCCCTTGCAGAACTCATAGGCAGCACTTGGAGGGCTGGAGTGCATTACAAAAGATAATGTAAAACATGAGGTGTTGAGGGAACCTAATGGCAGGAATAGGGAATCCCTGAGAAGGACTTCTTGTGGGGGATTCTTTTGTTAGGGGTATCCAGCTGGATAGAGGTTCTGAAAATAGGAATCAGGTGAAGTGCTTGCCTGGAGCTACAGCTGCACGGGATAACAAGCGCATTTTAAGTATTATAAATACAGCAAGCAAGGAAAGAGAGGTTGATGTCATTATCTACCTTTGGACAAATGACTTGGCCAATGCTGGAGTTGTGGATGTTATAGATGAATTTAGAAAGTTGGGGAAATGCTCTTAAACAGGTGGCAAATACTGTGACTTTTTCTGAAGTGCTGCCAGTACACCGATCTGAAGAAGATAGAATGATGCACATTAGTGACCTCAATCTGTGGCTTAGGATGTGGTGTCATGAGGAGAGGAATTAGTAGCAGAAAGAGAGAAGTAGTGATGCCCCTTTATAGATCGTTGGTACGACCTCACCTAGAATACTGTGTTCAGTTCTGGAGGCCATATCTCCAGAAAGACATAAATACATTAGAGACTGTGCAAAGAAGAGCAACTAAAATGGTCCATGGCCTGTGTCACAAAACATACCAAGAAAGGCTAGAGGAACTAAACATGTATAGCTTGGAGCAGAGAAGGGAGAGGGGGGACATGATAGCAGCTTTCACATATATCAACGGTTGTGACCAGCTAGAGGAGGGTATCATTTTTCAAAGGAAGAGGTGTAATATAACACGAGGGCATGAATATAAACTGGAGGGTGGTAGATTCAGAGGAAATGTGCGGAAAAATTACTTCACTGAAAGGGTGATAGATGTGGAATATTCTCCCATCTGAGGTGGTTGAGGCCAATACGGTAGAACAGTGTAAACATGCTTGGGATAAATATAATTATATCCTAAATCTTAAACTAAATTGAAGGTAAATAGAGTCTAGGTTCGGTATAGTTTTAAATAAACAACTGGACAGACTGGATGGGCCACGTGGCTCTTATCTGCCGTCACTTTCTATGTTTCTATGTAAGAGCAGATCAGCGGTCCATCCGACCACTGACACGGTCGTTAGTCCTTATTTCCACCCCCGCTATACAATTAACATATCCCCCCGCCCACTTTGGCAAGCGGAGGGGAAGACCTGTGGGTACTTGTTTGATACCATAGGTGTTAGGTGTTGCTGGAGACGCATGCACCCTCCCCTCCCTCTTAATGCATTTTGCGAGCGTAAGTGGGGTGTTGTTATCAAGTCAGGATCTGGTGCACAGTTTGTAAGACTTTGTTAAAAATATCACATTAAACGACACTAATTGTTTCCATGAAGTGTTAATTATGATGACCTATTGCTGTAGCATTTATAGTATAATCATTTTCCATAGCTAATTTAGCAGAGATAGATATAGTAATTCAACACTGCAAGAATAGTGGTGCACAACAGGAGTTAGGATCCACAGATTTAAGTCCTTAGATTGTAGTTAGGACTGTCCTATGGAGTTAAACTGATAAAGAGTATTGTTGCAGTATTGAATTTATATTTAAATTGAACTCTTTAGTTCTTTTATTTGTTTTATTGTGTATGAATAAACTGTATATATCTGTGATATGTAAGTACTGGTATTTTTTTAGTAATGTATTATATATACATTACAATATAGCTATATTGGGTTAAGCTCACCTGCCCAGCGTCAAGGCACCTCCTGTAGGTGAGTCCCTATCCATTTGCTATATGTGTTCACAGGAGGTCTCTGTTAAGACACTACCTGCATTTGAATAGCCTGCAGCGGCCATGTTTGGGGGTGAGCTTAACCCAATATAGCTATATTGTGAACTAAACCTATGTGCTGACACATAGTGTTATTTAATGTATGTTTGGAGCGCCGGACCTCTTTTGTTCCTTGTATTTACATAGTGGTCACTTTGGTCCTTGGCTGCACCCCTATATTTATATATACACTTGCACATATTTAATTTGTTGGATAGAAGCGCAGCCATTTTTCTTGCTGCTGTTTAGTATTATTTGGGAGTCTGACCACACCCCAAACATGGCCGCTGCAGGCTGTTCAAATGCAGGTAGTGTCTTAACAGAGACCTCCTGTGTACACATATAGCAAATGGATAGGGACTCACCTACAGGAGGTGCCTTGATGCTGGGCAGGTGAGCTTAACCCAATATAGCTATATTGTGAACTAAACTGTGTGCTGACACATAGTGTTATTTAATGTATGTTTGTTGCGCCGGACCTCTTTTGTTCCATATATATATATATATATAAGGAGCACAGACTCTAGTGCAGCACTTTTTGAGTTTCTTTTGGACTGGCATTCTAGGTGCAGCAGCTTCTTTAGTGTTCATACCTCCATTTTGTATGTGTTGTGTATATTTTATATATATAGTATATAGCTTAAATTGAGAATATTGTCTACTTGGCACCTTCTGTTGTATCTCCTTTTCTTCTTTTTTTGAAAATTATAGATATAGTAAAACATTTTAGATCACAGAAATATGGTTCGAAAAAATACATGCAGTAAAAATAGGGGGTTACACTGCCAATGAGACCCATCAAATATAAAGCTATTGGGGTAGATTTAGAACTACGTTTGCCATACGTTTACTCGCGTAGCGTATTTTCGCGTGCGTACCTTCTATACACTCCCCTAGAAACACCCCTTGAACACGCAGTGATCCGCACCTACGTATGGCCAACACGAATTTACGCAGCTAAGCACGCCCATACTGTACACTTTAAATATGAACCCCCGCATACTTAATGTATTTCAGTCGTATTTTGGACTCATGTAAAATTGGCACGCCCACACGTAAGTATTTACGTGACACATACGTTAATGGCCCATACGTTCACAATTACGCTACGTTACTAAGCGTATTATCTATGGTGCGCATGCGCAGTACTTACCAAAAGGCGATTTTACGTCTCCGCCACGCATAAATTCGCTCACAAGCGTTGTTCTGGATCTGGCCCATTATTTGTAATTATTTATTTTTTCACTTGGTATTTTCAACATTTCCTCCTTTCCATACTGTTACATACTGATCCATAGACATTCCAGCACTATCAAGGAACTGCCCCAGAGGGATGTGTCCTGAACAGTCTAAGGGGTGTGTCCTGTAAATTGCTCCGCCCATGGGCGTGTCTAGCGCTACCAGGAAAACTATTCCTCAATAAAAATGGCAGCAGCAGCATTTATATATTGTTAAATTGGCTGTAAATAAATGCTTTCAGTATTTATTGTGATAACTGTGAATAGGAGATTCATTTACTTTTTCATCTTTATTAAAAAAGCCAAAAGTTAGTGACAGTTCAGCTAATTAACAAGAGACCAAAGTTTATTTTTAATTTCTGTCTCCATTATTGAAGTCACATTGTCATAGATAACTGCCAGAATTTGAGTACAATACATATTCATACGTACATTACTTTCTGGCAATGACTTCTGGAACTAAACACTTCAGGGAGTCAGGGAGATCACCCACTCCAAGGGAGTATCCGAGATATTCTGGGAGAGTTAGCAACTATAAATTATTATAGTTCTTGAACTTCTTGTACATTTTTATCAGAATTCAATGGGTTAAATCGTAGTACATAAGGGAGGTGTCAATTTCTTTGAATTAGTTAGAATGAGCCCCTAAGGATGGGTGATAGTTACTTATAGGGGCTCATAAAGGGTATAAGGGCAAAACTGATACAAGTGTTGACCTTATTGCAATGGGAGGGCCGCTAATGAGTTTTAATCCTTTGCATACAGTGAATATACTTGAATTTTGTTCATAGCAGATCTCATATACTGCACAGCCTTATGTTTAAAATGTAAACTAGAGGTGAGCTAGAAACCTCTCCTCGCAACTGTAAAGCTGGGTACACACTTCACTTTGTTCCTCACGATCCAGTCTCTTCAAGGATTTTTGTAACGACTGGCTCCCACAATTTTTCTGGCTATACGTGATTCATTGGGCAAATTCAGCTGTATATAAAATCAGTTCAAACGATGCCATAAGCAATTACACAATATCCTTCAACAGTATCGTGTGAATCGGTCGTTTAATCGTTTCATTGGAACGATTATTGGGTGAAAAAAGTGTAGTGTGTACCCAGCTTTATTCTAATTCCCTTCACAGGTTGACATTGTCTTCTTTTGCAGTTCAGCATGGTTTTGCTCAGGTCTGCACTTGCACCAGTTTTGTCCTTACTCTTAAACTCTGGATCAGTCCCACTGCATGGAAAGATTGTAGAATTCGAACACTTGGAATTATTTCAGACATTGTCCTTTTGCAATAATTCCTTCAACAAATGAATAGTAAAAAGCTGCAAGGAATATTTACAGAAAACACAATGTCATTTATTTTTACAATATTAATTTACAACTTGATTTATTTTGTTACTGTTTAGACGGTATTTGCTTGTTTCATTTTTCCATTTGCAACAGTAAGACTCCTGTGTGAGCTCCAGTGATAGATGCTTTTTAAAATCCATGCTTGGCCGTCCGTCCTAGTAGTTTTTGTGGGCTATAAATATAATACTTGTATGAATAACAGGTGTGTCCTGTAGGGAGAGTCTGGTTCTTCTGGTATTCTCATCTTTGTGCAGACTGACCAGGTTATTCACAGGTCTGTAGGGATAGGTCAGGAGCTGTGAAAGGAATTACTTGACAGAAGGAGTTATGGAAGATACAGGGAGTACGGGATTATAGCTTTCATTATAGGATTGTTTGTTTAGTTGGGACTGTTATAACTGATTCACCATTGCAAATAACTATAAGCCTTTTGTTTTATTATGTTGTATATCTTGCTGTGTTTTACATTTTTCTTTGCTTCCTGTTGAATCATGAATGCAGATTTAGGATCAGGTCCAGACCTGGGAACGTTTTAAGGGGAGGGCACATGCATCTTTCAGATGTTGCGTGCATTTTACGGAGAGGGATTGTGCTTTGGGTGTGGGTCCCCGCTTAGAACAGCCATATCTCGATAGGGCCGATAGGCATAGCAATCAATCCATGGAGTACCGATCTTTCGGTGCTCCGAAAAGTAAGGAAAAAAAGTACTCCAATCCTTCCCATAATTCTAACCCTAACCATCCCCTCTCATTACCCTAAACCTAACCCTCCCTTCCCCGCAGCCGACCCTAATCCTCCCTTCCTGGCAGCCTGACCCTAACCCTCCATCTCCCGCAGCCTGACCTTAACCATCCTTCTCCCACAGCCTGAACCTAACCCTCCCTCCCTTGCAGCCTGACCCTAACCGTCCCTTCCCCGCACCCTGGAGAGGTTACTCACCTTTCCCTGCGGTAGCGTAATATCAGCAGTGGCGGTGTTTCCAAATCAGAATGGGTGAGTATGACGATCAGCATACTCACCCAAGTGGGGAGTGAGGAACTTTCGGATGTCCCTATCTTGGAAATCAGAATTTCCGACCGGGGACTGGAGCCGCTGTACTTCGAGAGGGGG